>CM021698.1:128042952-128077482 GCA_011074415.1 Stictonetta naevosa | reverse complement strand
CTTCTCTTCTCTTCTCTTCTCTTCTCTTCTCTTCTCTTCCTCTTCTCATTTCTTTTATTTTCTTCTCTTCTTTTTTTTCTTTTTTTCTTTTCTTTCTTACTTTTTTTTTTTTTTTTTTTTTTCCCCATGCTTATGTTTATTTCTGCATTATCTTTCAATTTTTTATATCTGGGGAAGCTTATTTAATAAAACACTGATGGTTGCTCATTTTTATAACTACTGCTTGCTGTAGTCTCTTGAATTATAAGAAAAAAAAAAAGAAAAAAAAAGTAGTAGTATAGCAGCATTGTATGATTGTGTGATCTTCCACATACATGTATGTCAACATTTCAGTGAATTCAGACATCTCCCTAAGGGGAGCAGAAAAAGGGGGAGAAATTCTTGCCTGGGTAAAGAGATGACAGCAATGATGACATCCAAGATTGAAGATGCCAATGGCATCTCTGGAGCTGGAAAGAGGAGGAATTCCAGTTCATTCTGCAGTAAATCTGCCCTCAATAAAATTGTGTGAAAGTATTTGTTAATTGGGCCTTTCACGTTTTGAGACCTTGAACCCAGATATCTCAGAGATATCTCTAAGAATTATATATGTATATATATTTCAGTAAATGATGCCTGAAAACAGTCTTTATTGGTTTTACTTTGTGCTAATTACAACTCTGATTACTTTTTCAGTACAGTTAAATGTGTTTGATAATAATAGTGTAAAAACACTGTGTTTGGTGAATCACTCTAGGTCTGTTCATTAAAAAAAAGAAAAAAAAAGAATCAAAGAGTACTTGAATGTGCTGGCCAGCTTTGAATGGACACAACAGCCTCCTGCTTGTCCATGCTACTGTTCTCTATTAGAAGAGCTTAAAATTCAGTTTCCTACTATTATGTCTTTAAGTAAGTCTGAAATTTGCATATGGCTAGTTAACTGCAGGAAGCTTTGTGAGGTAGGAAGAAAATTAAAATAATTTTAAAGCTATTTGTTGGAACTTCTGCAATGAATTTTATCAGTTCATTGTTGTTTGTGGTAAAAGAATTAATAATGTTCACATCTGCACATCCCACATCACCTTTTACCTTTCTCTCCTTACTACCTACATGTCCCAATAAGGAGTTTTTCTTTGAATACTGAAATATATTTCTCAACCTGTTCCAGAAGCAGAGGAAAAGAAAAAATCAGATATTTTACAAATATAGCTGCTGACTTGAATGTCACATATTACTCATCAATAAATTCTTAGTCTGGGCTGTATCCTCACTTTTATTTTTAATAAGAAGACCTTAGACAAGAAAGGAAGGTGGGGGAGGCCTAAAGTATGTTCTGTCTCACAGAGTTTAATTCTATGCACCCAAAGACTGTCCTTATCTAATGTCCTTCTAAGGCTTCCAGTATGGTTATTTTTATTATGTCAACTAAGAAAAAAACACATATAAGAATATGGATGATTTTTTCTTGAAATTAATTATATACATAGGTGTCAACATTTAACCTTTCCCAAGTAACAAGCACTACTTGATGCAATTATTGATACATTAAAATCATGCATTTGACATAAGTGTAGCTTTTACTGGTGAAAGTTAGGCCTATTATCTGACAGTAATGTTTTTTGATGTGGTGTTTATATTAGATAAAAATTCTCTTTAACAAGATTTAACTGCTTGTTAACTGCTATTTAGCTATTAAGACAAGTTTATGACAACATATTCCCTATATGATATAATGTGGACAAAACTTGAAATATTGGCTAAATCATACTCCTAACTAAAATTGCTGCAATACTGAACTGGCTATGGCAAATAGAATAAGAAGAAAGGTTGTATATCACAAATGCACAACTATTAGTAAGAATCTAGGAGTTTCATAAACACTGTTCAAAAGAGAACAAAGTTGGCTTGCATTCCTGAAGCAAACCAGAAATGGGGAAGAAGACTAATAAGATTGTCAAAGAATTATTATTATTATTAAATTGCTTGTAGACTAATAGGCTCCATTCAGCAGCCTAAGTATTGATGTCTATCCTCTGGTGCTCTATGGTATTTGAGATATCTACACAGTGCTAGAAAATGTGACATAGGACTTATAGAAAAACCAACAGCCTTCTAGGGCACTCAGCAAAAGCCAAGGTCATCTTACATGGCTCTAGGCAAATATTTAGGCAGCTGAAGCCAGTTCAAAGTGTTTATATCCCACCCTCTCTCTGATAACTGTCATTATTCTCTGTCTTTTTTGTTCTTAGGGTCGTTGTTTCCAAGGAAAACCAACCTGAACTCTCAAGTCTTGACCCCACACAAGAAGATTTGTATGTATGGAGACATGTATACTGCTATAGAGATCCACTGAAATCCAGGTGGGAGAGAGGAAGAAATATTGCTTTGCAAATCCTCTTGTGATAAGGCATATGAATGAGAATTTTTAAATATCCTTATCCTCAAGAGGCCACTACTTGTTACTACACAATCCAGAGCTGATTGTGTGGGTAAAAAGATTGTGTGAATAAAAGAGGGAAACAATGCAGCATAATGCTTTTAAATCACCAGTACATCCTTCTACTAATGGCATAAAGACAGTCTATTTTTACACCCTTCCTTTACTTCACCCACATTTTACTCTGCCTAAGTGTTCATATCCAGAAGAATACACAGTTTGCAAGATTTCATGAAAATTTCAAGTATTCATCAAAAGCTGTATTAGGATGAAATTCGTTACATTGACGGTATTTCCATCATCTGCTAATTTAGAAAAGACATCAGAAGAAATGAGTTTTTGCTAGAGCTGTTTGATTTTTATAAAACAATTTGGCTGTTTCTTGTCTCTATTATCTTTTACATTTCTGCTGACCTGTTTTGCTTTACTTTAGCACTATCAGACAGTAATGACACTTCACCACAAAAGATTCTTAGGTAGCAGGGGAAAGCCCCCAAGGCACTGGTCCTACTTTCACCATAGGCAATTTTCTCCTTTTCAATGAAGCATATTCACTGGAATATCATTTGTCTCATTGTTTTACTACCATTTATTTTTAATCTTTAAGGAATACACTGTCAAGCCTCCCTCATTAGACTGAGATGTTTTTATCAGATGTCGCTATTACCATTTAGAAATCTGTTCACAAAGGTATGAAACAAAGTCTGCCACCTTCATGCTCAGGTAGCAGCCCATTCTGGCTCTTTCTCCCAACCCTTGCCCTGCTCACAGCATGTTCTGATTGTTCCAAGGGCATTAAACTTCATCTGGTTATTTTTTTCTGATTAACAGTTTTCAAAGTTTACAGTGTCATTTCTTGAAAATGTAAGGTCAGAACAGGCATCCACCATGTCTGAAAGTGAATTCTTTATCTATTAGTAAGGACAGAAATTTCAAAGAATCCCAAAAGATTAGGGGAAGAAAAAAAATGAAAACAACAACAACAAAAAAACAACCAAGTGGAGGAACTTCATATCAGGCTTTAAGTGCATTAAAGGTTGGCACAAGAAAAAAATAAAAAATAAAGAGAGGAGGAATTAGTGAATAAGCAGAAACAGTCATGGCATAAGCAACAGCAATGTAGATTTAAATTAGTCATTTGGAAACTAACTTTGTTATCAGTAAGGGCAGCTATATTTTACCTAAGAACTGTGAAAAACAGTGGAGGATTTTAGAACTGGTTAGCTATCTCAGAGGAGCCTGCATAAGGGATAGATCAAATAATATCTTCCAGCCTTACTTGCAATGCCACATGTGAGATAAAATAGTAATCATCATCTGGTGCTGCATCCACAAGTCCAGCACTAGGCATGGTTTGGTCTGCTAGCTTTTGAGCCTACCTAATAGTAGTTGAGCATTTTGGATGTGGGAGACTAGCGTGACAATGTACACCAAACAATGTGAAGAAACTAATGCTCATTAGTCACCTCAGGGAAATCCAGCCACTGACACTGGATGGGCTTCTCCAGATGGGAATGGGTGAGTCCACCTGTGATTAAACCCTGATCTGAATATTCTCTTCACTGACAGTTGAGAAGCTAGAGAAACTAGTCTAGTATCTTGGGCATCTATGGATACACATTACAAATACTCTTTGGAACTTTAATAATTGCATATGATTCAAGTTTTCTTCTCCTCATCATAGATCAGTTGCTTCTCTAATCCATCTCAGTTCTTGACAACTTTGTTCTTGGCTAGTTTCTTCATGTTCTTGAGTAATTTTAATGTGCTTGTTTATTTATTTATTTCAAATCAAGGCTTCTTTTCATCTCATCTTTAATTCATTTTTAACCAGGTTATATCTAGCCCTGACAGGTTTTTTTTGTTCTGCTACAAGCTTTGGCTGCTAGTTTGGATGGGACTTTTCATTATCTTTTATTTCACCTTGATGAGGTTGTTACCATCTGGTAACAATACTTAGTTACTTTCGCAGTATTCCTAAACACCTGCTTAACAGTTGACACAGTCTTAAGACATAGTCAACTTTAAAATTCTCAGATTATGGTACTACAACACTTCCCTCCACTAAAAGGAGGTAGAAGGTGTGTCCCTCATTAGTTTTCAAATATAAACCAAGATTCCATCCGAAAACTTTTTTCTTCAGAATTCACATTAAATTCAAGGTATGCAAATGTTGTATAGACAGGTGATCTGTATTTTTCTGATCATTAAACTATTTTTTTAGTAATTCCACTTCAGAGCCACATTAGTAGAAAATCTTCTATCCATCAGTGTAATGTTCATAATGTTTAATGTTTTGCACAACATGCTGTAGTAGTTTTACTCAGGGGGCTGCTGAGCTCCACCACAACTGCTCTCTCACTCCCCCTCCACAATGGGAAAGGGGGAGTAAATATGATGAGAAGGGCTCAAGGGTTGAGATAAGGACAAGGAGATAGATCACCTACCAATTATTTTCATGGGCAAAACAGACTCAGTGTAGGGAGAATAGAGAATTTTATTGCCTATTAATAACAAGCTAGAGCAGTGAGAAACTAGAACAAATCAAATCAAAAGAAAACAAAACACCCTAAAACCACCTTTCCCCAATACACCCTCTTCCAACTCCTCCCTGAGCAGTGCAGGGGAATGGGGATTGGGGGCTGTGGTCAGTCCCTAACACTTCATCTCCGCTGCTCCTTCACGGTCTCTCTGCCCCTGCTCCATGTGGCGTCCCTCCCATGGGATGCCGTCCTTCCCGAACTGATCCTGAGGGGACTTCCCACAGGCAGCAGCAGCTCTTCAAGAACTGCGGCTCTGTACCACGGGGTCCATCCCCCAGGAGCAAACTGATCCAGCATGCTTCCCCACAGGTGGCAGCTCCCCCCATGCCCCCTGCTCCTGTGTGGGCTCCTCTCCATGGGCTGTAGCTCTGGCCTGGGGCCTGCTCCTGCGGGGACTCTCCATGGGCTGCAGCCTCCTCCAGGCCACATCCACCTGCTCCACTGGGGGCTCCTCCATGAGCTGCAGCATGTGGGACCCATGGGCTGCAGGGGGACAGCCTGCTCCCCTGGAGGCCTCTCCACAGGCTGCAGGGGAACTTCTGCTGTGTGCCAGGAGAACCTCCTGCCCTCCTTCTGCACTGACCGGGGGTGGTTCTCACTCCTCACTCTCCCAGCTGCTGTTGCCCAGCAGTTTTTTTGTTTCCTTTTATTTTTTTTTTATTATTATTATTTTCCCCATTTTTTAAATCTGCTCTCACAGAAGCGCAAACAACATTGCTTATTGGCTTGGCTCTGAGCAGTGGCGGTCCCTTTGGAGCCAGCTGAAACTGGCCCTTATTTAACATGGGACAGCTTCTGGATTCTTCTCACATGAAGCCACTCCCAAGGCCCCCCGCTACAAAAACCTTGCGACATAAACCCTATACACATGCTAAAGTTACAACTCACAGACTTTCCTAAATACAGCACAAACACAATTCTGTCCTTCAAAATGTATTCATTTAATATAAAAGTGTAGAAGAATGGCTATCATCTTTATGGTAGCAATCTTTACCTGTGCTAGTTAGTAATATATTAATTAATTTTATTAGCTTAGGACCTTCAAACAATCCTAATGAGCTTAGAATTATCATTTCAAAATGTAATAGTTTTTACCCAGTTTGTAAATTTTTATTCCTAGTGGAAAACTGACAGAATATATACATATATTCATATATATATATATATATTGCTTGTTCTTAATATATATGTCTTTTTATTGCTTTTTCTTAAATATAAAATAAGTTGTGATGGCTGTAGAAGACACTAGTTTCCAGTCTCAGAGGTGGTAGATCTTGCAGGAGGATATTGCCAATACAAAAGGGTGGAGAAATAACCAAATTTAAAGCAAAAACAGCTCTACGGAAAAAATAAAATATTTAGACTTTGAATAGACTCGCAGCACATGGTCAATTGTGGATTTAATCAGAATGTTCATACATATTTCTAGAACATGCTGAATACTAGTGAGTTTTCATGAGAGAATTAGGACAGCTTTTTCTATGAATCTATCTTGGTACTATTTAAGTTACAAAATCATTCAATTTCTACATAGAGAGTTGTTTTTACTGTGAATTACACTGGCTGTCATATACTCTAAATAGATGATATCTGTTTCAATTTTATTAGAGTGACATGTAATGCTATGCTTTCTTGTTTTCCTTTTCACATTCCTTTAAATTATCACACTGATGAAACACTTCAATGTGCTAAATTTAATGAGACAAACCCTCAGAAGAGAATCCATTCTTGCATAACCCCAGAACATTGCTAAAATGCACCTCAAATTCATGTATCTTGATTCTGCTCAAGGTATTTGAATACCCCATAGGTGTTTTTTTTTTTTTTTTTTTTTTGGATATAACCACCTGAAGAAACCAATTCCTGTCTACTGTTGCACTATGTTAAAGTTTTTATATGTTTATTTAAAAAGCTCTATCACATACAAAATTCATTTTCATTTCTTCACTCTAGTGAACATTGTATCTCACTTTCTCTACAAAATAACAGGGAGAGCTTGAGAAAGAACCTCTTGTTAACAAATTAGGCACTTAAAACATCAATATGGGGCTCACAGCAATAGAAACTGATGATGTTTTATGGTACAGCTAATGAACAGCTGCTGCTTCAACCTCTCATTGCAGACTAATGCTTTCATAAAAACAATCATGAGAAAGCTGAAAATGTTCCACTTTCTTTTTTCAGTGTATGGGATCTTTCTTTCTCACTGTGTAGGATTCAAGACAATTTCAGTCATAATCAATCAGTATAATGGCTGGCTTGAGAGAGAGAATAAGGCCTTTAACAGAGATGAAAAGTAGAAGAAGATTGATTTTCAGACAGATGGAAAAAGCTGTATTATATCAATTCACCTCCAGTCCACACCAAAATATGTAACAATATTGGCACACACACAACATCCTTTGAATTATAAGAGTCTACTTGCTTCATACAAAACACATGTGGGATTTAAACTTTACAACTGCTCCTACGTTCTTCCTTTTTAAATATATATATATGTATATATATTTATTTTTAGGGGTCTATTTGGGAAGCAGAATGTGGAAAGTTCTGACAACAATTTATTAAGTCAAAATTAATAACACCTCTGATTTAAAGTCTTCTTTAGACTGGTGGGTGGGTGAGGAGGAAGCATCTTTTCCCTAGACTAAACAAGGCTGCATAACTATGGTAGGATTACATACATCCTGACTCAGCTGAATTCATAGGTTCATCTTTTAGAATACGCCAGCCATACAGCAAATTCTCAAAACATTACAACTACATCAAAGACAATGTCTAAGTCATCATTATGCTATGTAGAAATGGGATATATAATACTAAGCCAAATACTTTGTTTTTATTTTAAGCTCAAATAAATTTTTAATCAAGACAGGTATTACAGCACGCTAGGGCTATACAGCATTTAATATCAACATTTTTTCTTTTTAATGAAGAAGTTTTAAATATATTTGTTAACCTTTTGGGAAAAAGACATCAAACGCATGAAACACGATTTGTATTCAAAAAAATCTTGCTAATAGAAATCCAACATTAAAACAAAACAAAACAAACAAACAAAAAAGAATCTTTGTTAGTCAAGAAGGGCATCAGAATACCCTTTTGCATGAATTTCCAAATCAAACATGCTCTATTTAGGGATGTTTCAGAGAACAAAGTAACTAAGAGCAACTTGGAAAGATTAGCGCTTCTCACCTTGAGATTTTACTACTATGTATCAGATCATGCTCAAATTAACTGCTAAAAATGCACAAAGCAACTATTTTCAATGGGATCCTGAAACCCTGAAAACAGAAGTGTGTTCTTGATGACTGAAAGACTGAAGAGGAATGTCAATACAGCTGAAGAGATAAAGAATATTTTTATCCTTGTGTGAGCCAAGAAGGAGAAATACTTTCTCATCAAGGTAAGTAGTTAAGAGACTGTGTGTAAATATGACATGAAAGTATACAAAATGCTTTATTAAAATCGAGCCTAAAATCAAAGTCACTGAAGAATTTATGTGCTAAATTTTCTATTCTCTGATCTGTGGCACTTTGGAAGGGTAAAACACTCTCAGACAGAATGGTGACAGCAGCTTCTGGAGATAATCTATTCAAAGATATCAAAAGCATGGGGATATCCAATGTAATTTTTGAAAAAATCTGTCCCCACATCACTTCCATTTTTTTTTAAATTTCTACTCTTGGTCAAAAGTTTAACTAGACTGAACAAAGCATGTCTCTATTTTTTAATGAAGTTTGGCTTCACAGATAAGAGAAATCCTCCATAATACCCTAACAACAAAAGAAAGAAGGATTTAAGAAAGCCATTATTACAACTCACCGCTTAACTCTATACCTTCTCATGTCTTAGAATATAAAAGGTGTAGCAAATTACTTTTAAACTGATACTCACAGGATCCACTTTAACTAATTTGGGATCCACTAAACATATTTGTTTCACCTGCCAAATGAGTAAGGTAGTTTGATAAGCTTGCACAAGACCAGTCTTAAGTGTTGACTTCATTAACCTCTAAAAATAAGAAAAAGGTAGGGAAAGGTAAAAGTTCTTCCATTTTTCTCCCCTCCTTCTGAGCAGTAATAATTAGAATACACTAAAATGAGTGCCTTAGCTCTGAAGAATGACAGGAATATTAAACTTGTGGGAGGCTAATTAAAATCAGACAAAGCCTTAATCTGTACATTCTTTATACAACAATAAAAATTGCTCAGAATGGTCCACATTTTACACTACGTCAAATTCTCTCATTTAAAGTGATCTGTTACTCTTCTGAATGGAGATCCAAGCCAGTCTGGATTCAATTTACTTTTTTGCAAAATGAAAACCAAAGCTGTGAAATTTTTCTATCTTAAAGATCCCAAACCTGGACTATTCCACTTAGAAAAGGAAGAAATGAGCCCTGAACAGTATTTACTTTTTAAAGAATACAATACTTATGATCCCTATATGTAAGAAAATGGAGTGTGGAGAATCAAAATCCAGCTAAACTTAGAATCATATGCTAGAAAAATTGAGCATGAGAAGATTTTGTTTTGCTTTTCTGATTGGCATTGACTGTAGCCTCAGTCACTGTTCCTGGTGGTTTTAAACTTTCATCCTTGATTTTAAGGGCTTCATCTGAGATTAACAAGAACTAAATGAAAAACAAAACAAAACAAAGCCCAAACAAATAATAATAATAATAAAAAT
Organism: Stictonetta naevosa; assembly: GCA_011074415.1. NCBI lineage: Eukaryota > Metazoa > Chordata > Aves > Anseriformes > Anatidae > Stictonetta > Stictonetta naevosa. The sequence continues at coordinate 128,067,831 of CM021698.1, read as the reverse complement.
TGCACTGTCAGATTTTCCCATGGAGTGAGTAGACTGCTTTTATCTGTCAAACATTTCTGGGTGCTTGGAAAAGGTAGGGCAGAAGAAATGCAGGATCATGTCAAGCATGTGAAGAAATCAAATTGGTTCAACTTTAAGCTAAAGCACACACAATGAAAACCATGATTGACATTTTCAGGAACTTCCAGTAAATGCAAAAATAAATCCATGTGAAGAAAACAACTTAAGGTTAATCGAGATAAAAATTATTGCAGAAAACACTACACTTTCCCTAAGTTGTGCTGTGGACCAGAAAAACAAAATACAATAATTTTTTATTTTATTTTATTTTATTTTATTTTATTTTATTTTTTTCCAGAGTTCAGTATGGCTTTTGTCAACACTTTACAGATGAGTTGTTTTAACAGCAGTCAAAATGTAGCACATGTGACTAAAAGGAAAAGAGAGGTGTTAGAAATCAATACATTGGGTGGAAGGATCCAGCGTAGAAATACAATCCTGTCAAGTGGACTTCTGAAAAAATTTTCTCACAATTACAGCTCTCCCTGCATAGCAATGCTGCAAACTCCACAAAGTTCTAAGAGCAGCAGAATATGTGATGCTTATTTTTTCTTTAAAGTTTATTTTTAAAGAGGCTAGCAAGACACAAGTCTATTGAGCAGCCCTCATTCAGACTAATAAATGTTTATAAAATTATTTTTCACACATTAATAGCTTCTTAATAACATCAAATAAATAACCTTAAACTACCTGACTTCAGGGAAGGAGAAATGTTTCTTATGATTTATCATGCTGAAAACATAGACTGAGGTTCAAGAATGCAGTGGTTTTTATTAATGAGTTCAGGATAAAGAAAATAGTCACATTTTCAGCTGCTGTAAATTAGAGGTTATTATATGACTCAGTTGCCTGAATTCATGGATGACTGAGTTCCATGATGTGGGAGGTTCTTCATTATACAATATAAATTCGGGAAAATCATCAAAATTATTTTAATTTAAATTAACTGAACATTCAGCTCACAATTCTTAATTTTCCAATTCAGTGAACTTAATAGCCTAATCTTTCAAACTGAGAGATAAATTTGATCGGTAAATGGTATCTCTGGCTAAACATGTGAATAATCATGCCATTTCACTGTCCAATCTTTTCTCTTTTGGAAAATGAATGTTATTGAAAGTAGTCTTGAAATTTTCAACTGAATCAATATTTCTAAGGATGACTGTACTAGACAATAGTAACATTCAGCTTTTCAGAAAACTGTTGAAAAGTTGGTGTCTAAAATTTAAACAAGGATGCTTTTAGGAGTTCCCTTAGTAATTGCACCTATAAAACGATGTATCTTTAAAACACTATCTAAGACCTATCTTGAGATACTGGAAGATATGGACGATCTCATGTTAAGCAAAATAAAACAGTGCAAAGGAAAGTAAAATTAAATTGTCATAATGACAAATTCAGCTTTTAAGGTCCCTTTGATAATCTTCCTTGTTTTGCAGTTATTTGAAAAAAAAAAAAAAAAAAAAGAAGAAAAAGTAAGACTTTATTTTATCTTTAGCATTTTAGAAGAAATGACACCTATTGAAACATTATCATCATGGTTTATCATGGGTTATTATACATTGAGATTGCTCCATTCCACCTAAATAAAAATATCATCGCATTTTAACATCTCACCTCACTATAAGTTTCAGCAGCATTTCATAACAATCTAATTTTAAAATATAGCGATTAAAGTGAAATATATGATTTAGTCTACAAAGGCACCATTAAAAAAAAAAAAAAAAAAATCCCTGAAAAAACACAACTATTCACTCTTTGTAAGTAATTTAAATAAGTGGATACTTAACTAATGATTTTTTATTTTTTAATTTTTATTTTTTTGTACAGTGTTATTTCTACCAGAGAAATATCAGAAATGGGTGTGGGTATCAATGGGCGTGGGTAACAAAATATGCACTCCTTCCAAGCTTTGAGTACCCTTCTAAACTTAATTTTACAAGTCTGTTGGACCTGATTTGTAAAAATACTGAAAGGCACAGGGAGGTAATCTACAGTAAATTTGGCCCATCCTGTTACTACATAAAGAAACTCAAAGAACATTGATGGAATAGGCCTATGTAATCTTGTATTTTAAAGTGATCAATATAGCTGAATGAGCAAACTCCTTTATTCAAGTGCATATAAGATTCAAAAGGTTATTCACCATTTATATGAAAAATAGGAACATATTTGAAACAGAGATATGAACTGCAAATCTGAGATACTCTAAATAAAAACCCAGTCATGACCAAGATGACAATGTTCTTTCCTTAATTTTTAAGTTCTTTATGTAGCAGATTGCAGACAATTACAGAGACTTATCACCAAGGTATTCATAATTTCCTATCCAGATTACAAATAATTGCACTCCAGTGAATCTCAAAATTTGGAACATAAGACATTTGTACTCTAAACACAGTAACAAGATCCTAAGTCAAATCAATCAAAAAGAATATAAGAGTGAAAGGGGATTTTCTTCCAATTTCTATAAATGACCATTACTTATTTTGCTTTGTTTTGATTTGTGATATCTTTTTAAAGCTGTGGTTTATGGCTTGTAAGGCATTTACAGCATATGCATCTAGGCATTTTCGACAGTGCTCTGCAGCACTGAAATATAATGAAATATATTTTTCATTGTATTTGGCCTCCATAGAGATAATATATTTTGTTCATTCTTGTGCAAGCTGAGGCACTCTTTGGCCATGGCACCAAAGGAATTTCTTGCTTCTTTACACCAAACTGTCATTCCTACCTGTTTCAACAATTTGCCAGAATATGTGAGATAGATGGGACCTTTTGGAATCAATCTGGGAGCTTAATTTTTTCCTAGTTTTGACACTAAGCTGTCATTCATATTCATGCATATTCTTGCAGTTATTAGATTTCACTTGTTTCCCATATCAGTTCCAAAATTCTCATTTTATTAAATCTACTTCTGTTATCAAAAACAAAATTGATACAAAATACTATTTGTCAGTTTAACACATATATTTCTTCTAATGCAGCGTTAAATATTTGTCTGGTAACTGCACAGGCACAAATAAATTTGGCCTTTATTTGTTTTTCCTTTTTTCTTTTGCTAATACGTTGCAAAGCTATTGATTTTCTTATATATGTCATGTTTTAACCATTACAGTTGCCATAAGAAATTCTTCATAAGAATTCTTTCACTTATTCTTATCTTGTTAATGTTCACTGGATGCCTTTTGCTTCCTTTTCATGTAAGAATTTTGTCTGGGAAATATTTGTACACAAATATGCAAAACTTAATATTTTTCCTTAATTTTCTATAGCTCACTTAAAAAAAAAAAAAAAAAAAAAAAAGTGTCATAAGTTTGCTCCAGTATTTGTGAAACGGGGTTTCATGTTAAATATATGTAAAGAAACAAGTAAAGTAATATGCTGGAGAAAACTCTATATAACTAGTCTTAAGTACCAGATGTTAAAAATTAAGAATGAGACCCTATAGAGAAACAGTGAAACGATGTGAGTGTAAGGGAGAACTGCTGAACATGATGAGCCAGAGAGAAAGGGATAAACAGGATAACAACATGGGAAAGACGGAATGAGGCACTACATCTAATTCTTCTATCAAAGTTTTAAGTTAAATTTTACCAAAATAATCTGACACAAGGTATTTTGCCTTCATCATTTCAGATCAACAGTACTGCTTTGTACTGATCAAAAGTACAGCTTTGAGAAAGCTTATTTCAATTAATTATAATTCCATGCTGCCTAACTACCCAAATATGGGTGGTGTCTTTAAAAAGACACTCAGCATCTCAAGCAAATATCTCCAAGGAAATCAAAACTGGTTTTCACCTGCTTATGCAGTTTTCGCAGCCAGACTCTCTAAATGTCTCCCTCTGACACTTGTGTGCCTTTATTAAATAATGATAGTCTGTCCTGCAAGCAATGTTTCTTCTTTATTTCCATTCTTTCCTCCCCATCTGACACTTTTCTTTCTCTTTTTTTTATTTTATTTTATTTTTGTTTTTTTGAAGAAAATATTTTTGTGTCCCAAACAACAGACTTCAAAAGATTAAAATATCACAAAATGAAGTTTGCTTTTTAACCTGCCTGAATTTCACTTACGGAAAAGAGATTATGAAACATCAGTTAAACATCAGATTATGAAGCATCAGTGACACACTGATTGGACAGATCCAACATCACAAACTTTTATAATATGAGCCAGAAGGAGTGACCTTCAGCTATAAAACCTTGCTCAAAAGGAAAAAAAATAAAAAATAAAAAAATAAATAAATTACTCTCCTGGCTGTTTCTCTAAGGCTTGTCTCACAGCTGGGTCTGTAGTGCCACCTGCTGACTCAGTCTTCAATTGCAATTCCCAAAAGAAATGTTCCTCCAGGGGCAAGTTCCTCTGAGCTTTTTCCTGTGGTAGCTGATGTAATTAAATTGCTGCTGGAATTACAACTGCGATTAAATTCACTTAAAAAAAAATATATATATATATAGTGTTCTTTGTGGGGATGTAGGGGCTTTTCAATCGAGCTACTTGTCTGTATTGCAATTGTACATTTTAAATGAAGATGCTTACATGTTTGTTTTTCTTCTGTGCGTGCAAGTGAGAAAAAGGGCCTCAGTTCTGGGGCCTTCTAACAGCTGCATACCTTGATGTCACTGCAGTGACGTCTTTAGTCTGTACATTCTTTTGAGAGGGAGTATTCTTTATGGAAAAGAAGGATATCCTTTCTTTTTCTCTGAAACCATAATCTCTTCCCCAAATCATTAAAATTTCATCATTAAAACCATGAACATCAATTGCATGGTTGAGGAGGGTGCTGAGAAGCATACTGTGTGTTTTGATTTCCCTCGTGTTTATTTCTGACCAGGTATTTGCAACAGACAGATCCCTGGTGTTTTTTAGTGTTTAAAAACCCTTCTGCCTCCTATTCAATAAATGTTTTTCTCATCTCGACTGTTATAGTGTAATGCTACCAGAAATGACAAGACAGCACCATTTGGTAGAGAAATACACAAAGCATGCTTAAAGAACAAGCAACACAGGAAAATATTAGAAAACTCATTTAATAAATGCAAGGAACTTAGAGCTGCAGTAAAAGTCTCATCATTTGGGCTCATAAAAAAAAAAAAAAAAAAAAAAAAAAAAAAGGTCAGATAGTGAATCCAGATCCTTTCAGTCTGTCAGTCTCACTTTATAATATCCTTTCTCCAGAGTCACAAGCAGCAGGAGGCACAGATCACAGCAGACAGCACACAGTGTGTGGGGTGTCAGCTCTAAATAAGACTAGATTAGCTCATTGTTGATAAAAATCTATCATATTTAATGGCCTAAATGAATTTAAGAATTCATTACCTTATATCTACTTTTATCAAAGTAGTAAGTATAAGAGGAAAAAGTAGTTTTACTTTCCTCAAAAGTAGGTTTTTGAGAAGATAGGCAATAGGCAAGGTAAAGTTGGCCTTCTTAAAACTATTAAAAAAGCACAGTGCAGAATTAGGAAAACACAGTATTAAATTTAAGTCCTGGAGGAGTAGAACAGCTTTATATACTAAGCTCCAGGTGCATATCTTACTGAAAGAAGTGGGAGTTTTTGAATGAACTTCAGTCAGCTTTAGATCAAGCTATTTATCAAGGAGTTCAAGTTAAATATCTTCTGGATGAGAGCTTGTTTACTAAAATTTCTTTAAAATGCTGAAGGAATAAGACACACATATCTTAATAAGCCTGAGCAGATTAGTTATTCTTTAATTCTCATTTTACAGGAATTGTATCTGAACCTTTGGCATTTTTTGTTAGCATCAGTTCTAAACACCGTTTTATAACTCAAAAATTTCTAATTCACATTAGCCATACAAGGTAATAGATTTGAGAGACAACAGATACCTAACACATGCTTCAAGAGTTGTGCATATAAAATGAGGAACATTATTTTCCTGCTACAAGGTATATCATTTTTATATTTTTGCTTAACATTCCTTAATATTCATGAAAAAATAGATATGTAATAGAAAAAAGTAATATACAGGAGTTGTCACCCCCTTCCTGTCTTTTCAAGATAAAAATACAAATCTGATCATTTTGAAAACTCCTGGAACTTTGCCTCCCTCCTTCTGTCAACCTTTTTGTAATCAGTAGATTTCCTGTTTCTATGTGATTCAAAGGAAAACTGGTGGCTGAAATACAATATATTTCAGAGAGAAACTTACATTCATGTAGTTCTGGTGTCTGTAAATTTTGACTTAGCACTCATTTTCTAAAAATTAATTGAATTTTTATGAAAGGTTAGAAACTTATAGTTTAAAGCTAGCTAAAAATATACTTTTTTTTTTTTTTTTTTTTTTTTTGTGACATTCAGAAATTCCTGTCAGTAAAATAAATGCCACTCTTAACAAACTGAAAAAATTCAATTAAAGCCATCATATTTAATTGCTCATTCATGAGAACAGAAATCGAAATGTATCAAGACGAATTGTAGTCGTTATTTGTATTTCCTCCTTTGATCTTTTTTCCATCTTGTTGCACCCCTTCCCCTTTCCTTTCCTCAAATAGGTTTCTTGCACAGAAAAGTGAAGAAACCTTGCCATCTTGTGGTCATCTGTAGATATGCAGTCAAACACTAAACAGGCTGCAAATTCCATAGTGGTCACCGTGTGAGAAGCTGTAACTTCAGCAAATTAAAGAAAAAAGCAAAACAAAACAAAACCAAAACCAACCAAACAAAAAAAAACAACCAACCAAAAAAAAAAAAAAAAAGAGAAAAACAGAGAAAAAATCTAAGTGTAAAGAAAGTATCATACTAAAAAAATCTACCAGTGCTTCAGGAAAAAAAAAAAAAAAAGAAAAAGAAAAAAGAAAAAAAGGAAAAAAAAGAAAAAAAGAAAAGGATAGAAATATCTCAGTGCAAGTAGGAATGAATTAAGGTGGGCTGCAAACTTCTGGATTCAGCTGATAAACTCTGTTAAGCCATGAAGATTCAGAGAATATTTTCTTTTGAAAAAATAGCTGACATTTACCAAGATATTCAGTCCTTGTATAAGCAAACTCATAAGAAACCTACACTTAGGTGAGCTAGGAAAACCTCTTAATGCTGCTATGAATCAAAAAAGTAGATGTTTTTCAAATTGTCTGTGATCTCCAACCTTTTGAAATGTTTGAGTTAAAATTATCACAATGAGTAAGAGCAAGGTGGCAGATTTTGCTGCCAGGTGCTTGTCACAAGGATATTGGCAAGCTGTAATGGGTACTTTCCTTCCTGTAGGGAGACTCCCCAAGGAGAGAAACGCTCCTCATAGTATAGAGCTGACCACAGAACTCCTCTCTCAGCCTTATCATGTGACATGACGGATAGATAAAAAAAGCTGTATCAATCCTCTGGTGATTTGTGGCTGTCTGACCAGTGCACAGTCATAATGACTTTTCTAATTTATGCAATGTCTTATTCTCCAGTAGCTTCCTGACCTGATGTCCAACAAGAGAGAGAAAATCAGAACCAGATTCAGTGGCTTATAAAAATAAACCTGTCAGTGAAATGTAAATGATAAGTTAATTCTTCTTTTCATAAAATCATAGAATAGTTTGTGTTGGAAGGGACCTTACAGACCATCTAATTCTAACCACCTGCCAGGGGCAAGGACACCTTCTACTATACCAGGTTGTCCCATCCAACTTGGCCTTGAACACTTCCAGGTATGGGGTATCCACAACTTCTCTGGGCAACATGTGCCGGTGCTTCACCAGCCTCATAATAAAGATTTGCTTCCTTACATCTAATTTAAACACCCACTCATAGTTTAAAACCATCCCCCCTTGTCCTATCAGTACACTACCTGACAAAGAGTCCCTCCCCAACTTTCCTGTAGGCCCCTAGAGGTACCTACCTTTCCTGTAGGTACTAGAAGGCCTTTATAAGGTCTCCCTGGAACCTTCTCTTCTCCAGGCTGAACTCCCTCAGCCTGTCATCATAGGACAGGTGCTTCAGACCACTGATCATCCTTGTGGCTGTCCTCTGGACTCATTCTAATAGGTCCATGTCCTTCTTATGTTGGGGACTCCAGAGTCGAATGCTGGTCTCCAAGTAGGGTCTCACAAGAGCAGATGAGAGGTGGAGAATCACCTCCCTCAACCTGCTGGCCTCAATTATTTTGATGCAGCCCAGGATATGGCTGGCCTTCTGGGCTGCAAGCATATGTTGCTGGCTGATGTTGAGCTTCTCATCAACCATCGCCTCCAGGTTCTTCTCCTCAGGGCTGCTCTCAATCCATTCTCCACCCAGCCTGCATTTGTGCTTAGAAGTGCCCCAATGCAGATACATGATGTTGAACTTTACAAGCTCCTTCATGCAGTTGACATATGGGAAGGAAGGGATGCTCTCCAGAGGTACCTGTAAGGCTTGAGAGGTGGGCCTGTGCAAACCTCATGAAGTTCAACAAGACCAAGTGCAAAGTCCTACACCTGGGTCAGGGCAATCCCAAGCAAAAACACAGGCTGGGTGAGAATGGATTGAGAACAGCCCTGGTGAAATGGACCTGGGGGTATTAAATGAGGAAAAGAAACATATATGTTGTACAAATCAAAGGTAACATTTTTTTTTTTTTTTTTTTCTGTTACAGAAATATTTTTTGTGACATTAACATCTCTCAGAGAACAACAGTTAAAGGTTAGGACGTGAAAGTCTGCAGATAGCATGGTGTACTGGAGCTCTGCTCAACTGAAGTGGAAAAAATTGTTGGCAACAGTGAACTTACAAATTTTTAACAAAAGAAAATACATATTGCCAATAAAATTCTCAGATCCCTTGCAATGAAAACTAGACACATTCTACCCCACCTGGAGGCAACAGTAGGTAAGACAAGTCAACAGATTTATTTCTAGGAAATTTTGCATGATTCATGAACTTTATATTACAAAATTAAGCAGGTTCCCTAAGAACAATGTTGAAATTGAAGTAGAGGCAGTTCATTTGCAATCAAAGCCAAAAATCATTACAATCAATCAAGTCACATGTAAGGACCCCGTGGGTTATACTTGAATTGTGGATTTAATTTAATTTCTATCCTAGTGATTAGCTTCTTTGCATGAATATTTAGAATAATGCAGTATTCTGAATATAAGCATTGATGTCTGATCCTCAAAACCTGTTTCAGTTGAACCCTACTAATGACATATATGAAGAATTCATTTGAAAGTTGTAAAGGTTCATTCAATAGAAAAAAAAAAGAAGAAAAAAAAAGATATAGCAAAATATAACCAGAACTGTATTTGGTTATAATTAATTTTAACAATTGCTTGTTGCACATTAAAAACAACCCAAAGGGTACATACAATAACTACAAGCAATGCCCCTGTGGTCTAGTTTACAAACAATTTAATCATGGAAAATACTAAACAATAAGACAGAAAACTTTGCCAGGCCACCAATTCCACATGCCCAGAGCAGGAAGTGGGCAGGTGGAGTGAGAAAGGGCAGGGTACAGCTCTGGAATCAGAATGTCTAATTGTATAGATATGTGGGGGGGACAAACTGAACTGCAAGGAAAAGTGATCATAAAATGGTAGAGTTTAGGATTCTGAGGACAGCAAGGAGGTTGTACAGCAAGCTCACTGCCCCGGAATTCAGGAGAGCAAACTTTGGCCTCTTCAGGGATCTGCTTGGTAGAGTACCATAGGACAAAGCCCAGAAGGGAAGAAGGGACAAAAACCAAGCTGGTTAATATTCAATAATCACCTCCTACAAGCTCAGGAGTGATGCATCCCAACAAAGAGGAAGTCAGTCAAAAATACAAGGAAGCCTGCATGGGTGAACAAGGAGCTCCTGGCCAAACTCAAGCAGAAAAGGGAGACCTACAGAGGGTGGAAACAAGGAGATGGTAGCCTGGGAGGAATACAGAGAAATCATCTGAGCAGCCAGGGATTGTGTTAGAGAAGCTAAAGCCCTGTTAGAATTAAGTTTGACCAGAGACATCAAGGTCAACGAGAAAGGCTTCTATAGGTACATCAATGATAAAAGGAATAGGGAAAGTGTGGACCCTCTCCATAAGGTAATGGGAGACCTGGTTACCCAGAATATGGAGAAGGCTGAGGTACTTGACTTTTTTTGCCTCAGTCTTCACCAGCAAGTGCTCTAGCCACACAACCCAAGTTGCAGAAGGCAAAGGCAAGGACTGGGAGAATAAATAACTGTGCACTGTAGGAGAAAATCAGGTTTCAGACCAGCTAAGGAGCCTGAAGGTGTACAAGTCATAGTCATAGAATCATAGGATGGTTTGGGTTAGAGGGGACTTTAAAGATCATCTAGTTCCAAACCCACTGCCACGGGCAAGGACGCCTCCTCTAGACCTGGGTGCTCAAAGCCCCACCCAACCTGGCCTTGAACACTTCCAGGAATGGGGCATCCACAGCTTCTCTGGGCAACCTGTGCCAGTACCTCACCACCGTCAGTAAATAATTTCCTCCTTATACCTAATGTAAATATACCTTCTTTTAGTTTTAAACCATTACTCCTTATTCAGCTGTGGGACATCCAAAAAGCAGAATTGTTGAAATGTTTTGAGATATTCCTATTTTTATTCATTCCATTCTTGGTAAGCTAATAGCTCTGACTGAAAAAGAATTATCAGATCACCAAAAAAAAAAAAAAAAAAAGCTATCCAAAATGTTTCAAAACTAAGGATGTTGAAAAAAGTTCTACCCTTCTGGGAGTTATGGCAGTTCATCTATGATTATGAGGTACTTCCCAAGGAAGCATCATTCACTGGGAAGCCTTTTCTCCTCTGATGGAGGTAATCTTCAGAACAAAGGGAAAGGCCTTCTTGTTTTATTGTGTTTTGAAGGACGGTGTCAAGGAATTATATGTGGGCAGACAATATCAATGTTGTAAATTTTACTGAGCTGATGGAAATTGTCACCTTTTCTTCTGTGTAGGAGAAACCTTATATACACTGTACATATTATTAAAGAACCTAAGAAAATAAAAGAATGCAAAGGAGTCTTAGTATAGATCATAGATACTGGATGCCATTGTGCCTGTCACCCTTAAAGTAATGAGGGAAAGGATGATAATATAATAAGATCCCAAAGCACTGATGACAGGACATGTTTGTCAGCGACACATAAAAAGACTCCAATCAGGAGGAAAAAAAAAAAAAAAAAAAAAAGCTTCTGTCTTTTCTTGGCTTTGTAAATACCACAATTAGGACCCCATACATGTTCTGACAGTAACGTTTGTTACTGAATTCACCCCGTCACAGGAAAGTGCTCCAGAATGCCAACTTTATTTCTAAAAAGAAGTTGTCTGGCTCATCTAACTGCAAAGGGCTAGTTAATAACACTCTCAGTTGACTTTTCAAAGAGCTTTTAACAATGGCTCTGATAGGGGCTAATTGCCTCAATCACCATGCTCACAGCTCTCTGATCCTACTGCTGTACAAGTTAATTATTTTTCAATGTAAGAAATATACAGAATTCAGTGTGGAGAGAGTTCATTTTCCTGTGGCCAGATGCCAAGCATATGTTTCTCTGTTGTGCTTCATCCTGTCATTTTTTTTTTTTTTTTTTTTTTTCCACAAAAAGTACTGCTTGTATTTTCTCTTTTACGTTTCACCATTAAAAGCAAAAAACATGGTTGATAAAAGCAGGGGCAAATATTTATTTTGGAAGCAGAGCATAAGTAGAACCAGAAGTTCAGATATGGCCACTACACAGCTCAGAAAAGGGAGGAGCTGCCAGAGAGGAGCTGGCTGACCAATATAAATTTTCTGCTTCCACGTCACACACAGCTTAAGGAAAGGTTATATCACTTTAGGGGGAAAACAGTCTGTATTATAGTAGTAAGACTGTGTCAATGTTATAAAGTTACAAATATATATATGTATACATACACATGGGCACTTGGAAATGAAAAATTAACAACTTCTGTGGAATGAATGACCTTTCCTTGGGTGTAACATTTAAATGATACAGACAGCTCAGAGGATAACTGTTTCCTACAGTGGAACAACTCAGATGCTCAATATACCTGAAAAAACAAACAAACAAACAAACAAACAGACCAACTCTTTGCGTAACTAGACAAAAATTCAAGACTGACTTTTAGAAATCACAGATTGTATTGAAAGATATGACTTGAAGAGGTTGTGGAGTACCTAAAGCTTTAACACAAATGTTCACTGTGTTCAGTTTAACTTTGTGTTCAGTTTTGGGCCCTTGAGTACAAGGACATTCAGGAAGGAAATTGTGGGGAGCTGGGAGTCGGCCTCTTTTCGCATATAACTAGCAATAGGACTAGAAGGAATGGTTTCAAATTGCACCAGGGGATGTTCAGGTTGGAAACTAGGAGACATTTCTTCTCAGAGAGAATAGTCAGGCACTGGAACAGGTTGCCCAGGGAAGTGGTGGTGTCACCATCCCTGGAGGTGTTTAAGGAAAGATTGGATGTGGTGCTTATGGACATGGTCTAGTGGGTGATACTGATGGTAGGGGGATGGTTGGACCAGTGTTTCTGGAGGTCTTTTCCGACCTTAATGATTCTATAATTTTATGAAACTGTAAATAGTTTCAACCATTGGAGTAAAATCACTGATGCCATTTGTACCATGAATGCCTTATTATTTTTTCCCCAGCAGCTTCAACAGGAGGAGTCCTGTCTGTAGTCTATCCCAGGCTTGCATGACATTGGGTTATCCTTGAAAAGAGAAGGCTTATTTTTTAAAGCTTCTCACCTGTGGAGGGAACTGATCCTACATTATGGGCAATATCTAACTTACTCCAAGCATTTGTTTCAGAGAAAACATGAGGTAATTATTGAAATCGGTTTACATGGCAAGGTTTGGTAGTGGGGGGCTGCACAGGTGGCTTCTGTGAGAAGAATCGAGAAGCTGCCCCATGTTAGATGAGTTTCAACTGGCTCCAAAGGGAGCCAGTTGTTGTCCAGAGCTGAGACAATAAGCAATGTTGTTTGTGCCTCTGCACAGAAGGAGGGTAGAAGGTGCTCCAGGCACATAGCAGAAGTTCCCCTGTGGCCTGTGGAGGAGCCCCTGGTGGAGCAGGTGGATGTGGCCAGGAGCAGGCTGTGGCCCATGGAGAGCCCCCACAGGAGCCCATGCAGGAGCAGGGGGTCTGAGGGGAGCTGCTGCCTGTGGGGGATGCGTGCTGGAGAAGTTTGCTCCTGGGGGATGGGCCCCATGATACGGACTCATAATGGGGCAGTTCTTGAAGAGCTGCTGCCTGTGGGCAGCCCCCGCAGGCTCAGTTCCACAGCATCCCATGGGAGGGACCCCACATGGAGCAGGGGCAGAGGAGGAGTGACTGTGGAGGAGCAGCAGAGGCAAAGCGCTATAGTCTGACTGCAACCCCCATTCCCCCATTCCCCCGCACCACTCGGTGGGAGGAGGTAAAAGGTGGTGGATGGGGGGAAGGTGGTTTTAATTTGTTTTCTTTGTTTCTCACTTCTCTAGCTTGTTAGTAATAGGTAATAAATTTCTCTAATCTCCCTACTCTGAGTCTGTTTTGCCTGTCATTATAATTGTTGAGTGATCTCCCTGTCCTTATCTCAACCCTTGAGCCCCTTTTCATCATATTTGCTCCCCCTCTCCCTTTGAGGAGGGGGAGTGAGAGAGCAGTTGTGGTGGAATATGGCTGCGCACCTGAGTAAAACCACCACAAATGTAAACAAAGACACATCTCAGTTCTCTTGTAGGATCAGAATCACAGTCTCAGTGCCATCTAAAACAGAAAGTAGGATCCTCCTTCCGGTGTCTTTTGTTGGTTAGCATCCACATTCCCCTTTTGGCTATTTGGAGTGTGTGATTCCCTTTGTGAGAAACTAGGCTATCCGCATTCATTGTAAAGGGATCATATTCTGGAATTTTAATGTTACAAATTTATTTTTTAAATCTCATTTCCAAGTGCATTTGTAATAATGGATCATCTGTAGATTTCATCATATATCTGGGCTTTCCTCCTAGCTCATGAAGTTCTTAAAAATAGGTAAGACCAAATGCTGTAATTGAAGATGGTATCACATGGTGGCAGCAAAGGACCTTCCAATGGTTGGCCTTCCAGTTTATCCAGCTTACTACTCATCCTGTTTTATGTCCAAGTACCACATATGATTAGGAGTAAACATTTTACTGCATGTGTTTCAGAAAGAGAAAAAATAGTGAGAACGTGGTTTATTGCTCTTTTTTTTTTTTTTTTTCTGGGAAAAAAAAAAAAAAACGAACCAAACCAAAACCAAAACCAACTCTAAATTGGTTGTAAATCTCAGCACAGTCAAATAAAATAGAAGAAAAAGACAAACGGGTAAATAAAAGAACACAAAACACACAAGTAAATAAAAGAATGACAAAATAACTCAGTAATCCCCCAGAAAATGAGAACTTCCTTGAATTATTTTATTTTGGTGTTAAAAGAAATTCTAACATTGACTGCATTATTATCAAAACTAAAATTGTTATCAGTAATTATCATTGACATAACAGGAATCAACACTGACAAAACAGGCAAGTCCCTTTTAGTGCACTTCCTATGTCTCAGTTGCAAGAAAGGAATCAAACCTGATCTAGAACTTGTAGGGCACAGGAGATTTTCATTATTTGCAGATGAGATTTCATAATTTAAGAGGCTGAAGATGGATTGCTCTGTTCAGAACTATTGCTTTGCATTATACTACAGCTCCATTAGCACAGCTGTGGGCAAATAATTAACAGCAAGGTCAAATGTTACCTAGAAGAGACTTGAAAATAGATGCAGAAGAAGAAAAAGGCAAAAGAAAAGTAGTATTAAACTAGAGAAGGAAAATTAATAGAAGAAGAAGAAGACGGAGAAGGAGAAGAAGGGGAAGGAGAAGGAGAAGAAAAACAACACAGAAGGATACTGACTTTTCTAACAGCTGAATACAGCTCATATCAAAACACACTAACTTGCACCAAGATAATCCTTTCCAGTTAGTATCCCTATCATTGCCCTACATTCATTGAGTTTAGTTGAATTGCTACTGGCATAAGCTTGTAATTTAGATTTAATATTCAGAAAAAGACCATGATGCTGGAAAGGACTTTTCTGCGTCTGGACCTATGTGCTCTCACAGAGCTTTAATGATTTCCGGGCGAGGGCTTGGGCGCCACACACAGCCAAGCAGAAGAAGCTGCATGATTCAGACTGTATATCTGAATCAAGTAACTGTCTATATCCTCTCCCATTTAGACTGTCTGTTTGCCTGAACTCAGCAAATTCCAAATTATTGATAAACGACATTGTTGCCTCTGTAGATTGTACTCATTGGATCCATCAGGGGATCCTGCAACCCTCTACATGATAGTTTTCCATCTTAAACACACACACTACTTCCTATATGCCTCTCATTCTCTACTTTTTAGGGTTTCATTGATAGTCTCCACACATGTCCATAATGAATGCTCTGTGATGCCTCATTCCCCAGATCTCTGCTGCTCTAATACTACTAGTAACTCATGCTAGAATGACCATTTGTCTCTTTCTCTGCCTCATGCGTACTTCTGCTGCTCCAGACTTTCCATAATATTGTCCCTATCTCCTCCATCATGCTGTCTGTGGCAGGAGTTTAGTGGGTTTCTGCAATTCCCCTTCTTTTGTTTTTAGTGGAAAATGCTATATAAGATAATCAGCATAGACAGTTTTCCTGAGAGCACAGAGATGAAGGGAAGAATTAATTATCTTTTTCTTGGACATGCACAACTGCCGACGGTTTGTTCCTTGATCTATAGGCAATGACACCAAAACAGCTAATTTCAGTAGCTGGGTCTGGTAAGCCAATCAAAGACAAATAATAATTCCCTAAGGCATTCTCTTCTATATTACTGATTTTTTCCGGATCAGCAAGGTCCTTCCCGCTGTTGCTCAGGTCACTCCCATACACCTTGGAGTGGTGAAGCATGCAAATATTCCTAAATGGCACCCAAACAAAGCAATGCATTCAAATTACATTGACTGCCTACTTTGTCTAATGATTCAGCTGTGCTATATCTGAAAGTCTGTTAATTAGTTTGCATGGATCCATTCAGTTGAATAGAGATTAATATAATCTCTCTGTAAAATATAGGTAGGCAATGTTAACCTTCCACCATCAGGTCCCCTCCATGAAAAGTGGTACCTTGAGTTCTGATTCAAACATTCTGCCACTGAGCCCCAAGCAGCCTATGCAAAACTCTTCTCTTCCCCTTAAGTTGCTACAGCCTCAATAACCTCTGTACTATGACTTCAAATAGCCAATATGATGAGAGAAAACATCCCCATCCTACATTTCCATTTTCCCACTGCTTCTCTGTCTGCATAGGGAACAGCTGTGATCCCTGCACAGTCAACTTTGATAAGTTTGGGCACTCAGGGTAGCTTCCACAAAAACTTGGTATAAGGCAGCTCTGCTGAAAATAAATAAACTGGTGAGGAAACAAGCTACTCTGAACACAAGTAACAAGCTTAAATCCACAGAAATGAAATGTGGCAATCTTTCATTATCAATATGCCTAACAGCAAAACATCTGAAAATCAAGCAAAAATATTATCTTCTATTCTACTGATCTACCAAAGATCTCAGCAAGACTGAAGAAATCTTCCCAAAGAGTAATGGCACAGGACATTCCACAGGATTTTATTAACAAAATATACACAGTGTTATCTAACACCATAATGCATCCAGACAGTATGAAAATCAATAAAAAGACCAATATATTTTGTATCTTAATTGATTTTAAAAAAAAAAAAAAAGTTTCTCATTCCACAAGATTATTTCATTTTGCACATGCTATTATATTGGTCTGTGCAAGCAATCATGCATGTGTGGTTTATACCATGAGAAAAACAAGCTTGCAATACATTGTAAAGGAGCTAGGAAGAAATGATATTGGCACTGAAAATAAGATATACATGCATTTTTAAATTTTATGAACAGAAAATAACACTAAAGTATAGTAAAGAGAAATGACAAATAGAAGTTTGTAGCACAGTCCGTCAGTACCTGGAACAACTCAGACAGAAAAGAAAGTGTTTCATATAGCTACAGTTAAAACATTTCAGATACCCAAGAGAAATCCCAGAACATAGCCACAACTAACGGAGCCCAATGATGCAATTTTATATGGTTCAAAAATGTCACGTTAGGGGATTTCTGAAATCTGGCACATGGATGACGCAGTGTAATCCTTTACTGTATTGGCAGTTTTATGTAACGTGGGGGCAGTAAAAGGAAGCTAAGAGTCTGGTGGATAGCTAAAAATAGAACTAGTTTGAAGTCCTTAAAGTAGGCCATATGGCTTTAGAAATAATTAGGCTAAACATGTCATAAACCACCATCCAAAACATACAAGTCTGCATGTCACCAAGAATTATCAATAAAAATTGGCAAAGATTTGCAATGTAATAATTAAATTCCAACCCAGGAATGACCTGAGACTCATTAAACTCTTTTTGCAGCAATAGACACTGCTGAGAACCTTTGCAGGCAATGACTAATAGGGATGAAAAATCTTTGCAAGAATCGAGGATGATTTCAAGCTGCCCTTAACAGTAGAAAAAGTAAGGAAAGAAGAGAACAGCATCCCTTTTCCATGTTGAAAGCTTCTGCGCTCTCAGCAAACTTTTTTTTTTTTTTTTTTCTTGGTGCTGAATGTTCCATCTTTTGCAAACTTAGCATCGCTGCAGAGGCAATATAGGGATGGAAAATGTTTTCTACAAAATAAAGCAAAGATTTACTTCCTGTGAGCAAAGCCAGACCACTCAAGAGTGTCACATAATCATAAGCATTCCAGTTTTGAAGATTTAAAGGAAATTTCAGATTTTTTTCTATTTCAGGAGAAGAATCTGCAATAGGACAGTGACAAATTTCCCAGAGCTGCAGTGAGAAAAATATGCATAGATCTGAAGTATTACAGACTATATCTTGTTCATGATTTTAAGAGTGTATATTTTGAATGAGACTTTTCTGTGGTCTTTGACATAATACTTATACATATGCATATGTATATTTACATATACATGCATATACATACATGTATAGTGGAAGGGATGTCTAAGTTGCATTATCACAGTGACAAACTCTTATTAAAATTTTTGATCAATAATTTTTAAAACTGGTAACAGAAGAATTATTAAAATTATCAGAATAGTGAGAAACTTGTGTGATGCTTTCTGCTGAGAGGTTGAAACACTCATTAATTCTTTCCACCTCTGTCACTAGCTCTTATCAGAAATCCAGTAACTCAAGACATCCTCTTCCTCTTATTTTATGAACAAAATCTTAATACTGGCAACTCCAAGTTTGAATTTTAACATTATCTATCTATCTATCAATATATCTATCCATCTATCTGTCCCTTGATCCCTTGATTACAGGCAAAAAAAAAAATAAAAAAAAATAAAAAAATAAGGCAAACAAACAAAAAAGATACTAAGCAAGGTTTCATAGTGGAAACCCTAGAGGTTCTAAAACCTATATTCTGGAGAATCAGATCACATCAATGTTATTTACAACCAAAGTGGCAAATTACAATTCACAGAGCTGTATTAACGGTATTTATTCCTCTGAGACTGGTGGGCCCTTCTCTGCCCACTCCCTAAGGGACTAACTACCAAGAACTGAACTGTCAGCCATGAACAGGTCATACATAAAACATAAAGCGTAACTGACAGAAAGGATTGTAAATAATAGCAGCCTTCCATGTTTTTCACAAAGTCATTTTTGTTGTCTACAAGATACAGTTTTAAGTCTAGCATGCCTTTTCTATAAATCTGGAAAGGTTTCTGAAGGTGTTCATAATTGTAAATTCATTTCTGTTCTGTGCAGGGAAATAATGAGCACTCTCTGTCCTCCTCAGAATAAAAAATAGTCCAGGATGACACTGAAAATGAGTCTTCCATACATAGCATGGGTGCAGAAACCTTGATCTTGTAGATAAGATGTGAAGAAAGGGCAACTTTCTTCCAACTATGTTCTAAAATAGGGACTGACCTTTATCTGTGTTGGACAGGAATAACCACAGTGTAGAAAGACAGAGGCCTTTCTGAATGAAGCTCCTTTGGTAACTCTGAATGGAGTACCAAATCTCTTGGGAAAGGCATATTTAAGATTTAAGATTTGTGCCTGTCCTTGATATTAACAGTGTGTTAATTTAGGCATTCCCCTAATGCCTAATTTTAGGCATAGGCTGTCAGCTGCAATGCACTTCATATCTAAGTTGTAGAAGAACTTTAGGTGCCCAAGCCAGCACTGTGAAGTTCCCGTGACGGTCAGCTGAAACGCAGGTACTGCAAACTTTCCCTGTTGATCCCCCAAGCATGTGCGAATCAGGTCCTATGCCTTCTATGCCTGAATCATCAGTTTCTGAAGGTAGCTGCATTTCTCTGTTGCCCCATATGAGAAACTAAATGCACTAAAAATTGCAGAATATTTGGATACCAGAATAAAGGAGAGGTGTAAAAATGCTTTGGCCGAAAAACAAGAAAGGGCAGGGGAAAACAACCAGTTCCTGATGCAAATGTTACCCATAAAATGTTTTATAAGATATGTAGTGTTTTATGCTAAACATTACAGCAGGAGAAAGTGTGGGGCAGGAAATTATGGGGTTAGTCTACTAATTAGTGAGTAATTAATTCAGAGTGTAATCTGTTCCCACTGAGAACAATGTACTTGTCTCAGTAGGAGTCCTAGAAAAATACGAAATAATAGAGTCTTATAATTGCAATAGGTAGGTATCAACCTTGGTGCTCAAATGCTTAATTACTTTCCTGCATTCCTAGTATTAATTCACCAACTCTATATCTAGGCAACACAGAGACTTCCTCTAGTCTGAAGTCATCACAGGAACTGTCAGTACTCTCTCAATAGGCAGCTGTGAAGAAGGATCTCTGGACACCCAAGGTCTGCCTTGAATCATGAAGGGGTCCATCCCTTGAGTCAAAATTTCAGTTTTAATGGGAAGTGAGAAGCTTGGATTTTATTTTATTTTATTTTATTTTATTTTATTTTATTTTATTTATTTATTTATTTATTTATTTATTTTTCTCCCAGGAGGGAAATAGTCATCAGTATCAGCTGGAATCAAAGCTGCTGTGCCTGCCTGCTCTTTCAGAAAGAATTAGAAATTGCGGGGAAGGATGACTGTTCATAGAGCCGGATGTAAAACAGGGTCTGGGAAATATATCCGTAAGTCTGGGGGTCTTTGAGCAAAAAGAATATTTGGAAACATATAGTTACTAACAAGCCAACTGTAACAAATGGACTCATACAAGCATACTGAAAACATATCTCAGCCAATTAATCTACAGATACAGATTTCTAATGCCATCATACCAGTATACACATAGGTGCTATTCTTGCAAGTTTGTTTCCTTCCAGAACCTAAACATTCCTGGCAGGCTGCCACTTCTCTACCAAGTTTAGAAAGAGGAAGATGCAGCTAACAGCTATGATATGAAAAATATCACTTTTTTTTTTTTTTTTTTTTTTCCTGTAAAAATCCTGTTTGATACTTTACATTGACAGAAAACTATGAAATCACACATCAGAGGGTCATGTACTAAATGATGTGAACTTCATTAACTGCCTGTGAGCTTTCCCACCCAGCACTTCATTCTCTCCATGAATACATTGCAGTGCTATCAAAACACAATTTCCACTAGGAATTATACTTATCCATTAAAAGTATTTGAACCTATATTTAGTAGGAACATGGACTGACCTTCCCACTGTATGTGAGGCTTTGTGTATAGCTGCTCTATGGTGCTTCTCAGAATAGTAATGTGAGGAAAAAGAACATCCTTGGAACTACAACTACACTCACAAAATGTTGAACAAAACAGATTATTTGATACTAAGGTTATGAACAAATGGGAAAGGTCATGGAGATTTTTTTGGAGAGGAAGATGTCTAGTTCAGTGGTAGCCTAGTTTGTAGGGTCTTCTGAAGACATCTATGATTTCTCCAGTTGTGTTCACAGAGATGCTTTGGAAGCACTTAGCTGAACTCCTGCTGAGTTGCCTCTTTGAAATGCTCTAAAAGCTCTTTATGTGTCACAAAAAACACCCTCATAAGAAATGAGGTCAGATTGACAACCTAGCAGAGGGTTTCATCAGACTGAGCTGACATACATTACTGCACATTTAACAGGCTGTGTTTTATTTCTGCCCTTCTGGTTTAGGTTAAGTGTAACCACTTCTCTAATAAAGTCAGTAAAGGTCATCTTGGAGCCATCATCCTTGTGTAAAAAGTACAAGCAGTGACAATGTGTCTGAGCTTGCCAAATCAAAAATGTCACTATAATGCTCTTGGTGAATCCAACCATTTTTGACCCTACCCAAGATTTCTGAAGGAATTTCAAGTACTGATCCACACCTGTCTCGATGTATAAAGCATTTCAGATCACATTTTCCCTTTTTATTGTGGCACTTGTCAGTGTTTAACTAATTTTTAACATTTTATTCCACAAAGCTAGTTGAGTTGCAACCTGCAAAATAAATGAATCTTCTTGAAAATTATTACTCAAGAATACTGCTGGAAAAGACTAGGTGCCATAAGGATCTACACATATTGGATAGCACTGATCATATGGGAATTGCATAAGAAAACATCAATTCTAGGTAATAATAACTTCTTGGGATTGACAAAACTTAAAAAAAAATTCTAGCATTCAATATTGTGCCTTAAAATTTCATACTTACTATTAACTAAGTTTGTACATTATTACTTTGTAGTAAACAACAGTTTGGCATCCGATAGCATAACCTCCACTTTAAGGTAGTGTAGGAAAACTGCGCAGGGAAGAGCAGGGAAAATGATATAAAGTTTAGAAAACGTTGTATTGGGAAATACTGAAACATGTAGTGTCTTCTGTTTACAAAAAGAAAGAAAGGGACATTGGAGACTCCAAATATTAATAATCAAAAGGATCAAATGTTATTTATGTCTACATAGAATCTAAAAATAAGTAATCTAATATACATAATAAATAAATATACATAAATATACATAAGTAGATTTTATACTAGATATTTAGACTTAATGTTAAATGAATTTCCTAGGGAGATTATGGAATTCTCCTTATTGAAAGTGCAAGACATGAGCAAAGTGGCTGCTAAGGATAAACCACAAGCGCTTTCCTACTGTAGTAGGAAAATAAACCTGCTGAGAAACTTTCCAGGAACAGATTTTTGATCAGAGAAGTTAGAAAAGTCCGCTCAAAATGGGCTATTTCTTTTCATTCATTTCCTGTGGTCTGGGATTACTTCATGGGACCTACCCATCTGTACCACAGTACAGGTTTGGTCTGTTTCAGCCTTTTCCTTGAGAAAGGGGCAATCTTCTTCAGGCATTAATAGAAAAAGGAAGGGTGCTTAGCCTGTATTACTTCCATCAGTTTCCCACCTGCTAGAGAAACTGGACAGAAACACAGTGGGATCAGATTGCTATGAGGTCTTTGTAAAGTAAGGCATGCCATATGAAAATGCGATATCACAGTAATTAGGCAATGTATCACTTTTGGACCAAATTACTCATGTAGCATTTGCATTCTGCCTATCTTTGGCATTAATGAAGATACCAAGCCTAATGTGATAAACTTCAAACATAAAGTGATGTGATATAGGTTATGTTGAAGCACTAGAAACCAAAGAGGCAAACAGGATAGGATCGTCCTTTTGGAGACAGGGATGATCATATCATATTCAAAATAATGAATGGTTTAGAAATGAAGCAGAAAGATCAGTGGTACCAGCACAGGGTACCATTTGGAGTTCTAAACAGACCTTTTTTTTTTTTTTTTTTTTTTTTTGAAACTCTCCATTATAAATGGGAGATTCTTTTTTATAAAAGACAGATTTCTCCAAGATCATCCGTTGGCTGTGAAAAGAACTTGGAATAATCAGAAATATCACAGTTTTCTATTCCAAATTAAATAATAATAATCATAATCTTGCTTTCAGTAAGAACAAATATGCTTGTATGTTTATATAAAAAAAAAAAGTACTAGCTCTCAGACCATGATATGTTGCTTTCATATTAATTTTCCTTTAAGAAGGTGGGAAGATGAAAGAGGGGACTACATGAAACAGAAATAGCCCAGAGTACTTACTGCAGTAGTGGAATGTGCTTTAACAGTACAGAGAAGCACACAAGTTCTAACCTAAAACTTAATTATTCCCAATTCCAAACTTCGAAGTGACAGGTACAGTTGATTTAATTGTTAGTGATTTCAGCTGGAATTGTTGGACTAACCACTTACTTGAAAAGGTTGACTTTTATGAAGCAGGAAAGCAAAGATTGAAAAAACATCCTTGTTTTGAAAGAAAAATTCTTTTCAATTAAGAACTACACCGTCATAGCCAAATCAATGAGGAAATAATTATATCCTTGGCACATTATACATTGAAATGTACAAGAACTTAGGGAAAAATATAATGAAAGGTTCTGAGGTCTGTTTCACATGCTCATTAACACAAACTCATCATCGGTATGTTATTGCCTTGAGCATACAAGAACTACATTTTCTTGGATTTGACCCTGAAAGTAAATGTAACGGTCTTGTTATTCCTGCATCCTTCAACTCAATGTAGAGTTGTAACTGAACATTATTTCAATTATTTTGTTCTTCAGAAACATGTTTGTTTGGTTTTTCTCTGAAATCATTTAGAGCTTTTTCAAACACAGGGAGACCAATAAAATTTTCTCCATCTCTCTTCCATTGCTATGTAATGTATATTAACACAGAATCATAGAATCATAGAATGGTTTGGGTTGGAGGGGAGCTTAAAGACCATCTAGTTCAACCCCCCTGCGATGGGCAGGGACTCCCCCCACTAGACAAGGATGCTCACAGTCCCATCCAGCCTGGCCTTGAACACTTCCACATCCATAAACCAAGTATCACACGACTATTTCTCAGTCTTCTAGCTCCAGGTGTCTGCTACTTATAAACACCTCCATTAATAAAAGACTGTGCATGTAAGGTCACTTTCCAAACAGAGATATTTAATCCTATTTGGAAGGCTAGTTTTAATGATTTACTTCTACTTCAATTAAGTATATTGGTTATGGTCTGTAGATTGGGATCTGGATTCAAATAGACTGGAAACTTGCATAAAAAGGGTTGTAGGAGCAACTAATAAGTTAGGAGGCTAATTCTTCAGTGTGACCTGGAAGTCCTCTTGGTACTACATTTTTTTTTATTAATTTGGTATCTGTGACAGGCCTGCAGATGTGTGGTTTTGGTCACAGTGTTATTACTGTCTTCGCTTTCAAACTCTACCCCATTTGGCTGATTGATTTCTGCTGTTAATGTACATAGACATGCAATAAAAATAATTCTTGGAAGCAGTAAGCAATTCACTATTAAATAAAAATTACTATTTTGAAAAGTCAAGGTTTCATATACAGATTAAGTTCAGTGCAAAGCTTCAGCAATTTGGCTATTGTATGGCTAAAAAGTCTATCAATCTGTTGACTACCTGCAAATACATATGTAAGCCTGTATTTATGAAGTACATAATGCAGTATTATACAATACATTTGTTTTGAATAACCTTCTAGAGATGTATACTGAAGGTAATGCAATTACAGATTTAAAGAGTGTATCAGAGAAAGAAAGGTTAGTTAAGGTTACACATTTTCCCCTAATGACAATGCAAGCAGGCTTTAGTATTCATTACATTGTAATATTACATTGCTATAACTGAGCTTTTTGTTATTCTTTAAGAAAGAAAAGAATTTCCTATTTTACAAACCAACACTTGTTGGCCAGCTAAGCTGGTCCTTTCTTCTTTTTTTTTTTTTTTTTTTTTTTTTAATTCTTTTCTCTTCTTTTCTCTTCTTTTCTCTTCTTTTC
>CM021698.1:127993921-128042552 GCA_011074415.1 Stictonetta naevosa | reverse complement strand
TTTCCTTTCCTTTCCTTTCCTTTCCTTTCCTTTCCTTTCCTTTCCTTTCCTTTCCTTTTCAGTTTCTCCTGCCTGGATAAGCTGCATAACAAATCCTGTATGGATCACCTGCAAGCAAAAACTGCTTTAAGGCCAGGTCAGATTGTTTTATTTCTTTGCAGGTAGAATATATTACTGTATACTTGGCCTCCCCATTAGTTTCAAGTCAACCAAAAATGTGTTTTGCTTTTAAATGTGGAGAGCAGTTGTGCAAATCCACTTAGCACTACAGATCTTTTTTGAGATCTTTTTTTTAATCAGTAGTATTCATCACAAATGCCTTTTTTTTTTTTTTGTAATAAAAAACAAATGAATAGTGTATTTATTTATTTTTTTTTCTCTCATGGGATAGCTGCTCTTCTCTTTTGATTTGTCCTGCACAAAATTTAATATTGGGAAATATATGCTATATTAAAGTAAACATTAAATTGTAGTTATTCACTAAAAATAATCCTCTGTGGGTTTTTATAGTCTCATGTAATACCTGAATAATAACCACATTTTTAATGAAGACTCTGAACCACAAAGACTTCTAACGTATATCAGGTAAAATCGTATTTGGGAATAAAAAAATCAGAAGTGTTTCTGCACATAATCTGAACTGAATGTTGCTGAGCTTTGCAGCTGAAAAAAGAAATAGCGTAGATACATTGCAACATATTATATTTTGAAAGTAACACATCAGCAAAGCATCAGTATAATAATGAGTGCTTCACAGCTGCAATATTATAACCGAAGAGGCAAGAAAGACACATGGCTGAATAAAGATATCTCTATCAGAAGACACTTAGCTGTATGACGATCCAGTTCTATACCAAATATATACAGTTTTTGAGGGAGTTATGGCAGTTGTAACAGAAACGAGGGGATATTTGAATTCTATTTATTACTTACAGTCTAAATAGCTTTTTAAACATGCATACATGGATAACTGTCTAAAAAAAAATTATCAGATTTTAAAGCCAAACTGTAATAACAGCTTCTTGTTTGATATAAGAATCTTTTAATTTCCTCTATCCTGAAAGTTATCTCTATATTGCAGGTCAGGATCTAAAACACTGAAACTGTATTGATTGTCAATGAGCAGCTGTGGCTGGGAGAAGAAAGTAAAAAGGATCTTGATCATACTGTTACGATGTAGCGAATTAAATGCTATGACTATTCTAACAAGCTATGACCAATAAACAAGCCCACAGCTGAAAATGTGCATATTTGAGATTTACCAGGTTCTCCAAGACCCAGATTACATTTGGCCCAAGTGCTTAGGGCCAGGTTCTGGCTCACCTGCATTCTTACTCTAGATGAAAATGAGACCAAGGTATATACTTTAAAGCTTTTCCTTTCATCTTCTCTCTTTCTGTCTCTGAAAAAGTGATGTGTCCAGAGAGGAAAAATCACTGGAATCCATTTTAAAGAAAATCCCACTGGCTTGTTGCCTTGACATCGTGATAGAGTGAAGATTTCAGGTAATCTGAGAACTTCAGTAAACACGAAAATAATGTATGCAGCCTGTCATTTGTCACTGGAAGTCCTTTCCTATGGGAATCCTTCTGGAGTGCTATTGTTTGCCCCAGATGAAGCAGCACAGACTGGTCCATGCTCAGAGGCTGGCTTGCCCACTTCAGGATGAGAGTGACATCTCTGACCCAGTGTGCATTTACATCCCTTGACATAGATAGCGGCAACAGGTGGTTCCTCAGGAAAGGCACCGGAGGAATTTTTATGGCAAGCTACATCTAATTGCTACAGGCTGATGGAAAACAATATTTGCTCCTCACAAACAGTTTTTTCCAGAGGCTAACTCTTTCCTTTTTTTCCTTCCCCCTTTCCCACGCTCATTCTGATTCCTAGAAAAGAAATATTCCCTGAATCTCATTAAGCATGTTCCTTAAACAGTTAAGGAATAAATTATCAAACACCAGATGATCACCTATTCCATTTCCTGGAATTTAATTTTTCTGTTTGTATCTGAATATTCCAGATCTCTAACATTTAAAACATGCCAGTCTGAGATACTGTTTGGAACAAAGCTGATGAGCTGCAAGCAATGAAGATCACTGCTACAGTATCACTTCTTACCGGCAGCAAGGAAGAGTTTCAGAGGTTTTCAGAGATCATCCTGGAACATAAATGTTTGTGCTTACAGAGTTGAAACTACAAAACTTCATTAATCTGCAATTGAAATACACTGGAGTCTGTTCAGTACACTTCTTACATCTTAGAGAAAAGTCCCCGTACAATTTGTATAGTATGGATTTATTATTAAGACTGTTTACTTGCATTTTTCTAAATTTCTGAAATCAGTAGAGCATTAAATACACTGAGGTATGATGTAAAGTTACAAACTAATTCTGAAAAATACATTTAGAAATGCACGTATTTTGTGAAGTACTCTCTTTGGATATTTTTCTTGATGCTTGCTCATGCTGCTGGCCAGTGAGCTAACAGCCATCTCTTTGTTGTTCTGCCTTTTCCTCTCCATATACAGACAAAGGTCTCTACCTATTGCACCTCATTAGAAAATTAGGATTTTATCCTTTCACATGATACTGTGTGGCTTTACTTCCCAGGTGGACTGTAAGAGTCAGAATCCTAAACATTGTTATTGGAATAGTTCTAATTACAGTAGGTATCTTCTGTTATAACTGCCACATATGGGATAGTTTATATATTATAATACTTTTAGAAGTAGCTCAATTTCTCATTTAGCAGGCAAGCAAGATAGTGCATAGTTATTTGTTATAGAGCTGTGTTAGATAGTTTACAAAAATATCTAGGTGAGAGGCTTCTACCTTCCAATTTTTAACCTTTATCAGCTTTTATATTGTCACTTTTATTAAAGATGAAAAATGAATGATCTGTCCTAAGTAATTTAGAGAAATTCATATTTGCTGATTCCAACTAGTTTAATATTTTTAACCTTTCTTTGCTTTTCCAGTGTTATTTTATTAAGAATAAAAAAAAATAATGACCTGACCTTTTCCCAAGTCATGATGGTAGAAAAGCATGTGTACAAATGAGAAGTTTCCAAACTAGAGAGAAATGTATATTATTAATAATAATCTATAGCTTTTGGAGCCAAAGCTTTTATGCTACTTGCCCTCTTCATTTCTCCTTGTGATTAGATTCTCTCATTAGAATGAAAACCATTTATCATCCTCAATGTACAGATAATATGATGATTGATGGCTTTGCAACCAGCTGTATAATATGCAAATATACGACTTTTTAATATTTTTATGAAACACAGCATGCATTCATGGTTGTTTTAATCTCTTTAACTCTCACATGATAAGTGTGCCATGTAACATTATCACAGTAGGGCCACTAGACCCTCTCCTATCAAAGCAGACATGATATCAATAGTAATCGAGCATACAGATTTTATTTATTTATTTATTTCCTGTTGGCATTTTCATCATGTACTTTGGTAGCAGTTCTGTAAATGTTATTATTTCATCTCCAGCACAGATGCAAACCATCATCTTTACTATAAGTAGGTTCATTAAAATATTACATGTTATTAGGACTGCATATATTTAGATTTACTGAACAACAGAATATGCTCACACCGGCTAGGGAAGACTTTGTATTTCTTTCTCACCTTATTTTTACTGCTGACTTTTATCACCTATAGCTAAGTGATGAACAGATAAAGGGCTGTATGGAACCAGTGAAGCAAAGTCTTTGGCTCGTGGGAGTCAGTCACTGCCCCCACCCAAGAGAAGGGTTATGGATACTTGCTTCACCCTCGAAGAAGGGATGGAAGAGGAAGTTGATTTCATAGAGCCCAGCAATTAAGGACGTTGGTAATTTTCATCTGGGTCGGGAACTGATGAGAAAACAAAAAGGTAGAAAAGTTTAAAAAGTTTTTCACATTTGTCACATCTTTGAGGAATCCCAGAGATAAACGTGCAAAAGGAAGTGTCTCTTTTAACAGCCAACACCACATAGTATAACCTTCAGCCCTGGGGGAAAAAGGTCAGGATATTCACCTTTGTCTCCTTCCATTTTACCCAGCATGGCACTTTCAAGATATTTCAAGAACAAAATTAAGAAGGAACAAATTAGCACCATAGACTAGAATCATAGAATCATTTAAGTTGGAATAGATCTCAAAGATTATCAAGTCCAAACATCAGTCATAGAACCACAAAATGGCTTGGGTTGGAAGGGACTTTAAGCCCATCTAGTTCCAACACCCCTGCCATGGGCAGGGACACCTCACACTAGATGAGGTTGCTCAAAGCCCCATCCAACCTGGCCTTGAACACTTCCAGGGATGGGGCATCCACAGCTTTTCTGGGCAACCTGTGCCAGTGCCTCACTACTGTCATAGTAAAGAATTTATTCCAAATATCTAATCTAAATCTACCCTCTTTTACTTCAAAGCCATTAACAAAATCACTTATCACAACATTTCCTGACAAAGAGCTCCTCTCCAGCTTTCTTGTAGTCACCCTTTAGGTACTGGAAGGCTTCTCTAAGGTCTCACTGGAGCTTTCATGGAAATAAGGTGTTTCATTGATTTTACTGAGGTTTACTGTAGATATCCCTCCGTGCTTTCAAGATTCTCTATATGTTTTTAAGGTTTTTTAGACTTTCCTTTTCTCTAAGGACTAATTCATGTCTTCTAGCATTCTGTCTAAAAGGGAAAGATTAGTCTCTTTTTCAAGATGGTGAACCATGATTTTTAAACAGTTGGACATTTTGATATTGACTCTTAACTTCACTGTGATATTTCCTAGTGCACTGATTTCTCACAATGGATATGGACTAGCAGTTACAAGGGAACCAGGAATAAGTGAGGCTCCTGTGTGACAGAGCACTCTCAGTGGCCCATACCCTCATGTAGGAAGATCTACTTGAAATGACACAAATATTTTGACACAAATATATCCCCAAATGTATATGTTGTACAAAAACACCTTCAAAGTTTTTCAACTCAGTAAAATGTGACTTTGAAAACTGTCAGTTATGCCCTAAAATACCATCTGCTTCATATCTTCTGTTGCTCCTGTCAGAGAATACACTGAGGATACAGGATAATTGTATGCTCAAGACCATTTTATCCCCTAGGAAGTGACTCAAACACCCATTCTATCCGAAGGCAATACAGCCTGAAATGAAATATTTGAAAAGTTAAGGCCCAGAATCCTCCAGATGGAGTCTGGATGGAGACTTCTCTAAGAATAAGACTAAGAAGGGAGATGCCCATCACTAGAGGTTAGGTTGCGGTGGTTTTGCCACTCATGGAGACACATGGAGAAATTCTTAGTACCTGAATGTGAGTAACTGTCCTGGTTTCAGTTAGGACAGAGTTATTTTTCCTCCTAGTAGCTGGTAAGGTGCTATGTTTTGGATTAGGATGAGAAGAGTGCTGATAACATGCTGATGTTTTAATTGCTGCAGAGCAATGCTTACACTAAGCCAAGGACTTTTCGCTTCTCGCTCTGTCCTGCCAGCGGGCAGGCTGGGCGTGCAGCAAGAGGAGGACAGACCCAGGACAGCTGACCCAAACTGGCCAAAGGGGTATTCCATACCATCTGACATCATGCTCAACAATATATAGGGGTGGCTAGCCGGGGTGGGGGGCCGGCTGCTCGGGGATGGGCTGGGCATCGGTCAGCGGGTGGTGAGCAATTGTATTGTGCATCACTTGTTTGTACATATTATTATTATTATTATTATTATTTTCTATCTTAATAAACTGTCTTTATCTCAACCCACAGGCTTCACTTTCCCGTTTCTCTCCCCCATCCCAGAGAGGGAGGGGGGAGGGTGAGCGAATGGCTGTGTGGTGTTTAGCTGCCAGCCGGGTTAAACCACAACAGTAACGGACAAGTAGTTTAAAATCAAAGGACTACTCGTTGGCACTGCATACTTTGTGATGACCATGGTGGATGGTTAGTGTGTCTGTAAAATGATCAGCTAGCCCTGAATCTTGAAACTTAGCTGGAAGGTCTGCACACCTGAGCTTGTGACATCAGTCACTCACTCCGATGTTCAGATCTCTTAGCTCTCACCAACACTATCTTGCTCTGCTATTTTATGGAGAAGATGAAAAAAAAATGAAGAGGAAAAAATGGAGCAATTCAAGAATCTACTATTTTCATATTTTTCCAAATAAAATGGTCATACAACATTATCAGGACTGTGAAATTGTACTGCCGTCAATCTATCCCTAGCTATTTTCTGCAGTTACTGTGTTTATGCTTCAGTTTTCCTGCACTGGTTTTCAGACTCCCTGCAAACTGAAGGGAGTGTTTTACATGTGGTTTTCTTTCCAGTAAGTTAAAATTACTTTTTCTTAGAAGTGTAACCTAGTCTTAAAGGGAAAAACAAACAAACAAAGAATAAAACAACAACAACAAACAAATGCATAAACAGGGAAAATAACCTAGAGCTGAAATTTTTAACTAACCTATCTTTTTTTTTTTTTTTTTTTTTTTTTTTTTTTTTTTTTTCCTTCTGGAAGATATTCAGCAATTCTGATCTGTCTGCATTTCAAGATAAGGCTGCTGAATACATTTTCTTCATTTTCTGAATTAGCATGTTTTCTGTATACCATGGTTCCTAAACATCTCGAAATTACATCATCTGAACCCTTATTATTCCAAACTGATTTGGTATCAAATCACATTATTCTTAAAAAAAAAAAAAAAAAAAAAAAAAAAGAACAACAATCTTTATACATTTCTCTTTTTTCTCACTGACCTTGTGATGGCAGTCAATTTATATAACTTTGTAAAATTTAATATTTTACTTATCACAACCACCTATAGTTATAGCATTTCATGAGAATTATTTTTCATTTTCATTTTTCTTTATTAAAACAAATTTCTAGGTATATGCTTATTTTCAAAAAAAAAAAGGGGGTGGAGCCTCAGGATTAAATATTTGTGAATGAATGCTAATGTGCTTTCTAAGGTATGACACAGCAGAGGTCCTTCATCCTTCAAATCAAGGCTCACAAGGTGAAATACCTATTTCAGCAAGTGCTGGCTAAAGGATGGTAAACTGAAACAGTGTTGATGAGACCTTAGCCTACCAAGCAGACTGACATATTGGACAATAACTGACCAATGGTCATGTCTTTTCTCTCTTTCTCCATATAAAAGCAATTCATAAGGGAAAACATAAAACCAAAGCAAAATGACCTCACTATTTTCTTATAAAGGTATGACTGTCAGTTAGTCTGAATTGAGGCTGTTGCTTTCTTTGTAAAGTCATTTCACTTACGTATGATACTAAATCACAAACATCATTACTCTAATTGCATCAGTTTTCTACTCACTGGAAGAGGTAATGGAAGGTAGGAAACCCTTCTGCAACAAATATGCTTATAATATATATCTCTAAGATGGTGTTTTCCTAGAATATAATTGTGGTGGTTTTACCCTGCTGAGAAGCTGAACTCCACCACAACAATTCTCTCACTTTCCCTCCTCAATGGAAAAGGAGGAGAAAATAAGATGGAAAGGGCTCAAGTGTTGAGGTAACAACAGGGAGGTCACTCACCAATTATTGTCATGGGCGAAACAGACTCAGCATAGGGAGATCAATAATTTATTTGCTATCAGTGGCAGACTAGAACAGTGAGAAACTAAAAGCAAACTAAAAATTCCTTCCTCCCCATCCACCCTCTTCCACCTCCTCCTCCCCAGGCGGAATGGGGAATGGGTGCTGCAGTCAGTCCCTAACATTTTACCTTTGACCCACTTTCACGGTCACTCTCTGCCCCTGCTCCAGTATGGGGTCTCTCCGATGGGATCCTGTCCTTCCCAAACTGATCCTTTGGTGGTTTCCCACAGGCAGCAGGTCTTCAAGAATTAATCCAACATGGGTGCCCCATGGGCAGCAGCTCACCTGCTTCTTCATGGGCTCCTCTCCATGGGCTGCAGCTCCAGACCAGGGCCTGCACCTGCGGGGACTTTCCATGGGCTGGGTCCTGCTCCTGCAGGGGCTCTCCATGGACCGCAGCCTCCTCCAGGCCACATCCACCTGCTCCACCGGGGGCTCCTCCACGGGCTGCAGCGTGGAGATCTGCTCCATGTGGGACCCATGGGCAGCAGGGGGACAGCCTGCTCCAGTAGGGGCCTCTCCACAGGCCACAGAGGATTTCTGCTCCATGCCTGGAGCACCTTCTGCCGTCCTTCTGTGCTGACCTTGGGGTATGCAGGGTTAGTTCTCACTCCTCTGTCCCACATGCTGTTGTGCTGCATTTTTTTTTCTGCTTTCTTAAATCTGCTTTCACAGAGGCGCAACCAACGTCACTCACTGGACAGCGGGAGGTCCCTTTCGGTCTGGCTGTGCAGTTTCTGAGCTCTACTTAGAGAGGCCACCCTTGCTGTCTTGCTGTCCAAACCCTTGCCCTGTAATTTGCATGCTTTTTTTTTTTTTTTTTTTTTTTGTCCTAAATTTACAAAAATAGTTACAGTAGGTGTTGAGAGCACAATGTGAGGCATGAATAATTGCTATGAGTTGTTGAAACTCGTGTGGAACACAGACATATCCTGTGGAAGGTGAGGAAAGGCTCAGCTCCAAGGTCATAGAACTCAGGTTGCTTCTTAGGTCCCTGCACACAGAAAGGGGAAGATGGCAGAAGTACCAAGGTACTGAAAGCAAGGACACAAGGTAAAAGAGGGAACAAATTTTAAGGGAACCAAAACTGGGCAAAGGACAGCACTAGCTCATGTTCTGCAAGCGTCATAATGTACCTGTAAATATTTCTGGAAGTATTAAATATTATATATTTAGTAAGATGTCTAAAATTTTTGTTACAAATGTTGCTAAACCAACCAACCAACCAACCAAAAAAAAAAAAAAAAGTACTGTTGAATACTAATACTTTGTTTACTTTGTTATTGAATAATAACAAAATTAAAATATTGTTGAATTCAAATATCATTAAATGTAAAATTTACCTTCTTTCTAGCCCCAAATTAAATATATCAGTAATTAATGATATACTAACAGTATATTTATATTACCATAATCATGTGAAGCCTACTAAAAATCTGATTTTCAGAGAAGGGTGAGTTTGCTCTGTTAAGTCATTAACATTGCAGAATGCTGTCATCCCCCTCCCATATGTTCCCCACGTTATCCATCTTCTTGATTTTCATCATGAAATATAAGGAACTGCTGATTAAACTAAGTCTGATCAAACTAAAAAGTGAAGATGAAATATACAGAAAGGTAGGTAAAATCATATTTTTATAAGGATGGCTTTAGTCTGTGAACTTTGTTCATGAAACTGGAAAATATTTAAATTTTATGGCTCAAACAAATATTTTCTTTGCTCATATTTGTGTGGTAAGAGTCTTTCTTGACTTTAGGTAAGCAACAATCACCATAAATACATTTCATTTCTGAACAGGGTTTGAGATGGTCCATTAATCTATACACAATGATCATTCTCAACTGAGTTTATATTTTAAATTCCATGATTAGAAGAGAATAGAATAGTTCAGTTTGAAGGGACCTTCAAAGATCACCTAGTTCAACAGCCTGACAACAGCCAACAGCCTGTAAAGCACATTAATGAGGGCATCATCTAATGCCTCTTGAACACTGACAAACAGCAACCATTTCTCTAGGAAGCCCATTCCAGGGCTTGACCACCCTCACAATGAAGATTTTTTTCCTATTTTTTAAAAATTGTTCTAATACATATATAATATTTATTTCAGAAATTTGTTGTCTAATCACAGAATCCCCAAATAGTTTGTGTTGAAAGGGACCTTAAAGATCATCTGATTCCAACTCCCTGACATGGACAGGGTCACCTCCCCTTACACCAGGTTGCTCAAAGCTCCATTCACCCTAGCCTGAAACATTTCCAGGGATGGGACATCCACAACGTCTTTGGGCAACCTGTTCCAGTACCTCACCATCCTCATCATAAAGAATTTCTAAAAAGCTCATTTTACAAAATCTCTTTAACAGGTAAACTTGTGTCTTCTCAGAAAATTAATTTTAAATTCTAAATGTAAATGTAGCTTTTTGGTGAGGGAACGATATCCATCTAAATTCCTCACTCTTGTCTAAAAATTCAGTTGTGAGCTGAGTCCACATTGTATTAGGTCACATATATATTTCTTCATCCTATAAACTACATTATCAATTTGAAATACTTCAGGTTGTGTCTCATCTCAAATTGTAGTATTATACCATCTTTTCAAGGTTTGATACTACCATCTAGCTCATGGCTAGGGCTGTTTCTACTGGACTGACACTTCTGCTTAAATGTTCCAAGAACCAGTCAAACAACTTATCTTACAACCGTAAAAAAATCTCTGTTAAACACTGAGATCTCTTAATCTATATATACTTTTACTACCAAAATACATATGCTGATGTATAGCACCAGAGTGAAGTAATTCCCTCCTGTGTTTGTATTTAACTATATTTTAACTGCAGACATACTCATGGAAATAAAAGCTGCTCTTTTCTATACTGAAAATAATGCAAAGTTCTGAAAGTTGGATATTTTATTTGCTTTAGAGACTACTGAAACAAAGAAATTTTCCTTTATTTTTTAAAGAACCTTTTCCTTTCTATTTACTATTGTTATTATTATTATTAATTATTGTCACCACTTTCTGTTATATAGACTCATAAAATTATTTAGGCTAGAAGAAACTTCTTGAGGTTATCTGGTCCTATCTCACACTCCAAAAATGCCAAACAGTTTAAGTTGCTTGGGGCCTTTTTTGGTCAAGTTTTGAATGTCTCCAAAGAGAGAGAATTCAGAGCTCTCTAGGCAACCTATTTTATGGTTTGACCACTCTCATGGCATTTTTTTTTTTTTTTCTTATAGTTTATATATCTCCTTATAGATTTCTGATATAGCAACTTGTGTCCATTGCCTCTCTTCTGTGTGCACCTCTGGGAAGAGGCTTTCTCTGTCTTCTCTATACCCATTAAGAATTTGAGTAAGATTTCCCTGAACTTTCTATTAAAGCTGGACAAACCCAGCTTTCTCAGTCTGTCTTTGTATGCTATGTGCTCTTGTCTATGACTATATTGGTGGTCCTTCATTGGGCACTCTCAGGTACATTCAGAGTCTCTCAATTACATTACTCTCTTCTACCAGGGAGTCCCAAACTGCACACAAACAGTACTCCAGATGCCATCTCATAAACACCAGGTCGAAGGGAAAAATCATTTCTTCTTGACAACCACACTTTCCCTAATGTGCCCCAGTTTATCAGTATGCCACCAGCTTTCTTTTCCAAAGAGGCTAAAATTACTCATGAGAGTTCTGTTTTCTGATAAAATGTTCATATTCATTACCCAGTGTGCAAGAAGTAAAAAAACACACAGTATATTGAGATATTGTTTACTTCAGAGTTGTGCGAGTTTGGGTACCAGGTGGTTTTCCACAAAGCGGGCCTAACCCTGGACTTTCCCTGTTGATTTTTATACAGTTCTACACAGTCATTATCATATCAGTTCATCCCACTAAATTCTAACTGGTTAGTAATTTACATATAGTTGCACAACTTTATCTAGAAAATCTATGCAAGCTCAGGGGAAGGGTCTTCATTTAGGTTGGGGTTTTCTCGACCTGTATGTGTATTTTTTAGAGTTATAATGGCATTATAATGAGTAAAGTTTACCTTTGGACATTACTGTTCCTCTTCTTTTGCCAACTTGGCCCAATTCTCCATGGCATACTGATTACTACATCCAAGTTCCTTATATTCCAGGATATCCTACACAATAGATAATGGTAATTCTACATTCTTACAATCCAGGTTATGGAATAGTGACTGGACCTAATAATAGTTGCCCTGGTAACAGTTTCAGTTCCTTTCTCAAGAAGTTCCTCTCTAACCAGTTGGCCTTTGTGGAATTGTGTGGGATTGTTCCAGATACAGGATTTCATTGTCACTTCTACTGAATTTCAAGAGATTTCTGTCAGTCCTTTTCTCCATACTGTTCATGTTTATGAGAATAACAGCCCTGGACTCACCCTATCAATCACCCGAGATCACCAGTTTGATGTCATCCACAACCTTTCTGAGCTGGCGCTCTATCCCACCACAAATAAAAAGTGTGAAAAGTATCAACTCCCGAGGTATTTCATTACTACCAAAGCATCATTTGGATTTTGTACCACTGCTCATTATCTTTTGAGCCTGGCAGTTCAGGTAGTTTTTCATCCACCTCACCAATTATTCACCACCTTACCAATTCTCACCAAACTGTATGTATAAGTATGCTGTAGGAGATTGTATTAAAAGACTTATGAGTATATCACCACCCTGTGTATTTTCATATATATTACTGCAAAATGGGGCTTTCTCATGAATTATGTTTCCTTCTGACACTGAACTGCTGTGAAAATCACCTTTCTTTAGTTAAAAAAAGCTGAAGAAATGTGACAGGGAAAGATCCAACTGCATAGATTCTATTCTATAACAATTCAGCATGTTCTCACACACATTTTAAAAATCAACAGTGTTAATAAAAACAGTTAATTTGGCAGCTCCTTTTAAAAGCAGTACTGATTAAAGCTGGTATAAGTTTTTTAAAACAACTCTTTGTAACACTACTGCCATCCTGCTTTCTGCCACTCATCATTCTCCTGTCATTCTTCATTCTAGACTACACTTCATCTGCCAGGCTCTTAGAAAGCTGCCACAAGTCTGACATTTAGCCTTTTCTGCTTAGCTTTTGTCAGTCAACACTATTCTCTGTCTGAACTTCCTGAATGCACTTTGCAAATGGTTGGGTAGTGTCAGGCAGACTACAATGGTGAGATTGACTGTTCCTTTCCCACCAGGAAGCCTGCAATTGTACCAAGTGTAACTGTTTGCCTACTTATCTTACAGCCTATCTATCACTTCCTTGGTATGGGACAGCCTGAACACTGTCAGATAGTGTCTCAACCAGGGCGTTTGTATCACCCCTGGGAAAACACCTGTCAGCTGTTATGTACAGCCTGAAGTTCAGTGAGCAAGATGACAAGAAAGGCAACAGAATCATGAGAAGAAAACTAGTTTGTTGCTGTCAGAAAGCAGGTTGGCTAGAAATCGTTGATATCTGTGCCAATCAGTGTCTCAACTGGCAGTTGTTTAGTGTTTGAATGGTTCCAATGCATCCCTGGTAGAGTGGGATATGTTCTGCAAGTCGAGTGACTTCAATCACATTTTTGCTGCTGTACTGTCATTTGTAGGGACACTGTTTCCAAGAATGAATGGGTGAGAAATGACAAAGCATTAAAGGGCAGTTTGGAAATCTGAACAAGCAGATGGGTATTTTATTACCTGCAAACTGAGTATGCTATCTGCTTTAGGGGAAAAAAATGGAGAAAAGTATTTAAACTACAACAAAAGGCAGATTAAATTATAGTAAACAGAAATAAGAGGTTACATATTCACAGAATTCAGGATATTGTTTTTCTGGGATTAAAACAATGTTCAAAATCTAAACAATGTTTTTATCTCTTTTGCATTAAAAACATAAACATGAGTGAGTAATATAGAATGTATATATTGAAGTTCAGGAAAAAAAAAAAAAAAAAAAAAAAAAGAAGACCTGGAATTAAACTATAAGATTAGTTCTAATTTTCTGCAGAAAGTTTTCTACAGAAGAAAGTTATTTGCTAGCCATGGTATGCAGAAAGAACACACAGATGAGTAAAACCTTTCCAGTTCATTACAAGATCATCTAGGACACTGCAAAACCACTTATGCAGAGACCATAGTTTAGAAAAGGGACAACTGTATTGCTAAGCAATTCTTACAAAAACCAATTTTCAGCTGAGGTTGACTACCCACTTAACTAGATGCAGGAACAAATAAAATGATGGTCTTTACAGAGTAGTTCAGCACCTATTAAGGACATGGAAAAGGTAGAGGAGAGACAGCCTCTTCCCCAGAACGACCCCTCTGATAAGAGTCAGAACGAGGATTATAAACATGTTTAAGGCACCCTTTTCAAGTCGCTAAAACTACTTCCCAGAACAGCCACAATCTGGAGTACAACACTTAGCCAGATGTTGTGGAAGCAAGGATAATGACCATAAAAATGGGCTGCTAATAAGCTGAGCATGAGCTTTTCTGACAAATGAACTGTTAGGATGCAGCAAGCTTTCAGCAGTGAAGCTTTTTTGAACTGACTATTGTGGTAGCTGGAGAGGTCTGCACAATTACTTGTACTGAATGTAGCTTGGAATGCTTCAGACAACGTCAAGCCCCCTCTTCACTATCCCCTCTGCCAAAATAAATAAATAAATAAATAAATAAATAAATAAATAAATAAATAAATCTTTAAGTGACCAAAATGTTAGGACAGTGAAAACAAACTCTTGTTTCTGATTCACCTTTTAGGCCATTTTATCTTATCTTCTTATCATCTTATTCAGCCCTCACAATTAAAATGCATAGCATTTCTGGCTGCAGCTGCATTTGGCACAGCTTTTCAGAGTGAAGTCCCTGATTGTCTCCACTTACTGTGTGCTGCCTCAGTTCAAATACTTGTTTTTGTCCATGCTAACCAGATAACTTTGGGAGGAAGCTAAACTGGAAGCTCCAAGCATGTGCCACACTTTCTCCAATGCCTAGTGAGGACAGAGTTTGAAACAATGTGAGGTACTTTGACAGCTTTAAACCATGTGTAGTCTATGTCAAACTCAATCTTGACCAGAGTAAATCTCCAAATCACATACAGGGAAAATATAGGGATTATAGTGCCAAGTGCTTTGATTATTGATCCATTCCTGTTTTGCTGAATTGCTTCCTAATACAATAAAAAATAAATGAATAATGATAATTATAATAATAATAATAATTATATATATATATACATATATTAGTTTGGAGCCAGAGGTAAGAGGCACTGAGGTACAGCATTCTTTGGAAAAAAACTTCTGAAATTTATGAAGTATTTTTCCTCCTGACCACCAAAATAAGACCTCCTTACAAAGGCCATTTATAAAATGACGTCATTACGCTTTTACTATTAGATTAAATATTCAAAAATATATGTTACTTTTGGCACTTAAAATGCATACATTAATACGCTATGCCTGTGAGAAGCTTTCTGTGAATGGCTTAGATTCATTTTAATGCTTGTCCAGCAGCGATATACAAGAAAAAACTTGCTCCACTAGGCAAAAAAAATGCAACTTTCATACCTGCATTTATGTTGGTCAGAATAGCTTCCTGCCTCTGCGAAGAGGAAGCTTATTATGATTAAAACAGAGTCTATTGAGTACATGATTAAATTCTTAGTAGACCCCTCTAGAGCATCACCATACAGAAAGGTTATTTACCTGTAAGCAATGTTTCTGTGATATTTTTGTCCATACACATATTTATGTTACGGCTTGTGCACAGTAACACATTGGAAGAGTTTTGTTTCAGGCATGGACAATGTCCCTCCCTCACTTTCCAAATTCAAATTTTATAAAAGATCAAATTAAACCATATCTCTTGAGCCTTCATTTCTAGTGTTTGACTAGTAGGTCTCCACTCTAAGGAGCAACATAGAAGAATAGACTTTGAATTATAAGCTCCTTGATGGAGGAAGACAAGCAAATGTAGTATTTCTGTATATTCCGAAATTCTAGATGATTTGTAATAGAAGCTTAAAGCTGAAGGTACTGAGTTGAATAGGCCTCAGAACGGATGCTGTCAGGCTTGCTCTATTTGCAGGTGTCTTGACCTGACTACACTTTGTTTTTACTCAGCTTACTTGTAACAACTGTTTTTATTCCTGCCACCTGGCTATGACTATTATTTTTTAATTTAATTTTACTTTTGTTTATTTTTTGTATGCCCCAACTACAGTTTTATACAGTTTTAAGAAAAAAAGTAGTTACTCTGTGTAGAAAGAGATACATACAACTAATGTAATAATGCAACAAAGGTAGATGCAGTTCTGGTAGGATAGCAGAGACTTTGGGAAATGGGGGCACAAGAAGCCATTTAGAGGACTCTAAGCCTGGGGTCATAAGAGATGGGGCACAGGATCACCAACGGTCAGATAAAAAAATGCAGATCTGGAGCTGGATAAAACTGATTTTATGGGTAATAGAATTATGAAAGGCTCCATGTGTGGTACATTTGGATGTAACATGAAATTATAGACTAATGAAGAGGAAAAGTGCAAAAGTGTGTTAGCAAACATATAAAAATGACCGTCAGTGATCATATAGTTAGGGAAAAAACATCATATTCTTTTCAGCGAAGGAGTCCAGACAGCAATTTGTTCTAACAACCCCCAGCCCTTTCTCTCCCCAGCTAAAATCATCAATCTTAGGGCCAAAGGAAGTAGCATAATATGAGGAAAAAGGGGTAGAAACCAGGAAGTGTGTGTATGTATAACAATTTTAATTGTATTATTGAGACTACTTGTATAGTAATATTCATTTCATTTTTTATTCTTTTTTTTTCTTTAACAGTTAAATCCAGGTGAAAAACAATTCCATGATTAGACTGCTGAGATTTCAGTTGTACTAACAATAAATACAGAATAACAGAATCACAGAATAGTCTAGGTTGGAAGAGACCTCCAAGATCACCGAGTCCAACCTCTGACCTAATGCTAACAAGTCCTCCACTAAACCATATCCCTAAGCTCTACATCTAAACGTCTTTTAAAGACCTCCAGGGATGGTGACTCAACCACTTCCCTATTCCAGTGATTAACAACCCTTTCAGTAAAGAAGTTTTTCTTAATATCCAACCTAAAAGTCCCCTGGCGCAATTTTAGCCCATTCCCCCTTGTCCTGTCACCAGGCACGTGGGAGAATAGACCACCTGCCACCTCGCTACAGCCTCCTTTAAGGTACCTGTAGAGTGCGATAAGGTCGCCCTGGAGCCTCCTCTTCTCCAGGCTAAATAGTCCCAGCTCCCTCAGCCGCTCCTCGTAAGACTTGTTCTCCAGACCCTGCACCAGCTTCGTAGCCCTTCTCTGGACTCACTCAAGCACCTCGATGTCCTTGCAGTGAGGGGCCCAAAACTGAACACAGTACTCGAGGTGCAGCCTCACCAGAGCTGAGTACAGGGGGACAATCACTTTCCTGGACCTGCTGGCCACCCTGTTTCTTATTCAAGCCAGGATGCTGTTGGCCTTCTTGGCCGCCTGAGCACACTGCTGGCTCATATTCAGCCGACTATCGACCAATACTCCCAGGTCCTTCTCTGATAGGCAGCTTTCTAACCACTCATCTCCCAGCCTGTAGCTCTGTTTGGGGTTGTTGTGCCCCATGTGGAGGACCCAGCACTTGGCCTTGTTGAACTTCATACAGTTGGCCTCGGCCCATCGATCCAGCCTATCCAGATCTTCCTGCAGAGCCTTCCTACCCTTGAGCAGATCGACACATGCACCTAACTTGGTGTCATCTGCAAATTTACTGAGGGTGCACTTGATCCCCTCATCCAGATCATCGATGAAAATGTTAGAGAGGACTGGCCCCAGTACCGAGCCCTGGGGGACTCCACTAGTGACCGGCCTCCACCTGGATTTGACTCTGTTCACCACAGCTCTCTGGGCCCGGCCATCCAGCCAGCTCTTAACCCAACGAAGCATAAATACTTTTCTTCATAAGCAAGATGTATGCCTTTTTTGCTAATAAACAAGATTTGAGTAACAGTTGCACATTGGGTACCCTAATTGTCTGCAGGTCTCAGGCTCTTTAGTCAAAGACCCTTTCCCTTTACGTGCTTCCCAATACCTCAGAAGTATCAGCATTAATGCTGCAGTAGTAGCATTTCAGACTGTGTGCACCTGTCAGATGAGTTAAAAAACAAGTTTCCTTGCACCCTGGTAGGAATGTGGTCATAAAAGGGAAATATCTCAGTATATTTTTTTGTCATCTATCCAAGAATTTGGTGTATTTCTCTCTTTCTCTATCTGAAACAGAGTCAGCATATTTCATGCTGCAGAACTGACTCACCTTTCCTCAACTTACTTTGTCCCATCACAAATTTCCCTGTCAGTCTCCTCGACTGATTGATGGGAAAGAACAGATGTCCAAGTCTGTATCTATCATGCTCTGCTATTTACCTGCATGACAAGCATGGCCCTTCCTCATGCTGGAGAGCTCAGCACTTGAAGGGAGAGACTGGTATTGACTGAGCTGTCCACCTACATCTGCGTGCTGAAAGTGCACATCCGTTGTTGCAGCTGCAAGAAAGTAACTAATTACAGACTGACACTAGTACCTGAAAGAGCACGGAAATACTGCCACCATGATAAATATTCTTTGAATAGTTATGTAGAAAGAAATCCAGGTTTCCCTTTCTTTTTAGAAGTAGAATATCTCTTGTGAAGATATTTAAGTGTCTCAAGCTGAATGCAGCACAAAGTGCCTTGTACTTGCATAGCTCCCATGAACACTTAAACATTCTAAATTAGAAAATCTACTATAAGTTAGTGATGGTGTATAAAATTTACGGAAAAAAACAGTGCCCTTGCAACCATCTACAGGTTGGGAAGCAACAAGAAGAAAATGATATGGTGGAAACAATTATGTTGTATTATACTTCCATAAGCTCTGATCAGTTTTTACCCCTTTGTTTTCTAGCTACTCAGAGTTAACAGAGCTCAGGACAAGATGAAGAAGAGGTATTCATCTTGTTCTAACTGGAATAACTCCTCTTGTTAAACAACATCTAAAAAATTCTTTTATTTAGTAACAAAAACATCTGGAGATCTTGTTTTTAAGATTTTATTTTATTAAGCAAATAAGGGAACTCCTACTATTATAAAAACAAGTGACCTACATAACTGCTGCACTCAAATAAAATAACCACTCCTGTAAAAAAGTCCTATTTCATCCAAATATGTTTTTGATTGACTTTTTTTTTTTTTTTTGAGCTTTATTCAAAGGGAGTTTTTAGTCCCATAGTCTCAGAGAAAGTGCATCTGTAAAGCCAAATGTTTATAGAACTGGTCTACAGTTTACTCTGTGCTTCATTTAGACAGGTTAAGAATCAATACTTATTGCCTACTCTTTGACCTAGCAGATCCAGAGATTTGAACCACGATCTGACAATGTTTTACAACAAATCTTTTTATAAACCTTTTGTACTGAACAAAAGCATCCTTTTAAAACTGGTCATGAGAATTGTAATTGTCTTCTGGTGAATTCTAGTCTGAGGCTCATTTTAAAGCTGTTTTAGGTAATGTTTATACCTAGGTTTCAGAATACATATTTAATTTTGACAAGTGAATTGTAGTTATATATTGGAATAGAGTAAAGACATTTAAGCCTCCTGAGTTATAAGCAGAGGACTGCTGAACCTGAATGATGGATATGATATGCTTATTGTTGGACTCAGGTTGAAGATAACTGGTTAAA
Organism: Stictonetta naevosa; assembly: GCA_011074415.1. Classification (NCBI taxonomy): domain Eukaryota; kingdom Metazoa; phylum Chordata; class Aves; order Anseriformes; family Anatidae; genus Stictonetta; species Stictonetta naevosa. Next base: position 128,023,189 of record CM021698.1, on the reverse strand, counting down.
CTCACAAGGAGTCTACTAGAGTGAAGATTTTCTGGATACAGCAGCATAACCAGCATGACTGTAGTATACAGACTGCTAATGTGTGAACTTTTCACAGTTAGGGTCCATGTATGAAAACAAACAGGTTGACTATGTACAGTCTTCTTCTAAAAAGCTAGGACAGATCTATCTTCCAAGGAAGTAAAATGGTAGGGAGCATCATTAAAGAGTATCTTCACTCTCCTACTAGGGAGAATATTGTTTCATTAGAACAGTAAAACAAAACAGGTTCATACATTAAAAATGGGAGAATGGCCATTTTCAAGGGGCAAAGCTTACCAAAGCTGTAGTCTGACAACAGCTGACATGTGGCAGTTTATCTCAGAATACCTCATTCAGCCATAAGCTTATAGGATATTCCCTTACTACATGGTGCTTTTTTGAGAATTAATTAAATAGACTCTGAGTTATAATCAATAACTGACTTTCCTGTATATTTAAGACACTTTACATATGGAGAACAAAAGCCATGCTTTGGGATAGTGATCATGCAAAGGAAAGGTAACATACTTAAATCAACAGATACTGAGAAAACATGACTATACCAGGAAAAAAAATAATAATGTTCATTCCAAAGCAAAAAATAATAAAACAGTATAAATATGCATCAAATAGCAAAAGGCTATCGAAGAGAAAGGGAGTAATCTGTTTTTTTGTGTCCAAGGTAGACAGGAAGAGAATTCATGAGTTTAAATCACAGACAAGATGCAGAGGAGTCATTAGAAATAGCTTTTTAATAGGAAACACAAGAAAATACTGCAATGATCATTCAGTCCCTCTAATGCCAACCCTTAACTCTGTCAAATTGTTAAAGATGTTTAAGGCTGGGTTAGAATCACCTAAAAGTAAGTTTCAGGAATAATCCAGTATTACAGCTCTTGCCTTAAGACTGAAAGGGTAATGAAGTTCTTGAGATGCTTTCCCACCTTAAGATATCCTTAGGTTACTAAACACAAAGTCTTCAGATTCTGTGTTTTGCTAAAAACTATTTGCACCATCCAATGGTGAAGATGTGACTTAAAAAGAAACAATGTAACATTTGGAACAAAGAAACAAACAAAAAACCACCTAAAAGTTCACTAATGAAATAATTTCTTAATTATGACCCACGACAGTGTTAAGAAAACATTATTCTAAGTGTTTGAATCCTTCTCAAAATTACCCTTCTTTCTTATATTGCAACAGATATTTATAAAATTTCTCTAACCCTTCCCAACTCTTATAATTTTTCAGCAAAAATGTCATGCTGAAAACTTTAATGGCACTAAAATCCATTCAACTAGCCCACAGAATAAGTCTTATTTTCAAGAGTCTTCAGCCACTCTGGTGAAATAAGAAGCAAGGGCTCTTACAAACCTCAGCCTCTAACAACTACTGCCAGGATTATAGGAGAAAATAAGTTTAGGCAGAAAGAAGGTACTGATTTGCCTTACTCATTGTCAGCTGCATTCTCTTGTCTATGTGGTGAATATACAGTCTAGTCTGAATTTATCATGTAGCAAAGGAAAATGGACTACCACAGAACAGTAGCCAAGGAATTCAATGGGTGAGCTCTGTGTCCTGAACCCATGTCCAAACTTGTTAGTATGTGATTGTTGTAAGGTAACCTCGTTCTGGAATCTGGAAGACTTTACACAAGGGAAGCATGACCATTTATTGGTAATTCAAATTCTGCTCTTCAAAAGTGGGCCAATGATTCATGAAATACCCCTGACATGGAGAATGGTACTTTCCATGTATGTTTTTTTTTTTTCCTTTTTAAAAAAAAAAAAAATCTTTTTTTCTAGAACTGCAGAAGACTACTACACTCAAATCTGTATTTGAATGTGTTTAGAGAAGAGTTTCAGTTTCAACAGAGGAGTTGGATGAGTTCAAGACAGCTTTGCTTGCTAACATGTACACCCTTGGCCCAAAGTATGGGTCATATCATCAACTTGTGTAGAAGCTTGTGCTACCAGGTATAATTTTGAGGCAAAAAGTCTTTTGGTCTGTTGGACACACTTTCCTTGATATTCACAGTGCTAATACACACTAGGTTTTATACTACTTGCTGTATATCTCTGCTATCATGCAGACAGCAGAGCACCATTACAAGATCTTGAAGACTCAGCGATATTACAGTCATGAAGTTCCCTGGCCAAAACAGGAGCAGTGAGAAGACCCGAACCTTCTCTCATCAGAAAAGGAAACCACTCATCTAGCTCTAATGCAGGAACATCATGCATGTAAAATATTTAACTCAGTATTGTAGCTGGACAGCTATGATACATACATTGTTGATTAGGCCTGAAAGCAGTAACTGAATTTTTAAAGTGACCTTTCTCAATAAATTGATTTGCTGTTCATTTGGCCAGACATATAATATCGAACTCATTTGGCTTGCAGTTACTTGCTAATGAGCCTACTCTCCTTTAGAAGTTCCAGTGTAATTCAGAATTAGTTAATGGGCACAATGATATTACCTTAGTTTGGAAACATTCTAAAGTAAGTGGCCAGTCATCATTAATACATGTGGTTTTCCCTGTAACATTAATCATAATAAATTAATTCACTTTACAGTTGTGTGATATGTAACATAATTTACAAGAGTTGCTCAGCAATTTTGCAATTACAATACCATTATCTTAAAATGTTACTTAGTATCTAACCTCTATTTTTTTTGGAAACTTTATTACTTTTTTTTTTTTTTTTTCTCAAATAAATATAAAGAGATCAGCAAAATTCTCAATTACAAATGCAATGTAAGCACAAGCATTTGTGCTAGAGAATGCTAATCAAGTTCTAGGAGCAGCAGTCAGGGAAATACTTTCACAAAGGCAATAGTCAAGTAAGTACAAAAACAGTTAAGGAAACTATTTCACACCACTAATACTCATCCAATGACTATTACCATAGGTTTTCCTGCATATAGGTCTCCAGTTCTGGGGCACAGGAAGAAAGGAGGAATGATAAGAAATAGCAAAACATTTTTTGCCAAATATTTCAGCAAAGATTAAGTTAAATCTGAAATTTCAGATTAACCTCAGTGGCTGCTGAAGTTCTGTATATAGTTATTATTTTCATCTTAATGAAAGATGAAAAAAATCTAAAATAAGTAAAACCACCTAAAATATTATTTAAACAAATGTCTTACATACTACCAGGGTCTGTCTGGGGGCATTTTATATTTCATGAACCTTAAATTTAAGCACCTTTATAACAGAGAAGAAATAGGGATTTAAATATATTCTATGAGTAATATATAAGCACACAGATAATGTACATACTAATAATGTACATAATGTAATGTACATAATGTACATAATGTACATAATGTACATTAGGCAATTTGGTTATCTTGATATTTAGATTTAAGAAATCTTAAGAAACACAGAACAGTAAAATAACAAGGAACTTTAGCAAAACCAAGCTCTTTCAAGGAAACAACAACAACAACAACAAAAACACAACAAAAAACATATTTAATATGTGATGTGGTCACATAGCTGTAACTAAGAACAAGGGAAACATGGAGCGTTAACATGTTCACTGATAAAAGGAATAAAAGACCAGTATAAGACAGCCAGTGAGACCTGCATTGCTTAACTTCCTGGTGAAAGCTACTGCTATTAGTGACAAAGCGGATTTTTTTTAATATCTTTTATTTTTTATTTTTTCCCCTCAAAACTGCAGTTTCTTTAATAAAGCTAAGTAAAATATGGACTCATACACAGCTATGCATAAATGATGGAAAGAAGCACTCTCCCACCTCATTCTGTTCCTGCATTGTGGAAAGTGTCTTCATTTCAAAGTCCATAGTGGAAATCAGAAATTTTCTCTGTTGAAAAGGAGTGATTCTGTCTGCGGAGCTGCTAACAGCCTTGTAATTAGGGCGCTCACTTGAAAATCGAGAAAGCCAGATTCAAGTCTCTATTGTATCAGCCTGATTGGGGACTTCAACTCAGGTCAGTGCCCTCAATAGCAAGACTCCATTGCTTTACAGTATGAGTCTCTCTTCACAAGAATGGATCTCTCTCCTATTTCAGAAGGAACAGAGTGGAAGCATACGACCTAATCTAGATCCAAGATGACCTTTATTGGGAAGGTTTCACAGCAACTGATACTGTTCTGCAGAAAAGCCTCAGCTTTAATGATAGTGTTTTACAATTTAAAAACCCACAGAAACCATTTCTTGTAGTAACTTCTCTCAGAGGAAGCTTCCTGCCATGTCTTCTAAGTTAATGATTATGTGGAAGAATAACCTAAAAAATATGATGTGATATTAGACTACAGTTTTTGAACTAAAGAACACTGAGTCGATGCATACTGCTTTCTAGTTTAAGTGTGGTTCTTGCACAGTTACATATATAAACATGTATAAATGCAAAAGTACATAAAGTAGATCTCTTGTTCCTTAGTCTTTGAATCAATGTTTGAATATCTAGAGGAGAAAGTAGGTCTCAAGACACACACGGTTTTACCTGTAAAGTTCTTTCCATTTTACCCCACAAACTTGTAAATAAGTGATATACTAAAATATTTGAAAATTTCCTGGTCAACTGCTATAGAAAAACAAGCTTATAAGTAGCTTGATTAACAACCTTTTTTTCCTGCTTCCTAGGAAACAGTGCTTTGTCATTATTTAAATATGAGTCCTGCAGAGTCATAGCTTTTAGTACAGAGGAAATATGCTGAGTGGTAGTCAATTTTCAGACCAAATGATATATAAAGGTCATGAAGAAAGAAAGAAAAAAAAATCTAAAGCTTCTTTTATCTAAATAAAGGTCTGAATCGAGTACAGTCAAATGTCACAGTTTGGCATTATAGGTGCATTAAGATATTTCACCAAGAATTATTCTGGCAAATATTTGTTTTACCTCTTATGGATGGCCTAATTACTTTGATTTTAGCCTAATCACATCAGAAAACCTCTTAAAAGTTACATTCCTCTATTTAATTGCAGTTGCCTCCTGAAAGATTACCTCAGCCCAATTATGAGGTATTGGGCATTTTGAATACGTGCAGAGACGAACTGATCTCCTGGCGCCACACACGGTGCAGTGAGCCTTCAGGCATTCTATTCTTTTCTGTGGCTATCCTTACCACTTGCTTAAAGAGGTAGAATGTATAACTATTTCAAAACAGAAAAAGCACAAAGTCATGTGATAGGGATTATAGTTCCTGCATGATTTCAAACCCTTCTTATTTTGTTTTGAGGGGTAATGTGATGCAATTTCTGAGAATTTAAACCTGCAGATTTAATTTTGAACTCAATGAAATCAAACATGGTTTTGTTATGGATATTAACTTCATAACACTATCATAGATTTTACAGACATGAAAGGAAGATTGACCCTCATGTGAATGAGTTTTGTGAGCCAGAGATGCTTTTTAATGTAAAATTTTAAAGTAAGCCCATATACTAAAAATCCTATATACTAAAATGCAAAAATATACTAAAATTGCTGATATAGGTGGAATAAATTCTGTCTATTGTTCTTAAAAACATCTGCCACATTGAGGAATAGAAATATGTATATATATATGTATATTACAGTAGATTTATAAATTTAATTGCATGTAAATAATAAATATCAGTAACAAACCAGAATGACAGCACCTGGTGCAAAAGCAAGAAGAAATTAAAAAAAAAAAAAATAATATGACTTAAGAATAAAAAAATACAGAACACAATATATAAATATATTTGCTGACATCAATAGTCACAATAAAGGAATATTTGTCAAATATGTCCAGTCCTGTGTTTATTAATTGGTAAATACTTTCAGCAAAATCAAGTTATGCCAGATCAAAACTTATATTCTGTCAAATATAGGTATGATGTATTTATTTCGAGGATAGAGCATGGGTACTGGGTCTAATGTGTTGGAAGTATCAGGACAACTTTATTTGTGTTTCACAGATGGTTCTACAATAAGCCCACATTATTTAGCACTTTTTCCATTCAGGCAGACTATCCATGCAGGGTGTATGCATAAATCTCAAAGTCCACAGATATGTTGGATTTTGTGCCTGTGTGTTGTCACTCCAATGCTTTGAACTTTAAGCAGGTAAGGAATCTAATGCAACAGCAACCTTGAACACAGCAAGTGCCACTGACATGGCAGAGGCAAAGCAAGCAAGCAATGTCTATTGTAAGAATAGAAAAGAGAACAAAAAAAAAAAAAAAAAAAAAAAAAGATGAGCAGATTAGGATACTCAGGCTGGGTGTGATGGCATTGTACTGTGCAGCTCTTCAGATTTCCCAGCCCAACTATACAGACTTGCCTTACCTTTATTATTTTGTTTGTTTCTATCCAACCTTTTTTTTATTATTATTTTTTTTAATTTTTTTTAAATCAAGAAACTCCAAGTTTCTGTCTTTCCCCAAAACAATTTTCTGAAGGCATGCCTGACCAGGAGGATTGGACGTATTAAGAGGTCCCTTCCAAACTAAACTATTCTGTGATCCTGTTGGGTACACTGTCCAATATAAGATATTTCCATTCTGCTCTGTTGGGCAATCACTGCCATGCAGATCTCCTCCTCAGCCAAGGACCTATCTTTGAAACACCCACCTCCAGATATGTGTATCTCTTGAACCAACCAGGACATTGCTTCAGCAAGCTCTAGCATTTGCAGGAGGATTCAATTACTTAAAACGGTGTTAAAGAAGACACTGGTGAAGACTAATCCTCCTCATTTGGTGAAAAGCATGCACAAAGAACAGAATCATGCTGTGAAATGCTTGTCATGAACTCTGAACCAGCTGGAGTGCTTATTTTTGCATGGTGATTTCACTCATAGGTGAGACATGTAGTCATGTCCACAGGTGACAGAGGTGAGCATCACTGTGGAGAAATTTAAATCCAATATGACAGGGTAGAGCATCTTTCCTGACATAGTGCAAAATAAGTGCTTTTCGGATCCTCTTCTATTTCAGTGTCCAAAAGTGACAGTAGCTCTTGAAGAATCAGATGTTCAGTATAATAGCAAGACTGCTGACTGTCTCTACCATCTAAGGGCAGATGTGTTTGGTAGAGAATGAAATCTCAAGGTTATGAATTTTTAAAAGTCTCTTCGCCCACATCAACCTTCTTTTCACTGGTAAAAAGTTCATCTTCTCTTACTTTCTGATTTTTCATAAAACCTTGAACTGAGGAGAAAGATTATTCAGTGTAATTTGAGAGCAATATTGAGTACTATAGCACTCTACATTTGCCATATATTGCTTGTGATATTCTCTCACAATCTCCTTCAGCAATATCACTGTTTTTTTTGTAGAATAATAAAAGTAAACAGGTCCAAGAAGTGAGGGTTTGGAAAAAGTTATCTTGTTTGAATATGACAGGAATAGTTTGAATGTGTCTTACCTACCTTATGAATCCTTAACATCTCTCTGGGAGAAAGTATTCCTAGACTGAAAGGGTTTAATTGTTGCCTATTGTTTTTTTAGGGTTATCAGTGTTGTCTTGGATCCCCACATTTGCCTGAAACTCAGCTAGGAAGGGTGGATAACAACACTACTGAGAGGCAGTTAGTGTCTGCCAGCTGTTCAGTTAGGTTTTCTAAAGCATACTGTTTCCAAATTATTTTCCCCTCATTTGCATCATTTGCTATTTCATGGCCTCTTTTCATTAATATCCTCTGGTATCATTCCCAGCTCCAACCCGTGTAAAGCCCAAGCTTCCTTGAGGATAGCTTAGCCTGTGTTTTAACATTCCCTGTTCCAGGAAGAAACCAAGATGTGCAATCTTGTGCTTTTGCCACTAACCCTTCTCTGTCATTCACACATCTCTTTCAATGTCCCAGGCTCTCAGTTTCCCCATTTTCTCTTTGGTCTATTATTCTCCATGCACAGCTGCCCACCACAAGAGGGAAACAATCAATTTTCAAGTGTGATCACCCAGTGGCTCCCCATGTTATGACTCATCCCACACAAAGCACTAGTCCCACTGTAGCCTCCAGCTGCCAGCAAGGCTTTGTCTTCATCTAACTTACAAGACAAGCAACAGACTGACCTCTTCAACTGGAAACTCTTATCTTTCTACTGTGGCTCAGCCAGAAGATAATCTATTTCAGTCTCATGGCCTAGATGTGATCCAGAAGCCACATACTGAACAAACCAGATTTTAAGTACTGTTTGTAGGGAAAGAATGTGCTCTATAGAAATCTACTAAACTTAAGTGAAATAAGTTTCTTGGAGGGGAATTTAGGAGAAAGAAAAAATCACTTTACATTACTGAGTCTCAGGGATATCTATGACATAAGCTATTTTTTCATCTTATAATAAGGACCATAACTGATGCTGGAGTGGACCACACAGAGAGGAACAGAGGAAACAGATTCTTAATACAGCTCCTAATGAATGCTGTTTAGTAGGAAAACCTTAAAACTGTACTTCCTGGATCAGAAGAAAGGGTATTTTTCTTAAAATGAAAATAAACAACCAATTCTCTGTGAAAGGAGGAGATTTTGCAAAATCAGTTACCGAGCTGCACAATATTAATGGAGCTGAACATCTGAATGCTCATATGTACATTTTAGCTCCTTTTTTTTTTATGACACTGAATAAGGACTTAAGAGGGATGAAGAAAAGGCAGAGTATCAGGATAAGGCATAAAAATGTCTGTTCTCTCCCATAATTATCAAATTGTCTTGCCTATAGTTTTCAACACATATTTTTGCAGCTTTTTGAGAATAATTTCTTCAATCATATGACCTGGCTGTGCAAGCTATGGTCGAACAGTGCCCTGTTCCTGCTGTGCTGCATCAGGATCTTTGGAAGAAATATGCCTGTCAGTGAAGGATGCATTGAAGGTGCTGATTCAGCCGTTGGGGCATAAGGACAATACAATAGTGATAGGTAGCAGTTAATAAAAAAACTTAGCTAAGCTACTTTTTTTAAAGCTTGAGTTTATAGTCACAAGGGGACCCTTGGCAGGCCTACTCTTCTTATGTCAGAAGAAACACAAATTGATATAAATATTCAACATATAAAGAGTGTTACAAGGAAAAAGCAGGTATATTTCCCCTGCAAACTTAAAGTCCATAACTACTTTATGACAGGCACATTTTAAATTTAATGAACAGAACTGAGGCATGATGTATAGTGCACCTAAAGGGGCCTAAAAATGCCATACTAGTAATAGATGCCATACAGAAGGATTTAAAGTTTTTCTGGAAGCTAAGTAAAGAGGAAGGACAGAAGAGAAATGTTAAATATTTCATTCAGGTCAGCTTGCTGCTCCTTGGTATATTGACCTTACTCAGCCAGGGGGGGCCCTGGGAATTAAACCATAGTTTCAGTTCCTTCCTACTCCTTTCTTGCAGTCATGAGCTTGACCTTTGTACTGACAGTAAAAGAAACAGAAAATTATTTGGAAAGCTTCACCTTTTTTGCAAGTCTCATTGAATAAGACTGATTGCCAGATAAAATATGGAAAGTGATGACCATGTGACATGAGTTTCTGTTTTCCCCTAAGCACACAGTGTATAAACCAAACCAACTAACTAAATAAAATATTAAAACAAAAAATAAGACAACTCTGTAAAGATGTTGATGTGAAATAGTCTGAAATTCCTAATTCACTTTCTCCAGTCACTACTTATAGTCTGCATTTTGCATATGTCCTTTCACACCCTTGTCATGTTTTCATTCCCTGTACTTAAACAAGTGCCAGTCAACCTGAACCAATATCTTGACCATGGTTTGAACGTCTGGATCATTTGCGTCTGATGGAAATTTTTGTTCCTAAATTTGACTGCTGGTGGGCCTATGGGTTGGAAGGAAGGGCACACTGCCTGTTAAATTAAAAAGTTAATATTCTCCCACTTTTTCTGAGTATGAAGTCAATGGGCTACTCTCACACCTTCAGTACACAGCACAGTCACAGCTACAACTTTTGGATAAAATGTACTGGGAACAGGAGCAAAATAACTCCAAAACCAAATCAATACTAGACAATATCAGTAATGTATAAATAAGTTTCTAATTCAGTTCAAAAAGAAGGATGGGACAAAAGGGAAGGGAACTAAACAACAATAACAAAAAAAGTATTGCACTATTTTCACAATCTTCCATCAGAGAGCAATTTGTCTGCTGAGGTTTTACCCTACCATCTCTAAAATATCAGGCATTGATGGGCTATAGTAAGAGCAGGGAGCTCCTAAAGCTCTCTGCTGGCTGGCAAAATCACTGAGAGGCATCCACAACTATGAGAAAAGCAAGGGGTATATTTTCATCCATATGTGGGGCTGTGAGTGGTGCAAAGCTGGCTGAAGGGCACAAAATGATTGATGCGGGGCTGGGAAGTACATAATTAATTGATGTTGGTATACTAAGAATGCATAATAAATTGATGTAGGTCTGGAGGGACACAGATTAATTAATTGGGGCTTAGGGAGAAACTAGTGGTCTTAGTACCATTGGGGAATATTTCATGTAAATATGCGTAATGTTATGCAAATTAAAATTCTACTGGGGATTTTGTGTCATAAGATGTTGGCAGAGATGAGCCTGCATTGAAAAACAAATTCCCTTTGCAGTTACAGTCTGACTAGAATTGGATGAAGAAGGGGAAAAATATATTTTCAAATATTATAGTTTGAAAAATTCTGTATTAAAAGTACTTTTTACCGAGATGCAAACAAAAGCATATTGCTTTCCAAATATGCTTTTATAAATGTACAATGTGCTAAATAGCTAACTGAAAAAATACAATAATGAAACATTTCAAATTATTTTAAGACCACTGTGTGGCTAAGCTCTCATCCTGCAAGATCTGCTGCTTGAGAAGAGAAATTACAGGATTTCGAGGGGAACAGCATTTCAGGGTAATGTGAGAGGACTGTAATTGTTGCACTCTGATATAAGCGGAAGAGAAAGAATCCTGGCTGCAACTACTAAAATAAGGCTCTGAAATATGAGGTAGTAAAATCCTAATCTTTTCTGACCTGCTGTCGGCCCAGACACACAATAAAGAACCATCAGGGATTAATCATTTGAGGAAGGAATTCTGAAAGAACTATCATATTTTCCGCTAAATTTTGCAAGGCTCCTCTAAAGAGAAAACATTCAGGGATGTGGTAGATGTGTGATCATCATCTGATGTACTGCGGTAAATTAAAGTAGAACAGAGCTACAGAAGAAGCATGAGATCACTAATGGAAATTTCAAGTAGCAGTGATTCTAGCAAGAACAGTGCACTTTCTCCAACTGAATTTGATTGTAACCCTTTGCACCAGGGTTAATTTCATCCTAAGAAAAAACACTTAAGACATTAAGATGGTATTAAGCTAATGGAGTTATTATGTTTGTCTCTTTTTTTCCTAAGGACAAATAATTTTATTGCTATAATGGTCAGAAAGTTGGGTGCAAATATGTCTCTGCTTGTCTGGAATGAAAAAGTATGTTGTAATAAAATAGACATTAGGGGCTTGATGAGTAAAACCATTACTTCGGCAGCACAGAAAAATAAAACAAGGTTGATCTTATTCACAAGTTTTCCATTTTCTTATAGATTTTGTTGCCAGTCAGGTGAATATCTACTTTAATATAAAAAAGAGCTGAAAATAAATAAATAAAAATGGTGTAGAAAGATCTATTTTCTGAATCCCACCTGTCCCCTTATTTATTTATTGTAAATGCTACTGGGACAAAAAAAAAAAAAAAAAAAAAAAAAAACTACTTATTTCCGTTGGCTAAATTAAGCCAAGTTTGTTGTTAGGTGGATATTGCTAATCTAATTTCCAAAGGTGCTGACATAACAAGACTATTTGTGTAATATCTATAGACTTGTTATTAATATCAGACATAAATCACTACAGGCCTTAATAAAATTAAGAGCTTTTCTTTTCTTTTTTTTTTTTCTTGATTTATTGTATTATTGTTTATTTATTGTAGAGGGCTTTGAACTAGCTAAGAAGGGGGATGGGGCTGAAGCAAGGATTGTTGGAGCTGTGCCAGGGGGAACAATAGCAAGGCCGGGGGATAAGGCAATGGCCCAGCTGAAGTGCATCTATACCAATGCGTGCATGGTAACAAACAGGAGGAGCTGGAAGCCATCGTGCAGAAGGCAGGCTACGACTTGGTTGCCATCACGGAGACGTGGTGGGACCACTCTCATGACTGGAGTGCTGCAATGACTGGCTATAAACTCTTCAGAAGGGGCAGGCAGCACAGAAGGGGTGGTGGTGTGGCTCTCTATATTAAAGAGTCTTTTGATGTTGTAGAACTCGAGGCTGGGAATGACAAGGTCGAGTCCCTTTGGGTTAGGATCGGCGGGGCCAACAAGGCCAGTGTCCTGGTCGGGGTCTGTTACAGACCGCTGAACCAGGATGAGGAGATGGATGAGGAGTTCTACAGGCAGCTGACAGAAGTTGCAAAATCTTCAGCGCTTGTTCTCGTGGGGGACTTCAACTTCCCTGACATATCCTGGAAACACAACACAGCCCAGAGAAAGCAGTCTAGCAGGTTTCTGGAGAGCGTGGAAGATAGCTTCCTGACGCAGCTGGTTAGTGAGCCTACCAGGGGTGGCGCCCCGCTAGACCTTCTCTTCACAAACAGAGAAGGACTGGTGGAGGATGTGATTGTTGGGAGCTGTCTTGGGCAGAGTGACCACGAAATGGTGGAGTTCTCTATTCTTGGCGAGGCCAGGAAGGGGACCAGTAAAACCGCTGTATTGGACTTTCGGAGGGCTGACTTTGTGCTGCTGAGGACACTGGTTGGTAGAGTCCCTTGGGAGGTGGTTCTGAAGGGCAGAGGAGTCCAGGAAGGCTGGGCGCTCTTCAAGAGGGAAATCTGAATGGCACAGGAACGGTCTGTCCCCATGTGCCCAAAGACGAGCTGGCGGGGAAGAAGACCAGCCTGGCCGAACAGAGAACTGTGGCTTGAGCTTAGGAGAAAAAAGAGGGTTTATAATCTTTGGAAAAGTGGGCAGGCCACTAGGGAGGACTATAAGGATGTTGCGAGACTGTGCAGGGACAAAATTAGAAAGGCCAAAGCTCATCTGGAGCTCAATCTGGCTAATGCCGTTAAAGATAACAAGAAATGTTTTTATAAATACATCAACACAAAAAGGAGGACTAAGGAGAATCTCCATCCTTTACTAGATGCGGGGGGAAACAGTTACAAGAGATGAGGAAAAGGTGGAGGTGCTTAATGCCTTCTTCGCCTCAGTCTTTAGCGGCAATACCAGTTGTTCTCTGGATACCCAGTACCCTGAACTGGTGGAAGGGGATGGCGAGCAGAATGTGGCCCTCACTATCCACGAAGAAATGGTTGGTGACCTGGTACGGCACTTGGATGTGCACAAGTCGATGGGGCCAGATGGGATTCACCCAAGGGTACAGAGAGAACTGGCAGAGGAGCTGGCCAAGCCACTTACCATCATTTATCAACAGTCCTGGCTATCGGGGGAGATCCCAGTTGACTGGCAGCTAGCAAACGTGACGCCCATCTACAAGAAGGGCCGGAGGACTGACCCGGGAAACTACAGGCCTGTCAGTTTGACCTCAGTGCCAGGGAAGCTCATGGAGCAGATTATCTTGAGGGTCATCACGCAGCACTTGCAGGGCAAGCAGGCGATCAGGCCCAGTCAGCATGGGTTTATGAAAGGCAGGTCCTGCTTGACGAACCTGATCTCCTTCTATGACAAAGTGATGTGCTGGGTGGATGAGGGAAAGGCTGTGGATGTGATCTACCTTGACTTCAGCAAGGCTTTTGGCACCGTTTCCTACAGCATTCTCCTCAAGAGACTGGCTGCTCTTGGCTTGGACTGGCGCACGCTTCGTTGGGTTAGCAACTGGCTGGATAGCCGGGCCCAAAGAGTCGTGGTAAATGGAGTCAAATCCAGTTGGAGGCCGGTCACTGGTGGCATTCCCCAGGGCTCAGTGCTGGGGCCGGTCCTCTTTAATATCTTCATCGATGATCTGGATGAGGGCATTGAGTGCACCCTCAGTAAGTTTGCAGATGACACCAAGTTAGGTGTGTGTGTCAATTTGCTCGAGGGTAGGAGGGCTCTGCAGGAGGATCTGGATAGGCTGCACCGATGGGCTGAGGTCAACTGCATGAAGTTCAACAAGGCCAAGTGCCTGGTCCTCCACCTGGGGCGCAATAACCCCAAGCAGAGCTACAGGCTGGGAGATGAGTGGTTGGAGAGCTGCCAGGCAGAGAAGGACCTGGGAGTGATGGTTGATTGTCGGCTGAATATGAGCCAGCAGTGTGCTCAGGTGTCTAAGAAGGCCAACAGCATCTTGGCTTGTATAAGAAACAGTGTGACCAGCAGGGCTAGGGAGGTGATCATCACCCTGTACTCGGCTCTGGTGAGGCCGCACCTCGAATACTGTGTTCAGTTTTGGGCCCCTCGCTACAAGAAGGACATGGAGGTGCTTGAGCGAGTCCAGAGAAGGGCAACGAAGCTGGTGAGGGGCCTGGAGAACAAGTCCTACGAGGAGCGGCTGAGGGAGCTGGGATTGTTCAGCCTGGAGAAAAGGAGGCTCAGGGGTGACCTTATCGCTCTCTACAGGTACCTCAAAGGAGGCTGTAGCGAGGTGCGGGTTGGTCTGTTCTCCCACGTGCCTGGTGACAGGACAAGGGGGAATGGGCTGAAGTTGCGCCAGGGGAGTTTTAGGTTGGATCTTAGGAAGAACTTCTTTACCGAAAGGTTTGTTAGACATTGGAATGGGCTGCCCAGGGAAGTGGTGGAGTCACCATCCCTGGAGGTCTTTAAAAGACGTTTAGATGTAGAGCTTAGGGGTATGGTTTAGTGGGGACTGTTAGTGTTAGATCAGAGGTTGGACTCGATGATCTTGAGGTCTCTTCCAACCTAGAAATTCTGTGTCTGTGTCTGTGTCTGTGTCTGTATTTATCCAAAGAGATTGTTGAATCTTTGTCTGGAATTTTTCACCACTGGTCTGGACAGTGGTGGAAAATCACCTAGGCAATCTGATCTGAATTCAGTATTGCCCTTGCTTTGAGTGGGTACTTGGGCTTGGTGACCTCTTGATCTCTTTCTCAACATGAAGTATTCTGTAAGTCTCTGTGTTGCTTCCAAACCATTTCAGTGGTAACAAAGTATTCAGCATTTAAGAAATACTGATTTGGATATTTCCCACTTCAGTATTTCCTGTTAATTCTGTGATTGTTTATTAAAACAAGTTAAATTATTTTTCTAAAACTAGAACTTATATTCTGGCTTATACATTTTAATAAACATAAATTAGTTATGGGATGATTTTTTTTTTTTTTTGGGATAGAAGTCTGAGCAAGCCCCTGTTTAACAACTTATCTGCCAGTTGTCCAGAGTCACCACTAAATTATCAGTAAAGAGAAAACTAGAACAAGCTAATGTGAAATTGAATTGTCTGAGTGGCATATGAAACTGTCAAAAATGAATGAATATGTATATGCCAAAACTGCAAGGCTCTTAAGAGATTAATATCTTTCAATTGACAAGTTTCTGTGTGGAAGTCAGCACCCCAACACAAGTATAAAATATCTAAGAGTGGATCCCTCAGCTACTTTACCTCAAATTACACTGTTTGAATCTGTATCCTGGTAAATTCAGATTATAGCAACAGCACTGTTTATTCATATGTCTGTGATGAAATCTTGGCTACATCAACAAAACTGAATTACTCCATTTCTCATTTACTCTTCCAGGATGTTTGCATGACTTACTAGCTATGACCTAAAACACTTGGACAGATCCAGTCTGTTTTGGTACAACAGACCACAAAACTTCCTCAAATTAAATCTGGGATGAAATAGGACATATCTTTTACTATAACAATTAATGCTTACTTTAGAAATTGTGACTAAAACTTTTGGTAAACTGTTCCTAATGTCCTCACATATGTGCTCTATTTTGAGGTTTCCTTGTTCTCACTTCAGCTCACAACCTTCAGATTTTGTTACACTTTTGTCTTCCATGCTGAAGAACACATCAGCAAAGTGTTAGATGTTATACTTAATAAGTCACACTTTTGTTCTAACTTACCATTTTGCTATTTATTTTCTTTTTTGATATGTGTCCTGTTTTCTTCCACATTCTTCAGTGATTTCTGTTCTCTTTCAGACTATGAGAAGGAATGATTAAAAAACTGATTCTACCATGAAAAGCACACACCTGTTGTATGATTACTTCACATTTACAAGTCTTTTGAGACTGGTTTTTAATCCATTTGGCATCTGCCATTCCAATGTCATAAGGCACCTTCAAATTTCCACTTGGAATGAATCAAGTACTTTGCAGAAATACGTTACATCAATTCAATCTTACTATTTTGTGTTGAAATATACATAAAATGGATACATCTTTCATTTCTTAACACCTGTTTTCAGTAAAGTCATGTTGATACTAGTAAGATTATCCCCATGCTCATTCTTGATCATAGTCCAGCAATTTCATTACTCTCCTTGAAATTTAAAACAATTATGACAGAACTATTATTACACAGCTTGGCCTTTTCACCATTTTAAATTACTTACACAAAGTTCAATTTCTTCTCATGGGCATGATCACAGGGCCAGCCCTTGGCAAAGAGGCTAGGATAGCAGCAGCCAAAAAGAAAGAAGTGGGTGTAAAGGTGTGGGGAATTGGGACACCAAACTGCTTGAGGATTGTTTGCCCCAAACCAAGCTTGGTAAAGAGAAACCATGAGCTGAATTAAGCATCAGTCAAGGAACTACCAGGAGACTTTTGGTTAAAAAGAGTCAGCTACACAGCATACATGTGAAACACAAGAATTTATAGTGAGCAGAAGAGGGGAGAAAGGCAGCAGTGGGGCTGGTGTGACCCTGGCAGATGTGGTCTCATGGCGCTAGGAGTTCTGCCTGGGTCTGGCAGTGTGGATCCCCCCACAGGCACCCTCAGCCACTGCCTCCAGCTTGCCCACAGCCAGACTGTGGGCACCCTGAGACCTATACCTTGAGCATGTGGGGCACCTCATCAGGGCTTCTTCTGCCTCTGGGATAGTGAGTGGGTGGTTGGGGCACCCACATCTTCCAGAGCAGGAGGGGGGTGCTTTCCTGGGGATGCTTTAGAAGGGGATTTCATAGAATCATAGAATCATAGAATGGCCTGGGTTGAAAAAGACCTTAAAGATCATCTAGTTTCAAACCCCCTGTTCTGGGCAGGGTTGACAAACACTAGAGAAATCTTAAAGCATTTGTTAATATTTTATTAATGTCTAGCATCCCAGTACTGATGCTGGTATTGGTCATGAGTTCCAATTTGTTATTAACAAATCAATAAGCCACTTAGATCCTGTTTTGTTTTGAACTATGGTGTGAGCTGAGCAATTCACACACACGAAAATTCTACCTTTCTGAAACTTTTACTCCAGTTCAAGACTTACTGAAAAGAATCCTGCAGACATTAGGAGCTGAGAACTTTGGAGAACTTTTCTGTCTTCTCTTTAGTAAACTCAAGATAAAAATTAATTTGATGTGAGGATTTAAAGATAATTTATTTTATCTAATGAACATTGGAATGGAAACCATGTCTGAGATCTGAATGTATCTAGAAATTTCCAAATACAGGAGAAAAATGAACAAACAAACAAACAAAAAAACCAACACCCCTTACATACACAGCGATATTTAAAACAACAACAACAAAATCCCCCACATTTCTTCCCAGCAATGAGTGATAGCCTTCTTTCACATTCTCTTTGTTCTTAATGCTTAAGCTACTCATAAATCTAATCTCATTTAATATTCCTTCATCTTCTATTGTTTCAATTACCTACAGCTTTCTTGGATTGGATTTTTTTATGGTGTTTTTAAGAATACCAGTTTCTTTTTATGATTATTTCTCTTTTGGCAACTATTAAAATATTTTAATCATTCCTGATCATATTTTCCTATTTCAGCTCTTTCTCCAAATTGAACTGGCTTATATCTACTTTCAAGGTTTATGAAACTGGCCTTCATGAGCAGCAAATTAAATAAATATGATCAGCTTGTGACCATTTGTACCTAAGCAATCACTGCATTTTTGTTCTATAATTGATTCATCTCTATCTATCAATACTGATTTCTTCTGCAACAGGCCTTAGAATTAGGAAATTGTCTTTTGTAATAGATAGAAATTTGGATAGAGTTCGAATTAACCACAAGAAGATTCAGGTACTCCTAGATTTTGCCTTATAACACAGATTTTGTACCCTTTCCTTTTTCTCATTACTTTTTCTTATTTATTAAAAAAAAAAAAAAAGTTAAAGTTAAATTTCTAGGTTCTTGAAGGACACTAAGACATTCTCCTTTGACCAAGATGCCAAGAGAATAATAGCATTGTAGTCTGAAGGAATCTTTATTGAAGTGAATATATTGGGATCTAAATGCCATACTATGGAACCTGTAATTTTTTCCTTGCTGCTCTCATTCTAGATGTATTAGGACAAGTGCCAAGAAGTCATTAGTAAGCACTTTTCATATCCTCTTATTTCAGAAAATGCTGACTCGATGAATGGTTAGATGACTTGCCTTCATTTCTGTAGGCATAAAGAAATCATGTGCCAAAATGAGTACAAAATATGGTAGCCATAATTTCTTGGGGATTTTCATTGTCTCAGCTCATGAATTTTATACCTTCTTATAAATTCTAAGAACAATTTGACATTTTCTACTAGTATCACAGAGCCAGAGGATTCCAGTGAATACTAATGAACTTTTACTGAAATAAATATATTGTGTACAGCAATGATGCAGTTAGCTGTTGAAGTATCTCACTTTAGATATACCATCAAAATTTGAAACAGATAACTTAGATTACTGTTGGTAAGTTTACATTGTCACTACAAAAAATAATGACATTCCCTATGAATTACCATTGCTGTACTGCCGTTTCACAGAATTCATGGAGCAAACGGATGAAAATACATAAACTTTGCAGTAGCTAAAGTTGCTGCCTTGCTCCCAGGACTTGGGGGGGAATCCATTGATAACTGCAATGTCAGGCCAAACCCTGAACCCTCCACCATTTGGGGCATTCCCTCCAAAACAGTGTATAATTTCATAGAGAAAAGACATAAAATATGATGAATTATGAAGCTTCACAATTCTGCTCTACGCATAATTCCAGTTAGCTGAATATGAATCATGCTGAGATGAACTCCTGCAGTTAGTTTTTTTATTTTTTATTTTATTTTTTTTTACCATTTATTTATGTATGTATGTATGTATGTATTTATTTATTTATTAACTTTCCTGCCTGGTAGCTTATGTGTTTCAGTCATATTGTCATATTGTCCCTACATGAATGAAAGAAATAATTTTCTTGCACTTTTTTTTTTTTCTTGTTGTTGTTTCGTCTCTCTCTTTCACTCAGTATCTCTCTTCCTCTTCCTATCTGTTTCTCTCTTTTTTTTTCTCTTCCCTTCCCTCTCTATCTTCCTCCCTCCCTCCTTTCCCCCCCTTATGTCTCTTTCTCTCTCCTTAACTTCAGATTACACACAAGGACTTCACTTCTGATCAATGTGGTTTAAAAATGCCAGTGGATTAGACTGAAATTTCTATTTCATCTTGCACAACACAAGAGAAAAGAAAAAAAAATCATAACCAATTTGTTTGCATCTAAAAAAAAATCCTATTTTTTCCTGCCTTTTCTTCCTTGTTTGCATGTGGATTTAAATAAAACCCAAAATTTAAGAGTAGAAAATGAATAAATCAGCATTAAGTGTCACAATTAACAGAATATAAGGACCTCTAAAGCCAGGCTGTAAAAATTCATGACTGCTTTTCCAGCTGCTGCAACAGTGGTGTGTGTTAATTTTATCTGCTGTAAGGTGATTGTTTACATTCAACTTTCCTCCACTACCTTTGAACAAAACCTGTACAAGAGACAAAATGAATCTTCAAAAAGTGAAAAACTAGAACAGTGACCATTCCCTTACCTACAAAATTAACCTGTCTTTTACAGAAGTGGCAGCAAGGAAGTATTTCCATCATTTCAGTTTTCAAGATCTTTTGCAAATGTTATTAGAACTAAGTTTCAGTTAAGTTTAGGTTGTCTTAAGCTTCAGTTCAGTTCACTTTTGGGTCTTCATAAGTAGTTGCTTGATGAGTAAAGGTTGGTGCATATTGTTATTATGCACATAGGAAAACCACATTCAGTTGCACTGTTAAGGTTTTGGTAATATTTTTTATTTAATAATTACACTCAAATTATAACCACTTAACTTTCAAATGAATTAAAAATAATATACATATATATATTTATAATTGAGTATACACAAAACCAAACCAAAATAATTTGCTGCACTCTTATAACTTTAATAATCTGCCTAAGACATAGACCTGTTTTTTTTTTATTTATTTATTATTATTATTATTATTATTTTAAGAAATTACTGTGAACTTTTGAACTTTAGCAATGTAATTGCTAGAACTGCTGTAAAATCATTTAATATCATTTTTGATTTTCAAAGCTGGGCAAAGGTGAATAGTAGTTTTAATGCTAGATATATCTGTTAGAAGTGATTCCTTGTCACTCTAAATGATAATTTCTCCATTTGTAACACACAATAAAACATACAAGATATGTAAAAACAAACAACCTCTTATTAGATTTCTTTACCAAATTTCTGAAACTGTATCTGTTTAAAGTATCATTTTATTTGTTCTAATCAAAACTTTAATTGCAATTTTAAAATTATTTTTTTAAATGAATTCCCTGTCAATAATGTTTTACCTATTCTAAATATTTAACTTCCTGCAAATCTAAGTCTATAGCCAATGATTCTTTTTTCAGTGACATTTCATTTAATTCATTTTAATAATCGCAACCTCTGTTATCACTGAAAGATAGTAGCATGAACAAGGCAAAATACTGTAGATTTAAAAAGCAAGTTTTGGGGGAGGGCTTGGTACAAGCTTGACAAAATTCTTGAATAAATGAGTTGTTTCCAGGCCAATCTATCATAAATACCACATAAATTTATAAAGTTAAAATCAGGATCAACGGGTTAGGCATAGGCAAGGACAGACTTTTTTTTTTTTTTTTTTTTTTTTGTAGGGGTGGTGATAATGTGTAGCAAAGAGGAAGAACTTGTGAAATAAATGTTGAGGGGTGAAAAGGGAATATACAGAGAAGAATTTCAACTATTCAAAGGTCTCCCTATGCAGTAGTCCTGTGCCTTTATTGCTTTGAAGCCGGGCAATAAATCTGTTGTTGTTCCGACTATATATGTGTCAACTTCTGTGTTCGGGATGGACTCTGGTGTGCTTTTCTAATATTGGATAGGGACCAGCCAGATAAGACAGATCAGTCAATTATATGCAAATCATTCTGGGAGACATTTCCAGCTACATGAAGAAGATGACTAGGAGCAGTCAGCAGATTTACTGGGGTGAATAATGCCTGAACAAAATGATGAGCTTTCTATCATGAGATGACTGGCTCACCAGATTGAAGAAGAGGTAGCATAAGTGCTCTTCACTTTATCTTCAGCAAGGTCTTTGACAAGATCTGCCATAGTACCCTCACAGACAAAGACTGGGAGGTATAGACTGAATGAGTGGAAGACAAAGTGGCTGAAAAACAGCCTGGACTATCATTGCTTTGATTCAGCCTTGTTCTGAGCAAGAAGTTGGACCAAATGTTGTCCCTTCCAGCCTAAATTCCAGTATCAATCAAGAGATAAAGTCTACCTGAACAAAACAGAAGAACTTTTAAGATATTGATTTATAGGATAAGAAGTCAATCACACCCCAAAACTGTTTCAGATTTTGTCATGCAAGGGTTTTGCTGTTGTTTAGCAGATACTTTAAATCCACTCAGTTCAAAATTTCTATTTTTGGTCAAAGTTTGTGTTTCGTACATGAAAGACAAATTAAACAGACATAGATTTCATAAAGTAAGGTGTGAACTTGAGTCCAGAAATATTAAGGTAGAAGTAGAACTAGAAAACATTCCCAAACTAGAATACTTGAAAGTTAACACTACACTTCAAACTCATTAATGTTCTGTTCCTTTCTCTTCCATATTTTTATAAACTTTATAAGCAGCCAATTGGAAATGACTTTTTTTTTTTTTTTTTTTTTTTTTTTTCAATGAGATTTTAACAGTGCTTAGGAATGACTGTGATGATAACAAAAGAGTTTGGATAACATCAAGTCAGTGAACATCACATGGGGGAAGAAGACTAAGAGAAACAAGTAACAAAACTATACTGAAAAAGATGTCATAAAGCTGAGATTGATACAAAGTAAAAGAAAAAACAGTTTAAGTCTTTAGAGAAACTATTCCCCCCTGCCCTCCCCCAAAAAAAAAGAAAAAAAAGAAAAAAGAAAAAAAGATAAAATGAAAATGAGAGATCTTCCTCATGGTAACAGAGATTTTATTTTTATTTTTAATTTTAATTTTTGTTTTTGTTTTTATTTTTATTTTTTTATTTTATTATTATTATTTTTAATGTCATAAAAGACATGTCTGTGCTGTGCAACAATGTGGGGCCTAAAGACAGCTGAGTTAACGGACATAATGCCTGTTAAATGTGTCACAGGTCATCCTCACTGGCAGCTGGGAGACATGTTTTAGCTAATTTCTCTGTGGATTAGTTGTGAAAATGATTATATTTCTTTCCAGACCGAGATGGTGTATGTTCTTAGCTTTCTGCCATCTGGTTGCTACCTTCTGATCAGACATAGCTCAGGACTCATATGCCTAAACTTACAAGCATATTAAATTAGAAATTCATGGCTGAGTTTGAACATGAGAAGCACCTTATAGGTGTGTTACCATTTTGTAAGTAATGCAAGGTATTCTGCAAGGTATTCTACAAGGTATTCTGAAAGGTACAGAGGGACTTTTACAACTTGGAACAGATTTGAAAATATCAAGTTTTTTAATCAAAATGAAACTAATTCTTTTTTAGTTGGCCGTTTGAAAAACTGCAGAATCGAAGAAGGGTTTGGGTTGGAAGGCACTCTGAAAGATCATTAATGAAATGACAAGTGCTGACATGAAAACATGAAAAAAAAAAAAAAAGAAAGAAAACCAACAAAGCAGATTTGATTGTGCTGCCATGAATTTTATAGAAGAGTCTGAAGTTGGTCAGTTAAACAGTTGTAATGATAACGATCAAGAACACAAAAAGTGATCGTTCAGTTCTGTGTCAAGAAAATACTTAGAAAATGAATTTTACTCAGCCTGCAGCAGAGCTCACCGATACTAGAACTTATTTTGGAGTAGGAACAGTAGTATTTAATTTGAGCACTTCATTTCTCAAATCTCCCTTTTTTGATAGTGAATTTCACTTTGTCTGTATGAAGTGCTGACAAGTAATTGGATTTTTACTTAGTTAGTATTAACATTTTTCCCCCATATATATGATTGCTGTTGAAGCTATCTGTCCCTTAGAGGACCATAGGATTAAGCATAAAAGCTGAGGTAGATCCTTGAGGAGAAACTTTGTATTTTCTATTGTGTTTTCCTTGGGTGTGAAAGGAAAGTAGACAAGAAATCAAATCTGAGGCAGCAAATATATCTTCACAAGCTTTTCTCATCCCAGTTAAGAACACTTTCATTTTAGCTGATCTTGCTGTTAAGAAGGGAAAGAAAGAGAGGAAGACTAATCCTAAAAGATCTTCACATGAAGTAACAACCTCCATGAACTGAGACTATGATCAAGTTAAGCATTTTTGTTTGCTACACCAGTAGCCTTGTGAGAGAAATATTAGCTACACTTGCTTTACCAAATGGCTCAGTGATGTCAGAAAGGGAAGATATTCCATAAGTTTAACAGCCATAGTTCACAAATAGCAGGACTGGGATATGCCTGGATTCCCCAATACACTGAAATAACATTACCCTGTTCTGTCACTTATTCAGTTCTGAATACTTGATAAAGAACAAACATAGTTCCAGTTGTAGATTAGAAAGATAAATATTAACAAATCAGATTTAGTTGTAAAATCATCTGACCTGGGTATTTCCCATGCACCTTTGAGCAGATACAAATCTTTCCACATGCTTTTTGGAACAAGATCAGTAAGTGAAATGTTTTAACAAAAGAATGAGATAACACAGATATATGGCAGTAAATATGGCAGATGACATGATATCTCAAGTACTAACACATGTGGTACTTGATCAGATACTGAACAAGGTGTCATCAAATGATAAAGAAGAAAATACCAAGCTCAGTCTGGGTAAGATTATCTTTTAAGTGAAGGAATGAAACTGAATTCAGGTTGAATCAAGCTAGAGCAAACAAAAAGCTGAAGTTGTAGACAACATGAGACCTCCTAGGACAACAAAAACAAAACTTGCAGAGCATCCTGGAGATAATTCTTGTCTTTATATAGTATATCTTGCATGAGACACTGAGACATATGTTATAAGAGAACTTATCATGACAGTGGTTTTATCTCTGTATGTTCAGAATGAAATATTATACAGCTGTTCTATATTCTATAGAACAGCTGTGCAAATTTTAATGAATCCAGCAGTTGCTACTCAAAGCAAGGCATTTAAGATAAGGTATGGGATTTTGTTTGCCACAAAATAAAAAAAAATATATATATATTTTAATAAATTCTCATAAAGGCAACAGAATTAACACAAAATTATGTTAAAATCAAGAAAGAACTACTGGATATTATTTGCTAAAACCAACAAATTTCATCAAGACATGAGGAGTAAATGCTGGAGTACTGGAAACTTCAAAGTAACGCTTAAAGATTTTGAAAAAGCTCTTATGACATTATGATAGATATATCAGATAGACCCATGAACATGGAAATATTTTTGAAAGTGGTTTTAAAGTGTATCTTTTTTATGAAACTCAATGGTAGAATGACTAGGGAAGTAGTATTTAATACAGGCAAGACCCTATTCTAGACCCACACATGTCAAGCAGCAAAACAGGACAAAGATCCTGTAATAGCACCTTGTTCATGATTTTAAGTGTGAACTGATATTACAGAAGACTAAGAAAGTCCTATATTAATATGTATATATGTATATGTGTATTATATACATATATTGCTTTTTTTTTACATGAACCTTTGTTGATGGCAAGCAATCATTATTCTTGCTTTTATGATAGAAGAAGTAGTTAACATTTGCATGAGTTGATATCAGGCTACTCAGAGCATAAAACCTTGTGCCAGGTGCAACTCTACATACTTTATTTTAGTTTAGCAGTGTATGAATAATTTCAGAGGAGCAGACCTCAGATAATGAAAAATTAAGATATGCTGTCATGGGTTCATCTCATAGCTACAACTATTTTCTTAATATGTACTTAGAACTTTTCTGAGCATGCAGAAGTTTTAGTTCTGCCAGAAAGTCAGATCTAAATTGGAGTTTCAGTTTTCATAATGAATTAGAATGACCAAGTCCCAGTTAGAGCGAACTTGAATAGTTTGTAAGATAGAGGGTGTAAAACTTATTATTTTAAATATTCTCAGCCTAGCTGAGTGTCTTATTCCATTAGAATATAGATTTTAATTACACAATGAAGCATTCCGTTTGCACTTCTGTAAAAAAGCACACAATTGTGAAATTGTCCTGCCCTGAACAGCTGAAAGAGTTTTTGTTAAAAATAACCCTTCCTTTATATGATTTGATTTATATGTATGGATAGTACCTGAAATGGTTCACATCAGTGTTACTATACCGAAGATGAGAAAATACTGATTAAAACAACAACAAAAACAAAAATCACAAAACAAATCTATCAGTCAAACAAATAAACAGGACCTTGGAGAGCCGACTAGGGTCAATCAAAAGCATATGGAAAGTCAAATGCATTACTCTGCTGAAGCATTGTCTACTGTTGACAATGAACTTTAGTGAAGCAAAAATAAAAGGTATAAAAGTATTGGGTAAGACCAAAGTGTGCAATGGGGATGGAATCTGGAAATTATCTATTACCAGAAGACCCTCATGAGCAATGATCAGTGTTTATTTCCAAGGTCCCCTACAGTGAGATTTCACACTAAAGTTAGCTGTTACATAGGTGGAACCAAGTACACAACGACATGGGTAGGCATCAAGAAGGTGGAGACTTATGGGATAGATTTAGGCAGAGTCCCTGTTCCTGCATACAAGAATAGGCTGAAAAAGGATTATACTTGTTCCTAAATATAGAAACAGATTGAAAATAAGGTTAAAGAGTGAATTCTAGTGGTAAAATCTAAACTTTGAACTAAACATTAATATATTTTTTCTCTGAAGTTTTGCAATATTTTATTTGTGTCTGAGGACTGAGTGATGAAGAAATCATCTAAGATGTGATTTAGCGGGAAAAGGTTTTAATAAAGACAGCACAGGACCAACATGATATCCTCAGTTTCACTCTAGGTTCCTGCGACATACATGGAATTATATTCATCATGACTATCTATGTATTTATTCACTTTATATGTATTCATTTATTTTGTTTTAGAAAACCACTTGGTACTTATATCTTTTATTTATCATTACTTTATGTTTTGTTCAATATAAGAAACACCAGATCATAATCATCTCTAAACCTCATCTTGACGATGGCATCTTGACGATGGCAGCTATTTCTCAATAGAAATTGAACTTGATTCAAGAAAAGTCTAGCAAAGTACTTACATAAGTTCAGCAAATTTAAAAATCATCCCCACAATAAGCCAATATCATATATCTCACAGCTTTTATAGGTTTGTGTGTTGTACAGTCTAGGTATGCTTAATATATGCTGGCATGTGTTTGTGTTTATTTGATTTTTTTTTTTGTTTAAAAAAACAATAATGATACAGAATTTCACATGTGCTTTCACTTTTGTTTAAGAACTAATCAGAAAGAAATGTGTTATTACAACAGAAGAATACAGTATTCTTTGAGGTACAACATTTAAGTGATGAAAACTATACAATATATACGTATCACATTATACTTAGCAATCTTAAATGTTTTGTTTAAGGCTCACTTAGGTAGGCAATTACTTCTGTATTTTTAAGTTTCAGTTCTCAGATTATTCATTCATGGTGCAGTGCTGATAAGTACAAAACATTAGAATCTACATTGCAAAATTAAGAATTTTGTGTAAAGTGTATTGCTCTTTCTGATTCAGTAATGTGAACATGCAACATTCAATTTCTTAAAGTATAAGGCTTGAAATCTAACTTTAATATGTAATTAATTATTGTATGGCTTATGGTTGTACAAATGAATGTCTTCCAGGATTGTTGTACTTGCATGCTACTGACTGAAAATTGATGGCAAAGTTAAAAGCAAATAATCACTAATTCAGTTTTGAATTTTCTTTCTTACAAATAGTGTACTATTGATTTAAAGAAAGTTTTGTCACTAAGGAAATTTGAATAATAGCATCAATTTTCAAGCCAAAGTACATTTTTTAACAAACAAGCTCACTAAAACAGCATAAATATTTATTCTTATATATATATATATATTTGCATACAAATATTCATGATGTAATTAATATTGTATGGAACTTCAGATTGAGATGAAGAATTGATTCACTCTGGAAAGTTCTGATTCTGCAAATACATAGTTAAATCCCATGGTATTTCTAGATATTACAAATACAAGATAGAGAAGATCTGTTTTGAGTAGGAGCAGTGGAAACAAAAGGAAAAACAGCCCTGTTGTCACATCAATTCAATTTACAACAAAGGTATATGTCGAATCTCTCTAAAGGTCCTCTTTATTACCTGCTCTCCTCCTTGGATATTTTCTACTGTGTAGTCATCATTTAGAAAGCCCCTGCAGGGCTTCTGTGCTGAATATTGCACATTCTTTTGAGAAAAAGAATGTGCAATAGAGTATGTCGCCCAAAATAATTATCTGAAACCACCATCTTACCCTAGGCCATATGTCAGTATGTGCTCACTTGGTACTCAGAGACTGCATCTAATTTAGACCTGAAGGCAGACATACATGAATAATACTTAAAGCAACGGAACAGGATTGAAACTACAATGGAACTAATTTATTAGTTGAAAAGGGCATCAAGTCAAGAACTACAGTGTCTTTCATAGTCTTGGTACTGTAAGCTTTTTCCTTTTTCTCAGCATCCCAGTATACAACTCAATGATGACTTACCAAAGAAACAGCAGAGACCAAAACTATTAGTCAAGCAGTATTTAAAATGCACATTCAAAGTGCCTATGAAGGTGGCTTGTCTCTTATTCTGGTCCAAATCAAACACTTGTTCTGGGTTTAAAGTGTGAAAAAATGCGTTTGAAAGAGGAAACAAATAGGTCATATAATTTCAAAAGGTAAGTCTATGAACTATAAACCAATCAAATCAGGGACACTGTGATGTGCAGGATGCTACTATACGTATACCAGCACTTCAGATGAATGCTCTTACAAATCTTTTCCTAATGCATAATGTAATCAGGAATATAAAGTTATGGAACATTAAATACACTGTATGGGGTATTGGCTTTTACAGAATACATGTGTGAGGGGATGCACACAAAAGTTAAATAATGTTGCCGTGACCCTTGTGAAGAATTTTAGTGGCAGGAGAAACCATCAGGGGAAGAACTGTGTTCTCTATCATGTATCCAAAACTTACAGTCTTAGTGCAGCTTGCTCCTCAAACCACAACTGCCACAAGGGACTTGCTCCATTTGCTTTGAAGCAAGCAGATCTCTAGTCACCTTCTCACCACAGATGTGTGACATTTCTGTCTGTAGGTTCATGTCCAGTGCACCATGCCAATGAGCACAAAGAGTCTGAATCCACACGAAGGTCTTTTAATTAAATAATTAATTATGTAACATTATCCTTGGTGGAGGTCAGGGGAGAAACATGGTATTTCCTCAGGATTATCCCTGCTAATTTCTCTACCTTCTGTGGCAAAGAGGTGGATACGGACATTTTCTAACTCATAGATGTATTTAAATAGATGAAAAAAAAAATGAGGTGATATTGCAGAGGGGATTCTGTGGGTGTGTTCTCACAAATGAGAATATCATTTGAGTGTTTTTTTTTTATTATTATTTTTTTTTTCTAAAACAAGTTGAACTATTTCTTGGCTCCAGCATGAAGGAGTTCACAAAGTAATCATTGTGAAACACACTCCTGGGCCCAATACTGACCTGTCCCTGTCCTGCTGTATGTCAGGAAAATGTGCTATTCCCTTGAAGGTATAATATCACTTCAAGAAAGTGCGGTGAACTTCATAAGACCAATAAATTTCTTTTTTATTTTATTTTATTTTATTTTATTTTATTTTATTTTATTTTATTTTATTTTATTTTATTTTATTTTATTTTATTTATTTTTAATT
>CM021698.1:127917954-127993821 GCA_011074415.1 Stictonetta naevosa | reverse complement strand
TATTTATTTTTAATTTTATGTTCCTTTAAGATCTCTTCCCCACAGATTTTCAGCGTATGATTTACGTCATAGATCGGAAATTTTGGAAAGAACCACATAGCCCATGAAATCTGCTTCCCTGAAGTTACAATATCCATGACATTGCCATTATACAAGACTGGCCACCAAGCATGTTGGCAGGAGCTTGGGAGTTGTACAAGGAGACCAGCAGGACAATTATAAAATTGCAAAGCTGGCAAGAAAGCTGGCAAGAAGGCTGGCAAGCACTAAGAAGGCTTAAGATTTGTGTTTCTAAGAAATTCATTAAAAAATGCTTCGCTATGTACTTATGAAGCCTAACACTTTGGAAACCCACCCAGAAAAATATTTAGGCAGGAACTTAATGCACATTAATGCACAGTTCCCTTACCTAAAACTGGATGGGAATTTTATCATTACCATCAGTAAATTGGATAATGCTTTATAGAGCTATAGGAATTTAAAGGTTCAATTTTAAATTTCAGTTACATACATGCAAACTATTTCTAATACTGCTAAAGCTGTTTTAAATGACATCATAATTTTGAATGGCAGAAGACAAGAGCAAACATTAATGGTCAATTTACTAAAAGTATGAAAGGGTTGATGTATATTAATAAAACAATCTAAATTATTTCTTCTTTTGTGAGTCTTATTCCTTCTTTTAAGTACTGAGTACTAGTGTCTACGGTAGTATCACACATATATACCATATGTGATAATCTTTTTCAAATATTCCTTTCTTCAAACAGCTTGCAACAGCTGACTACCATCCAGCTGTCATTGCATTATTAATATATTCTAATTCCCTTTAAAAGAAAATCCATCTGTGTTAGCAAATTGTATTTGTACATTGATAAATAGTTTTTATTTTCTTGTCCCCTTTCCATACTTTGACTGTTGATATAATTTTTTATTATTTATTTTTTCTTTATTTATTTATTTTTCCCCAGAATACACAGCTCTCAGGATATAAAGCTGTATTCTTTCATCTGTAAATTATCAAGTAGTTTCACCGTAATGGTCCTGCCTGCTATTTCCTCCCATTCACAAGCACAATTTACACATAAGTTACTCTTCTGTGTCATAATGCCAAGAAAATTTTATCCATTGGCTCCTCATTATTTTGAGGAAACTATTAATGCTTACCGCTAATAAAAAGAATGCATAGAAGCAGTTTGTCTAACAAGGAGTACCACTTCTACAGATCATTTTCTTTGTCAGAAAATACTAATGACAACTGCATTTCTTATATAGAAACTGCAAATGAGGCCTGGGACACTTAAAAGAAAATTTCACCTTGCTTATTCTTCATATTCCTTGATATATCAGGAACTGAAGCATGAAATCTTCCTCCACATGACTTGGCAGAGTAATCAAAGTATTTTAAGATTATACAGCTGAAACTTAGGTGTGGATAAACTTTCAATTGTTATTAAATAATTTGAATAATCCAAGTAATTATTGGCACCTTAATTGGCTTTATACCAGCTCCACTTACCTTTTGTACAAAGCACAAAATACTTTGAGTAAAGCAAGGGCATCTTCTTGCACAAAGCACTTGGCATATTACAGACTCCACAAGAAAAACTAAAAGAGACTAACAACAGTTGTAATAGTAATAATAGATCTATTGCCTTAGGAAAACACAGTTTAAAAAATCTGGTCAGACCAGTGTGCAAAGAGCTGTAAATAATGCACTGATGGCATTACATGGCCTATTGCTCAGAGACCACTGCTCCAGGAAACATCTTCTAATAATGCCATCTCACAGACTGACTTTACAGCCTTACTTTTCTCACTTGAGTTCTTTTATTTCACTCATATATATAACTTTTCCTAAAAGAAGTTGTAAAGTAGTCTCCCCTAAAATGTAATTGGATTTCTTTAATCTGTTTTTCTTTTGAACCCAAAATACAGGGTTTATAAAAGTTAAAATTACTGTTTAACAACTGTGACAAAACAACAACATATCTAACACAAGTACCTCAATTTCTACAAATAATCAGAAAGAAAGATTTCCACAGCCTGAGAAATTGAAAATGAATAAGCCATGTCCATTCTTTATGACTTGTTACAGCCAAAACATTAACTGCACTTCACCTCTTCCTGGAATAGCCATTACACAAGTGGATGTGGTCTGAGCAATTTAGCTCAGAGGGCTAGCGAGAGATGTCTCCCAAATATTTTACTGTACTGTCTGTAATCACTATATACGTAGCAGATGGGTTTACTAGTGTATTGCAGATAATTTTGTCATTGCCAGACTCCATATCTAACTGGAAATAGCTTTCAGAGGTGACATTTTCAATAAGGAAAAACAAAACTTACACAAACATTCATAACAAAGTACTAGAAAATAAATATTAATAATAATAATAATAATAAACTATGCTTTTTTAATTTGGAGTTCAGAGGAACAGCATCTACAACATTATGTGGGGAAAAATTTCAACCTAAAATTTTTGTAAGCAAAAATCAAACAACGAAATGAAAAAATAATAGTTTTCTAAACGGATAACTGCATTACAGTTTGATTTGGTACAAATTCAAGGACTAACAAAACTCATTATTTTGCTTCTGTCTAAAATCTGGCACACCACTGAGCTGGATATTATTTTAGACTCATTAAAGTCAAGATAACCACATCTATTAGACAAGACTCATTATATCACATTAAATTTACTAATAGACCTTAAGAGACAATGCTTATATTTTCTTCACATGAATAATCATATTCACTTCAATGGGGTTACTTAGAGAAGTATAAGCACTCAGAAATAATGTGCTTAATAAATCGGCAGTTTATAACACTAAAAATTTCATTATAACTAAGTAACATTCAATAGTTCCAAAATTCTGCTAGATCCAACATCCCGAAAATACACTTAGAAGGAACAGTGGAAAAAAACAACTTACTGGTCCCCAAGGTACCAAAAACAGATGATACAGAAAGGAAAGAGAAAAATATATTTGAATGATATGAGCAAGAACTTACCTAGTGGCTGCCCTGCAATGATCCTGGCGTTCTCTCCTGCCACTGCAGCCCTTGCATGCCTCTCGCTCATGTACTGTACAAATGCGTAACCTTTGTGCACTGAGCAGCCAACTATTTTTCCATACTTTGCAAAGATCGCTTCGATGTCACCTTTTTTGACAATGGCTGTGTTCAGATTACCGATGAAGACTCTAGAGTTGATGGACTTCGGGTCATTCTTATTGGTGACATTGCTGGTCTGTGTTTTGCCTGTCATGGTTGGATTACTTGGCTTTAACCCTTCAATAAAGAACAAAAAGAATTATGTTTCAGAGCATACAGTTACCCTTGTCTTTGATGATTTTTCTACCAATAATTCATTTTTAATTTTTCCCATAGGGTGAATCTGGACTTGGAAGTGATATACTTTCTAAAAATGATTATCAATAAAACAAAGATAACATATTTTAAAATTTTGTTAATAAGCCAAATTAAAACCTCTCATCTTTATAGATACATCTCTTAACACAATGCTCTGTTGTTGGAGCTCTGCTGTAATCATATGTGGATTTATGCTTGGAAATTCAGCATTGGTTTTTTAAGTACCTAGCTATTTAGAAACTGCAAAGCAAGAGAATTAATCATTATCTTATGTCATAGAAATGAACATTCAAGGCCCTGTGGAGAGCAAATTCTAAAAATGAAAGACAACTTTTGCTTCTGTTTGGTGTCAGCCAGAGCACATTTATTACCATTTAAATATCATTGACCACTGTAAGGAGCGCAGGACCAGTAACATATAGTTTTTTACTGCAATCAATCAATCAATATGTTTCTATCAGAACAAATGTCCTTATCAATTCTGTGAAAAAAAAAAAAAAAAAAAAAAGAAAGAAAGAAGAAAGAAAAGACAAAAGGCAGGGGAAACACAAATGGCTTACACTCTACACTCCTAAAATTAAAAAGTATGAAAATAAACTTTCTTAATTGTATGAATGCAGTTTTACTTGCTATTTAGTTTTTTCCTCTGAGATCACAAGAAAATATATATCCTTAAAAATACCTTAAATAGAATTGGACACATTCTTCTTGGGAAAGATTTACCAAAATAAGAAAAACATTTTTTTTTTGTGTGTGTGTGTGTTCATCTAGTCTCACCCTTTTAAAGATTTTGTTATTATGTATGCAAGTTCCGCCTGCCAGAAGGTCATTCCACTTAGGTCAATTTATTAAGATGGAGGTGAAAAGAAATAAATTATCCCATGTAGCTTCTGGGTTTTCTTTAGTTCTATTTGATAACAAACATGTCAAAAATATGTACACCTTTTTAGAATGAAAACTTATTTTGTAAGAAGGAGGTCATTTAAACAGCAGTTAAATATAGGTCATCTCTTACAGTTAAGATTTATGTTACTATTTTTTTCCTGTTCTTTCTTTTGATCATATCACAGTAGCAGCTCAGACAAGAAGAGAATCCAGTTAAATACTGTTCACACTTTTCTCAAGATGAAAAGGAATAATGACCTCTATTCTGGACACCTAAAACTTGACATTAACTAGCAGAAGTTTCATATTTTAAACCAATAGCTATACTGAAGAAAAAGAGAAACCATTGTTACTGAACACTGCACAGTTCCTAGTGAACAGTAGCCATCAGTACTTTGACTGTCTTCATCACACATGATCCAAACCCCACCCTAAGGATAAAACACACAATGGAGATGTGGGCAATCCTCCAGAGTCCTAGAAAATGTTCTTCTTATTTTCAAGTACACATACATAGAGTGGAGGCTGTCAGTCAACTTGTTTTCACTTCCTTAAACACTTAAAATAACAGTTTATATTATGACATTTAAAGAAAACACTGTAGAAGCAAATAAATTTTCTTGTAAGTTTATCAAATTTAAATACATTTTAGAAACACAAGATACTGTATGCATGCAGAGATTTCAATGTGGAAAACCAGGAAAACTGACCTGATCAAAATACTTTGAACTTTATTATACGACAGTTAATATCTGTAGATATCTTTCTAGATTCCTGTGAAGATCATGCATGTTGAAGTCATGCCTGAATATTTCAGCTAACCTGAATATTTGGAACACTCATAACAATACACTTAGTACACAAAGTACATACAGTACTAAGTACATTTATAACTGTACATTCATAACTGTACTTAGTACAATTTGAAGACAATCCACGTAAGAAACAAAAATATGTTGCACATTGAGCTCCATGTTGGCAGAAAGTAGACAGCTGATATTATCTCAGAACTTGCAAGTTTAAACCCATCTTAGATATAACTATATTTACACAGGAGTCAAGGTGCACTTCACATAGCTGTGTTTGTTTAAAGAGCACTAATGATACAATCTGAAGAGGTTACACGTCAGAGTAGCTAGGCATAAAAATAAAAAATTCAGCACTCAGCTGGTGAATAGAAAACCGTTGGTATTCCCTGATGCCGTCAAAAGACACACCATTTTGGTGTACATCTGTTGGGAAAAATTCACATGGTTAGTGATAGTTCATGTTTGTGAAACTCTGGTCTTAGCATCTTGTTAATGTTCTCTGTGCATGCTTATCACTTCACTGGGGCAATGTTGGTCTCTGGTCTAGGTAACAGTAGACTTGGCTTGGCTTCTCTTCCACTAATTTTCTGTATGACTCTCAGTAAGCAACTTTTTTATATCTCTGTTTTCACTTTTTAGACTTTAGACTTGCGTTTTTTTAAATTATTTTTATTTTTAATTTTTTGCATAAGCTCTCTCACACAATGTCATGATCTCAGCTGGGATTCCTGGGTATAACTGACACAATAATAAAAATGACAAGGGAAAAAATCTAAAGAAAATCTTTTGCCAGGCAAAATTTGCATGAAAATTGTAAACAAAACCCCTCTTTAATTATTACCATCACAACTGTTTTCCAAACACCAGAGTAGTATACTCTGTATTTCCTCTATTGTTTAGCCACTTAAAATGGGATTTAGTGAACTATTCTTTTTTATGACCTGAAAATTCTCATTTTATTTCTGCCCAGTTTTGCTGTGTACTAATTTAAATAGAGTTTGAATAGAACATTGAATGTTTCCCTCTTGTAGTTTTCCTTTGCAATGCAAATGTACAACATTTTTGTAACACAAAGAAAAAATAGTTGTGTGCTGGGTTCTCGTATTCAAATGAACAGTAAGGAAAATATGCTGCAGAAATTCAAAGGATGAGAATAATATTAACATGTGAATAATTGAGATCTGATTGCCTTGGTGGTCTACATACAATACTATTGTGAATATTTCATAAAAATCAAAGATACATGGGAACTTCATTACAATGAGAAAGAACAATATGTTTTACACTTCAGTTAAAATATGCATCTGTGAATACTGAATTATGCTTATCATCTCTGTGCTATCAGTAAAATCACAAATATTGTAAGTCATACAACAACAGAAATAAATGAAATTGTGAGAAATATCTGAATATCTGAAAATATCTCATTTCATTGCAGCCTTTAATAAGGTATCTTACTAATTTCTTATCATTACAATGACCTTTTCTGGTAATAAATATCTTCTATAATGCAAAACATATCTTTTAAGGAATACCTTACAGATAGCAGATACTTGTCAATACACTTCATGGAACTGTTTCATGATGTAGTTAATTTAATTATTCTACCTAGAACTAACTAATGTAAGTCTTAGTACACTTGAACATCAAAGTTATAAACTGCACCATTTCCATTACTATGTAGATCTCAGGTTCAAAGAGTCCACAAACCTGTTTTAAACATTAAATCTTCTAGTTGTTAAACAGGAATGTAAATGTAAATGACAAAAAAGGGGTTTCATATTGCTCAGCACACATATGGGATAAGTCAGTCAACATGAGCTGCTAAAGAGGAGGGCAGGTTTAAGTCCTGGTTTCCTTCACATTTCCTATGAAGTTTGGTTATACATGAGAATGACAAAGCATTGCTTTGTGGCTCTGAAACTCAGCTTCAGTCCATAAAATGAACATCTAAACTCACATCTCCCATTTCATAGGAGATGCTGCCCTACAGGCACAGTGGTTAACCCCAGAATAATGAAGACAATAGTAACTTTTATGGTTGTGCTGTGTTCTGATGCAGGGAAGAGTATAAGAACTGAAGCAAACAGGAGTTGTTCAATTCTACATCCCAGTAATTCCCAGGAATTTCCCTGGAGAATAGGGGTGAGAAGGCACCATTATAGCCAGATTATTATTGGTCCTTTGGCTCACAGTGTTGCTTATGCAATTTACCAATGACAGGACAATGCAAAGCCTATCTTTGAAGAAACAGTATTTTGGTTAATACACAAAATAATATGGGAGAGACAGACACCTGAGGACCTAATCTGCTATTTTGAGAGCTATTCACTTCAGCATCTTCCATGTTATATGAACAGTTTTTAGTCATCTTAAAAGACTGATTGGAACTCATCAACTCAGTTGTTATTTTCCAAGGAATACAAAAAAAAAAAAATCTCTCTGAAATAGTCCTTATAGCTTTTCGTATGCTAAATAGACTAGTGAGGTCAAATTCTAACAATTCTTTTGGAGTTAAAAGCTCATATAAATCTCATTACAAGAGGGTAGGAAAAATTTAAATAGAAGATTTATTATAGTAAGACCCATACTTTGTTTCACTTTATAAAAATTTGCCTTCAGCAAGGTTAGAAATATTTTCAGGAACTTCGTATTAATGTGCTTTTATCCTGGAATTATTTTATTTCATTTGTAAATAAAACATTTGCTTCTTTTAAACAAATAGTAGAGTCTATATAATTTGAATGAGCTAAAAATTATGCTTACAGTGACTTTAGGAATGATTAGGATGTACTAAGGAAAAAAGCAAAAAAACAGGAAAATCTTTCAAGTAAACTGAAATGTTTTCTGAAAATAGGTTAGAACTGTATTACTTTGCACATAAAGAGATTTTAAAATACCACACTTCTATGTACTTACCATATTTACAAAGAAAATGTTAGGAAAAATGAAACACTTTCATTTTCCCCCCAAACACAAATTAGTCTGAGATCTTGTGTACAGCTGAGTCAGGAAATAATCAATGCTCAGTGTTAGGTCTCTGTGATGACCAATTTTTACTTATAAAATATTGAAACCTGAAGTGAAAACTAGTTCTGTGAAAAATGTTTCTTAACTATAAAAATTCTAAGCATTGGTAATTTATGCAAAGCACCATTAAATGCCAAATCTTAATTTTCACCATTTGTAATAAGAAAGTTTGCTGAGTAAGATGCAGATGCATTTCATAAATAAAAATCCTTCCAAGAAAGGATTCCAATAACAACCTAAAAAGACAACTTGTTGGCCAGTGATGTCTGTCTTCACAATTCCACAGTAAAAAATGCAGCCTGATCAGTTGCTAGGATGTTTGGGTTTGAGCTGAACAAGGGCATTCTAGTAGATATTGAATATCATGACATCAGTCCTTAGATGGATAAAATGTAGCACGGTAACAGTGCTCAGTCTCTGACCTAAAACACACAAGGCTCTCTCAGGTAATTCCAAGGAATTTAACTCTGATCTTCTGTTATCCAGACTCAGTTAACAGCTGAACTTTTGTAAATAACAAGATTCAATCCTTTCTTTAATAGTTGAACTATTTTGTGACTTAGAGTCTTTGAGGTTTAAAAATTAATAAATATTACATTTTTTATCAAGAATAAATGCATAAAATAATTTATCTCCTTTTAAATTGCTTTTTAGCAACAGTGACAACATTAACACTTTTATAGTGTTACAGAAAAAAATGAAGATGTTTAAACATTAGAAGTGTTATTTTGTGGCTAAAATGTCCTACAGCACATATTTATCTTGTATTGGTACTAATATTTTATGGAGATAATTCAATATCCCTGTTAACTGCCTTAATAAGCTGTCATTAAAAACTGTTTTATCTTAGATGAAATCAACTTATCAAACTTATCAAACTTATCAAACTAATCAAACAAACTTATACAATTTTAAACTTATAAAATTTAAAAGCTTATAAAATTTATAAACTTATAAAATGTTACATACCTGTTGAAAGTAAGAATCTTGGATATATGGGGAGTGAAGGAGGGATGGAAGTGAGAAAACAGAAAGCTACCAGATTAAATATGTTTTGTCATGGAAAATCCTTTCTTCTTTATATTTTAGTCAGTTTTAATGAATTACTATATCTAGGTCACACAAATAAAGAAAAAAGTTATTTTTAAGATGGTTAGTTAAATCCATATAAAAATATTATGGGCTTTTCCAGTCCTCATTAAAGTAAAAAAATCTGTTTCCCCTCTTCCTCCCAAAGATATCCTGCCTTTTAAACCCATTTTTATTTAGGTATTTATTTATTTATTTTATGATTCAGGTTTAAGTTTTCCTTTAAATTATTTTTAAGAATGGCCTATAGCCTATATCATGCCTATAGCACAGATAATTCTCCCTTCAATATGCCACTTCTGGAGCCATTTAAATGATAAAATTCATCAATACCTGCTATGCTACATCCTGTAGAAAATGAAGGACTAAAATAGAAAAAGGTGTAGTAGATTACGCTTCATTTTGTGCTGTCACTCTTCTCAAAAAGACAAAGAATCTGTCTTTGCAGAAGGTAAAGATTTTTTTTTTTTTTTTAATAAAACAGCTATCTGTTAATTATAACACATAGACAAATACCATAACAATTTTGTGAATAGGTTATTTTGGTTTAATTTAAACTAAAAGAGATGTACACCCTGTCCCAGGAGGACCATCACCTCCAAGAAATGAAAGGCAAGAGGAGAAAGTCTGAAGTCTGCAGGGATAGACAGAAGCTGTAGATTCATCTTGCCCCATGCTGGTTTATAGTGGTGGCATCTTCTCCTATCCAAATGAGCATGAGAGAATTAAACTTATTAGCACAGAGTTATAAGAATTTTTTCTCTCATTCACTTGCTTTCAGTTCCCTGAATATAGAAAAATAACCCTACATAATTACATTTCCCTAATATAATTATTTTGATGAACTCAGATATGGGCCCCTTTGCTCCATTATATTTATCTCCTATCAAACACAAAGCTTTTTTCCATTTATTGCCTTGGAAAATCAAACCATAAGGTTTGTTAGGATAAAAAAAGAATCACAAATACTTTTCATAACACATACTAGTATAGCTGTGTAAATAATATAGTAAGTTCAGAAGCAAATTATTAAAACCAAGACTAAAACCATGTGGCGTATTTGGAGTTCTAAGTGAGGTAATGATGTTACATTATCTAATTCTCTTATCCCATAAAGACAAATGCTCTTCCAGTGAATACCTGAGTACCTTAGAAACCAAGCTCACTTCACAAATTCCAGAAAGGGGCCCTCAGATAA
Source organism: Stictonetta naevosa (assembly GCA_011074415.1). NCBI lineage: Eukaryota > Metazoa > Chordata > Aves > Anseriformes > Anatidae > Stictonetta > Stictonetta naevosa. The sequence continues at coordinate 127,983,434 of CM021698.1, read as the reverse complement.
TTTCTCACCTCAGATAATGTCTCCAGGAAAGGGAGTATAAGAACATTTTGACACAAATGCAAGACAGTCAAATAAAGGTTTAACTTGTATACTTTTCTTTAACATGTTGTGGTTGCAATATATGTGTTGGATATATCTATCCTGGAAACTAATAATGGGAACATTTAATCTTGGGACTGACATCTTGTATGTGCTGTCAGTCAGGCTCTTGGAGTTAGAACTGAGCAAGATTTCTTCCTTTTCCTGTTTTTTTTGGTGACTTTTCCTATTGTCCAGATCTATTTGTAGCCAGCTATCTCATCTCCTCTGAGTCATCATTTATAATTTATACAGCAAGCTATTTTAATCTTCCCTCATCAGTCATTCCTGCTGACTTCTTAATCATTTTTAATGCATTTCTGTCTTTCTGCAGTTTCTGTGGCCTGAATCTGATTTCAGAATTCAGTTGTAGATATAGTGACAGGAAAAGGTACAGCAGGACTGCTGTGTTTTTCTTCACTTGGCAGCTTCATGATACAGTGAATTGCCTAAAAATGATCTTAGCTATTTTTACTGTCATATGACATTTCAGACTAATCTCATGTTCACCAGGATTTCTTGGTCTTACTCAGCTGTGTTGCTTCCTGTGTGTTTTTGCTTCCTCTTCAGCTTCATATCACTGTGAGGATTAAATGAACCTTGGCAAGTAAGACAGTCTCCTGCTATCATTTTTATAATTCTAAATTTCCTAATAGGCTTCAGCAGTTCTTTCTGCTCTCAGGGGTGTTTACAGTTTCAAAGTACAACATCTTCTGAAATTTTAATCAGCGAAACATTTTGGCACTTTAGAACTTGAAGCTATTATGTAAAATTAAGCCTAATAAAGATAACTGTGGTATGGTTAGATGTTTACAATAAAATTTTCTTTTTAAACCTTCTTTGCTTTTACTAAGTTTTTTTAGGACATGTGACATTAGAAATAGTTAGGATAATATAAATTAATTTTTCATATAATTCTTATGGAAAGAAGATTCTTTGGGCAAACATTTCTTGCTTTTTTAATGTAGCATACCATCTTTATTACTTGTGGAATTGTTATGAGAGGTTCATAGATGCTGAGTTTTATTCCACTGCAGCTTCCATGAAAACTGTTGGTAGCATTATGTAGGCAAGAATTATTTTGCTCCTTTCTGTTTCTTCTATTATTTTATAAGAGTTTGAAATTGGATTTGGGGAATGTCACGGTCCAGGCTGCCGAACACCAAACAAGAAGTAAAGAGCTTCTGAATTGTAATCCTAGCTCTGGTACAGACTTGATAAGAGGCCTTATGCAAGTCACTCAATATCTCCACTTTCTTCTATTTCTTCAGCAACTGGCAATAATACTGATGATATTCCAGCTCAGTGGATTGTTACATGAATAAAATGAAAGCATGCAAAACACCACAAAAATGCTGCAACACTAGAAAGTTTAATAGGAAGTATACAGCTAGGACTTTTTTTGAGGATTAGTGACATATTTTCTTTCCCTGTCCATAATATTTCTACGTATATTTAAAAAAACCTTTCCTGTATTTTATGCGTATGGTTATTTTGACAACAATTTATCTCCATATTAGTTGATCAAAATCTGGTCTTTCATAATGGAGAGGTATTTAAGAATACTCGGATTTGGTAATCAAAGGCAAATTAGAAACAGCATTTTCTATTTCATTTACTCCACATTGTCCCTTTCAGATGTCTGTTTTGGATATTTACATCAGATGACCATATTGTTCATCTGACTCACAGGAAGGAAAGCTAGTACTGACAACCAAGTAATCCTGATATCTGACCCTAGCTCTGCCAGTAACTTTCCCAAAATGACGCAGTCACTGGTGTATTGTGCTTTTATTTTATCTCAGTCTTTTACTCAATTTATTAAGTTTGTCTAGATATTTTTTTTCTTGATCTTGCATGAACTGCATCTTTAAAACCCAAGTAAATCTGCAAGCAATGTGTGGTAGAACACCACACCAGTGCAGAGCCTTGTTTTAATTGCTTAGCTTATGCAATACACCCTGAGCCAGTAACCCAAAGTAATAGGCTGCCATTCACCACAAAACACCTGAATGTCTTTCTAGTCTATTTAGAAAGTCTAGTCTATCTTTTCACACTAAATCTCATGTGCATATACCAAAGGTATTCCTGAAACAAGTGGTTCTCTCACCACTGATAGTATGCAACAAGCTATCTGAAATTCCTTTCCTTGACAACCATTACGGTATATTGTGTCTACAGTGTGGCAATTGAATTTTACCCACATGATTATGAAAGTTTCCATCATGTACAAGAAGAATATATATATATATAGGCATCTGATGAACAAAAATATAAGTAAAATTGTAATCTAATGATACTAGGAATCAGCCTCCTATTCAGATCTGACTGGAGTTGCTTTTTTACACCACAGTCATGCAAACACAGGCAAAGTCCTTTTAAAGTTTATAAATAGATTCTCCTAGGTTTCTGCTACATCATAAATATGAATCCCAAACTGTCTGATGATGTGTTTTTTCCTTTGTCATCTCATCCTTCAGGCACCTGAAGTTTAATTACACTTCAGTTTCTGACATTGAAGCTTACAAATAGTCTAAGGTTCTGCAGAAGTCGCTTTAAAACTTTTCAAGGCTGAGTGTGTTGATGTATATTTCATGCTTAAATCTGCCCAAATTCACTAAGTAGGTATTCATTGACCTGTCTTGCCTGTAGAGACTATTTCAGTAATTTTCCTCTGCCATTTCTATTAAGGACACAAAACTCAGTTGCAGTGCCTTCCTTTTTTTTTTAGCTGATAGTTCAATGTTTAGGACATTTTCTGGGACAATGGAAAACCTAATTCTGTTCTCTGCTGCTGAAAACTAGAATGTGTATTCTGTCTCCTGAGGGTGTTGTTGGGCCCTCTTAACAATCATTGTAACATGGGAGCTTCAATGTTTTACCTTCTACATCCCCTTTCCTAGACTATCTTCAAAAAACATTTGACGTTTACTTACTACTTAAGTCTATGGGAATTCTCATGTTAAAAACTTAATAGGCACTTATCTTTTAATGCATAAGCAATTTTAATATCTGTTAATTTGTTTTTCAGTTCTGTGCTGAGATTGCAAATAAATGAAACTTAGCATTGTAACATTGTCATTGTTACTGAGAGATCAGAAAGCCTTTACTATGCCCCATACAAAAAATAAAAATAAAATAAAATAATAAAATAAAATAAAATAAAATGAAATAAAATAAAATAATGCTAGGCAAGTTAAGCAATGTATTAAAATAAATGTGTTCAGATATTGTATATAACTGAGGACTCCAAAAATCATGCTATATTTTCATTTCTGCATTTCAATTCCATTATATATATACACAAAATGTCTTCTTTTCTTCTTGACTATTTAATTTTGTGAAAAAAAAAAAAAAAAAAAATGGATGAGGACATTTTCTCCAATATTTCTCGATATTTGTAATCTCAGCAGTAAATTCTTCAATGGAGCAGGTAGATACAAGTGAGATTTTAGTTTAGTCTAGGATACTAGTAATTCTTGGTGAATCTATGTTTTTAATGTGGTAGACATCTGATGCCCAAACACAGTGATAATTGTCCTTGCTTAGATAAATGTTTTATTTACTTAAGTCTATTTTGGAGAATCATTTAAGCTAACACAATGAAATAATAATATGATAAAGATATTTTGCTAAAAGCATTATCTGAACATTAATCATACATATTAATATAGGTTTGTTTGTTTGTTTTTGATGCAAACCATGCAAAGACCTTTGTCAACATATCTTTTGTAACAGTATGTTATTTGAGCAAACGGTGATTTTCCAGGACAATGCCTAACAGTTTCATATCATCATGTAACTCAGCCTCTGTGATCCAAATCTATGTACACTTGAATGCTATAATTTGGTGCTGGCTTTTTATTCTTGTTCTTGGTTAACCCCTTGCAAAGAGACACTTCAGGGAAAATAAAAATAAAAATAAAAATCAGATACACGTCTAAGATGTCGTTCTTTCCTTGTACTGACTGGAAACAAAACTCTAATATTTTCACCACTTGGCTCCTAAATCTTCTGTCTCACATATTCTCTGCTTCTTCCCACATCTATTTTACTCTGCCAGAGCCTTTTTACATCATTTCTTACCTGAGTCTCTTTTTTTCCCTCAGCACTAGAATAAAATTTTCCAGTGCTTTTGTCTTCTCTTCATGAGGGCCTATCTAGATGCTGGCTGATTTATTTATATTATATCTGTATGTGTGTGTGTGTATAAATATATATATATATATATTTTCTGCTGGGTTGCACCTAAAAGAGTGTGGTCTTGTAAGCACTGAGTACAGTAGCACCTGAGGTGAACATACTCTGTCATTCTGTCAGGAACTAACTTTATTGCTACTCTGAGAGACACGGTGGCCCTACCAAAGTCAGTGGCAAAATAAACAAACAAACAAACAAACAAACAAACAAAAAAAGAAATAAAATCCCCCAAAACAACATGAAAAGAGCAAAATTTTAACTGTAATAAAACTGAATATTTACCTGTCTACACACTTCAAAAGGAACAGCACTGGATCTTTAAGTTGTACTGCATTTTTTAAGACTAGAAAAGAATGATTGTGGTAAAACTGAGCATGCAATAGTTGACTTTTTTGTCCCACATTAGATGAAATGGCACAGGGGGAAATAAAATAAAATAATAAAAAAATATTTCCACTACTTTTTCAAAACTCAGAGTGGGTTATGATTTAATTTGAAGCCAAAAGATTCAGACCTACAAAGATTATTTTTAGAAACACCAGTGGAAAAGAAATCACTAAAATCCAGAATATTTTAGATAAATATGCTTTGTATATACTATATAAAATATACTTTATTACAGTATAAAATATATATATACACATATAAAGTATGTATATAAAGTACATACATTATATACTTTAAATATACTCTCTTGGATCACAGGAGATAAGAAAAAATTGAGTGTAAAGAGACATCCCTATGAATCTTACATATTTTTTTTATTGATTACATTAAATCTCCTACATCACTTTGTAGAGCTGTAAAGTATCTAGTAGGAGTGCAGTGAAAACTAGTTAAAGTAAATAATTTACAAGTGAATAATTTATCCTTCAAATTTTCTACCTTTTAAAGATTTTTCTAAAGCTCTTTCTGTCATAATACCTAACCTCTAGTCTAAAGGATGGGATTATTAGAAGAATTCATTACTAACATAACTCTGCTTTAAACCACAGTGAATCTTTCATTGACTTATCTAAGGCAGGAAAGAATATAAACTGAAGGGAGAGGTTTTTGTAATGTTTCTATGTTCCCCCCCAAGTGAATACAAACAGATTCACTTTAAGATTTGGTATTTGACAACATGCATTGAGTATTTTTCTTCTTGTAAATATAGATCAGTTAAAAGCAGATTTTTGAAAGCATTTACTTTCAATTAAACATTCTATATTTTCTTTATCTAGTTCATCTAGATTTAATTTGTTCTAGTATTACCAATGTTATTGTTTCCTTCCAGTTGACTTTTAGTGTGTTCCATGAAATTTGTGTACAAAAAGACCACAGAAGCAAGCGAAGCTAAATATAAATGTGCATTAAATCTACGGAAGAAAGTTGCTTTTGTTATTTCCCTTACTTTAAATGATCAGCTTTAGCAGCACAAATTGATTATTTTCAGTGCATGTTATCCTGTCATCCTAACTAATTACAACATGTGATACTGTACTTAACAACAAATATTAATTATTTGACAGAGCTAATCATTTTGAAACTAAAACATACTCAGCAGGGACCATGATTGGTCTTTCAATATGCAAGTCTCAGTTCTCCAACTGCACTGCATTCAACATTGAGTATTTGATTTCCATTAGTACTGCTAGTTATTCTCCTAATATAATAATGTGTTTTAATAATTTTTTTTGGAAAATAATTATATAAATAAATATTCCTAAAAAAGCATCTTATTCTTTTCCAAATGTGCACAGCTATTTTATTAGTAGTACAATACCAAGCTGTACATTTGTCTAAGTGATGATAACTGTCAAATAACGAAAAAACTGCTTGTCAATTCTTGCATATGTTACATCAGTCCCTTTGAAGAAAATAATAACTGGAATAATTTTAAATTCTGAGAGTGAGCTGTAGCTGAGAAACATCACTATCTTCATCAATAACTGGTAAAATTTAAAATAATCTTTTATCATTTTTATCCAACCCTACAAAACAAGAACATTTAAATATTTTCTCTGAAATTGATTATGCAGTTATTACAAATGTTCTTATAAGCTATTCAACAAATTGGGAAATTTTACCAGATGTGGAGTGGGAACCAGAAGGGAAAATCAAGAAGTATAAGTAATATTTTGAAGAGAAATTGGAATAATCTCTGTTCTCTTAAGCTAGAACATGTTGATTTTATGTAGGAATCTAAATTCAAAAATTTATGTAGGAATCTATATACTTACAGCAAAAAATGTTATGATTTAATGCTTTTTGTTACGTTTTTATATTTTTAATTGTAGAAAGCGGTAGGACCCTTAAGAAGAAAGAGTATTTCAGGAAATTTTTACTAGTCTTTTTCATTTTAATCAACAAGTGACTTTCAAGCCTATTTTTAATCTTTCCATAAATGAAGCATTTATGGTGCTATCAGCTTCCATAAAATGAAAAGTGTCTTCACAACAAAATTGTTGATTGTCACAATTGGAGTAGGATCTGGATGAAATTTCACAACATGGGTATTTCTCCAAAGTAATCTCCTCAGATCTTTCCAATAGTTTTTATTGACCTATTTGTTCTTCTGTCTGTCAACTCTTCCAAAGGATATAATAAAAAAAATAAGTGTAAAGAAACACATTTAAGAACGAGTGAAAAATTTCTGTCTTTTTTTTTTAAACACATATTGGTAATCTAAAAATAACAACTTACTATTTGATACATTTTCCTCCTTTCCCAATATGTTGAAAATACTCTGAACAAGCTATTCATTTTGAAATGGTGACGTTCTTTTGGAAATTAATGATGAATTAGGAGTTTTGTGTATATTCATCTTCATGATGAATTAGGAGTTTTGTGTATATTCATCTTCCCAACTCCAACAAATGTTGTAGTTTTGCAACATTTCTTGCTTTCCTTCCTACAGTGGTAGTAGACCAGAGACCTGTGAAATACTGTGACTAACACCTAAGGTTTTTTTTTTTTTTTTTTTTTTCCTTTCCTGTCTGACCATTAAAATCTGAGGTTTGTAACTTACACATTTAGTAGGCTGTTTCATGTGAGTGTGAAAGGTAACATAGGTAACATTAATATACACAAAGATATGAGTAATATAGGCAGTTTAGTTACAGTCGTTAACTCACAGATTTGAAATAATCTTGTCCAGAAGAACAATTACTTTGCAAAACATAAACATTTAGAAGTGTTTCTGCACAGCTTAACATCTGGCTACTGAAACAATTGCTCCCAAGAAGTTACCTAGAAAAAAGGGAAAATATCTAATGTAACATTTTCAATTTGTTCATATGTTGAATATGTAAAATTATCTCCCACCTCCAGATCTGATCTTGGAAAGAGAATCACAATAGAAAAACTGTAGGCAAGGCCTCTCTACAGGAGGCAAAACTTGCCAGACCTCCCCAAATAGAGTGAGAGGAAATTTTTGTTCTCCAAAACTAGCTTGCTAAATTGCAGTTTAATTTTAAATTTCATGCAAAAGAGACATAAACACGTAATATCCTGAACCTCTGATAAGTAAATTTATTCCCTGGCCTCTATGAATATGTATCGCATCTCTCTCTGGTTTCTATGTCTCTGTAAATTCTTTCCTCAACTAAACTTAGACTGAGAACTAAAGAAAAACACCTTCAGAACATTAGAAAGTGGGCCTTTAGTGGTGCCCTTGGTTTAGGAAGAAGGACAGTTTAAAATATTCAGAAACAATTAGTATTCCATTGTCCTTGATGTAGAATCCCGAAATATGGGAGGTTTTGGAAGAGTGAAATGTAGCAGAATTGTGTAGAAAGCACTGTGATGGCAAATGTGAAAATATTAGCTCTTTCTCAGACAACTCAACTGTAAGGATTATAAAACAACTGATATGAGCTTGGTTAATGATCCTTTAAATTCAAATATACTTTTTCCTTCTCTCTCTCAATATATAGTTTATGGAGTCAAACATATACAATTTAAAGAGAGTTTACTATATGCATTGAAGTCATGTACAATGTACTTTATTCTAGCTGATGATATCTAAAGAACTGTAAAAAAGTAACAACTTTCAAACTGAGGTGCAGTTTTAGTTATTCTGTAATTATAGAATCAACTAAATGATATAAAAGGTGCCAAAGAATGCCTGTTCCATCTTCTCATATCTAAATCTGCTCCAGAAAAAAAAAAAAAAAAAAAAAAAAAAAAAGTTTAAAGACTTTTCAATTTGTAGCTGATTAAAGTGAGGGAAACAAACAAATAAAACCAAAGCAAAACAAAAAATAGGTAGTTCAGGTCAATTTAAAACAAAAATATTTTTCCCTCTTAGGGCCAAATGAAAAAGTAGGGGAAATATATTGTTTTGGATAAAAGTTAAGTTAGAAGACCAAAAAAAAAAACCAAGAAGTCAAACAGTTTAAAACCTTCCATGACAAAAAAAAAAAAAAAAGGAAAAAAAAAAAAAGCTGTTTTAGGAAGTCTCTCTCTCTCTATATATATATTATTCTCTCTCCATTTTCCAGGCTGAAATAGTATGATAAATTTAACATAAGGTTAAGTGAAGCTGCTTGAAAATTTTTCAAAGAATGTTCCACATTTGCAAAGTTGCATTACCTCACAAACATTAATGGATTTGCTTTCAGAACATCTTCTGTGAAGGAAGTTTTCTATTCCAGTATTTCATTGTGTTCATTGTTATGAACTAGCAAACTTCTATAATTGAAATTATTTTCTCAGAATATCTTTATATAAATATATACACAGTCTTAAGTGCTGATCTTACACACAAATGCAATACATAAGAAATATAGATAAAGTGTTTAAAATAAAGGCTTCAAGCAGAATGAAGATCCTTTTAAGATAATTAGTCCATTATATCTTGTCATGAAATCTCTCTTATGACTATTTTGTTTCATTCCCTTTTGATATCTGTTAACTAAAGTAGTCACCAAGATTGTTTGTTATAATTTTTCAAAGACCAAGAATGCTCACAGTGTGAGGGCAACTTCAAAAGTATGCACACAAGGCTACCTACACTTGGATGAACCTTATTCCATTCTGGCTTTGCCTCTTCAACAAGGTTCAACAATTTTAAAAATATATATTATTATTTAATTTATTTTTTAAGAAAATTCAATCAGTTCAATCTTCCCCAACATTTATACAGTTTATAGTTGCACAGTATTCACTGTAGGTATTTCCAAACACTGTGACATTATACAGTATTTCAAAATAAACGTAACTACTACTGGCACCATATCAAATGTAACCTTACAGATGGCAGATTGTGAAAAGCCATTAGATAGTCTGAGTCCATGTAGCAGGAATTTCTGACTGAAATAGTGTGATGAATTATACCCACTTCTTACATAACTTTGGATTTTTTTCTTTCCTTCTAACAGCACTCAGAACCGCAAAGACCTTCCTGTTCCCATCACAACCCCTCATGACAGACCACTGAGGAAAAAAAAAAAAAAAAGTAGAAAATATACCCACATGACATTCCTAATTGAGGGGTCTGGAGAACAAGCCTTATGAGGAGCGGCTGAGGGAGCTGGGATTGTTCAGCCTGGAAAAGAGAAGGCTCAGGGGCGACCTTATCGCACTGTACAGGTACCTTAAAGGAGGCTGTAGTGAAGTAGGGGCTGGTCTATTCTCCCACATGCCTGGTGACAGGACGAGGAGGAATGGGCTTAAGTTGCGCCAGGGGAGGTTTAGGTTAGATATCAGGAAGAACTTCTTTACTGAAAGGGTTGTTAGTCACTGGAATAGGCTGCCCAGGGAAGTGGTTGAGTCACCATCCCTGGAGGTCTTTAAAAGATGTTTAGATGAAGAGCTTAGGGATATGGTTTAGTGGAGGACTTGTTAGTGTTAGGTCAGAGGTTGGACTGGGTGATCTTGGAGGTCTCTTCCAACCTAGATGATTCTATGATTCTGTGATTTTCTCATCAATATTTCTACTAATGTTTTCAGTGAATGTTTGTGATTGCATGACGCTGATATTGCCAAATGCATCAACCTGGATAGAGAAAATTAAAAACATGTCTGCTGGAGCTTGTAGTGCAAAAGGAAGCACTAGCATAGTTGCTGTAGGAGCTACCACAGTCTGGGATTCCCTCTTTTTATCCTGACCTAGAAGAATGGAGCAGGAGCTGTCCACAACCCCAAGAGCACAGTTTCAGCCATGGGCAATCAGAAGGAAAGAGTTGTTCTTCAATGTCATGGTAGGACAGTCTCTTCATACCCAACGGTCCCATTGAATTATTTAAAGGTTTAGGATACTACCTGTTAAGTATAGAAGAATTTAAATTAAAACAGAAACATAACAGTGCTTGATAGAATAATTTGGTTTAACATGATTTCTGGAAATGAAATTATCTTCAGCTTTTCATCTTTCATTGTCGTTTCCTACCTTTCCTCTTTGTGTTTTTTAACAGATGTAACTGCTTCTTTCTCTAATTTTCCTTTATGGTCTCTGTTTTCTCATTGGAAATGCACAGAACCTCTTTATTTAAAGATGTTTTCCCCTTCAGCTGACTGCCACTCTGGGACCCATTGAAATGAGGTAGTTAACAAGCAAGGGAATTTGCTGCAGCTGAGCAACTGTTCTTACTGAATAACAGAAACATGTAAGTGTCATACATTAACTATGAAAGCAGCCGTAGACTCAGCAGACATAATCAGAAACTTCCCTTGGTTCTATTTTGTAATGTCACCAACAAAAACTCTGGACTTCAAACAAGTAACTGCAAAAATATGATATACTGAAATCAAGCTTTGAAACACTAGGGGTCTAACTTTGAAAGGAAAAAGAAAGCTCAACAAAGACAGTATCAAAAGGGTTAAAAAGTACAGCAGAAAAACAAGCTGAATTCAGGAAAAAAAACATTTATAGATGGAGTAATTTTTCTCTCAGGATTGTGAAAACAAGAAAACAAGAACCTCTCACAAAACGTTTCTTAGGTGCTCTCTCCTTGCCCAAGAAAAAAAAATGTTACTTTAAAAAATTCAAAAGCTTCTGTTTAAATCTATGGTGAGAAATATTACCCATTCATAAACATTAATAATGCGCACACTAAAAAAATATCAAGTTAGAAAAACAGTAGAGATACTAAAAACACTGCTTCTTTCACATGGAGTGCATTGTATTTGTCTGTGGTGGAGTGAAACAGGTTTTGCAATAAAAATTATTGCATTTATTATTCTTTTCTTCTTTGTTGGAACCAGCAAAATAAATAAGAGTCTGCAGCGTGAGTGTAGATGCTCATAGTGAAAGCAATAGGACTGCAGAAAATCTATTTCTTCCTTCTCTTTCTATGCTATTGTTACACAGTATGTGGTACTTAAATCATCTTTCTTTTGCCACATAATCACCCCTTTTCAGCTTCTCATTTCATACATGGTAAATTTTAGTCTTGTTCTAATTTGCTGGTGTACTGATGGGCATTTTTGGTGAAGTGGTTTTCCTAATTTTCTAGGTCATACACATTGGTCTGGGAAAGTTCACTCTTTATCAACATCTCTTAGAAAATGCAAAGCTCTGGATAATGTTACATACCTTGAAGAGTCTAGACCTAAGTGTCTCAAATTTTGACTCAAAATCACTAGACGCTTCTAATCTCTAATATTTCTGTGACTGTTTCTATAGGAAAATAGAATAATGTCTTCAGCCAGCAATACAGCAAAAACAAACAAACAAAAACAAACAAAAAAAACACCACATTTTCTGACTAGAGAACTCAGCTACTGTAGTGACCAGTGTGATAGCAAAACTTAAGAATAAATGAAAAATTCCATATGCAAAATATGTTTTGAATGCCAAAGAGCCATTTTTGAAAAAATTAGAAAAAAACTGTGACTATTGATACTTAACTGCATGCTCTCTATCCTGGGCACTGAACAAAGTAGTGATCCTGTGGAAATAAGCTACATAGAATAATTTAATCAAAAGACTGTTTAATGACATATAGTCCAAAGCAGGGCAAATTAGAAATGAAAGAATGCAGTGAAAAATCTGGCATTGCCCAGCTTCTGAGATCAACTTTGCATCCTAACTAGAAACAAGCAAGTAAACAAACAAACCTCTAAAGACACAATTACTTCAAGCAATAGCACTGATACTAATTCTTTACAAAGCAGATAAATTCTCAGAGCTTCTCACTGGCAGCTGTACTTAAAACCAAAGTTATTTATTCCAGATTCTTTCTATAGCTATATATATTGTTTTCAAACACATATAAGCTTTTTTTTTTTTTTTTTAAAAAAAAAAAACACAACTTTTTAAACTTTTCATAAGAGAAGTTGTTCAGAATTTCATAAAATTGATACTATTTAAACCTTTGTGTTAATACCACCATCTCTGGTAACCAAATATAAACATGTTTTATTATCCTGACCAATATTACAGTAACAACTCCCCTGCAAGAAGCATTCTGTATTTCTGAAAATAAATTGAAGATTTTTTGTTTGTTTATTTGTTTATATTGATGGTTTTAGAGGAAACTCCTGATTCCAACAGGGTTTAAAACATATGTGTGGAATGATGGAGGTGGTTTATTGAGAATAAATATTTTTCCACATTTTAAGAGAAGGTTCAGCACTGAGGAAACTTCCATGGTGAAATGTGGCAGATATGCAAGGAATCTGTTGATCTGTTCCATGACAGTCCCTCCCTGCAGTTGCTCACAATGCTTTGGCTAAGGAAATTCCTTTTCCACTTGACATTACAATATACCAGTATATAGATATCCTGATGGGGAGAAAGAGCCAAGAAAATGTAAGTGACACAACAGAATGCATTTAGGAAACACTAATTGAATTAGGATTGGAAATTCCAGACTCAAAAGTGTCAGGGACCAGGGCAAGAGATTAAATTCCTGGGAGCCTGATGGATTAAAGGATCCACTTCTATTCCTCCAGATACCCTAGAAAAAAATAGAACAGGGACAGAGTCCCTGTAGCACAAAGAAGTTACTACAAGTTTTGGGGAGCTTTGGGTTACTGGCGCCAACATATTCCTGGCATTTCCATTATTGCTCGTCCCTTATACAATTTGTTCAAAAAAACAAAATCACAGGAATGGACTGAACAGCATACAAATGCATTAGAATTGTTAATAAAATGACTGAGGCTATTCCAATAGCTTGGTCCTATACACCCAACCAATCCTATCCTTGTAGATAAGTGTTTAGTGAATATGGTTCTCATTGCAGCCTATGGCAAAAGGAGCCAGAAGGGCTGGAAAGACCACTGGAATTTAGCTCCCACTCCTTCAATGATACCAAAAGGAGATATTCAGATCTTAAGAAGGGTTTGCTGTCTCTAGTCAGAAGGGTAAAGCAGGCAGAACAGATAAGAGAGCAAGGCATTATCATTTGGGAACCTTTCCACCTCCTAGATGTAGTCCATAAGGGTATGGCATTGCCCAGAATGGGCAATGGTTAGTATTGCCCAGAAACACACAGTTCACGAGTGGTATGCTTATTTGAAAGGAATTAATGAAGTCATGCTGAATACCGAGGGTACTATTAAAATGTCTAAATTTCAAAAGGACATAGATGGTACTCTGTTCTAACCTACACCCAGCAAGCCACCTCTGATTTGGGAAGTGCCCCCTCTGAAGGAAGACAGTGATATCACTGGGGTATGGTTCACTGGTGCATCGTCTCATTAAGGGGGAACAATGAATGGAAATATAAAGCTGTAGCACTAGAATCAGCCTCAGGACAAAGATTAAATGAAACAGGAAAAGGGAGTGCACAGGTGGAGGAACTTAGAACAGTCTTATTAGCCACACAACATGGTGCTAGCCATATTTACTTATGCTGTTTTTAAGGGAGCCACCAAATGGATAGGGCACTGTGCAGTCAATGACTGACAGGTAAACAGAATCTCAATTTGGGAAACTGATAGAAGCAATTGCTGGAGGTAGGAGAACAAAGGGCACAGCATGGGTGGGTGAAGGGACATGATCATTCAAACTCGATTGCTGCCCAGTTTAACCAACAGGTAGACAGCCTTATGTGACTGCAACAAATTAATGTCATAAATGATGATCAAGAATGGGAACACTTACTTGAATGGTTACACGTTAAACGTGGCCACACTGGATGAGACGATTTATACTGGGAAGGCATAGTCAAGGATGGTCTGTATCAGTTAAGATGTGTGAATGAGACATGACTGCCTGTTCACAATGTTGTTTGCAATTTAACAAAGGCCACACAGGTAAGTGCCTATACTGGCAGTTTGATTATATTGGCCCACTATGACCCTCAGGGGCAAAAAATACATATTGGTTGGGCTGGAACTAATCTCAGGAATTACCATGGCCAGAGATGCTACAGATGCCACAGAGGAAAATACAGTCCATAGTCTGAAGGGATAGTTTAGTACACTTCCCCTTCCAGAGGAGATTCAGAGTGATAATGGATCACACATTACAGCCAGGGTAGTACAAGACTGAGCAAAGGAGGAAGGGATCCAGTGAGTATTTCAAGCCCCATATTACCCACAAGTAAATGGTATCATTAAGAGAACAAATTGTCCAAGCATTTTGCTAAAACTTACAAACCTGGATGGTATCTATCTAAAAAAATGTCTAATGTCTCTCTAATGTGATCCATCAATTAAATAATAGATGTAGCGGAGATGGTTGTCTGAAGATAAAAGCTTTTTTGTACTTCTGCCATAATTGTAACAAAAGCAGGTACAAAACCAGGGAAACCCTCTATTGGTTCTTATGTAGGCCAGATCATGCTGGTGAAGATGCCTTAGGCTGGAACAGTACCAAAGGTACTAACTACACCCCAAAATCTCTATGCATGGGAAGCCAGAGGTTGCTCAGGAAAAGTGCACTGAATGGATCTCACCTTTTTTTTGACACTGCTGGTTGAATACAACCAAATATATATATATATTTAAATTATTTTGTGTTCACAGGAATCCTGAGTGACCTGCATGTGGACAGCTGGAAAATGACAAAACAACAGGTTGAATTGATAATCCTGTGTTTTACCCTTGCATTAATGAATTTCCTTTTGGTTTGTAGCCAGAAGGGCCCAGAATGGCCATGGTCCCAAGCTTATGTTAAATACACTGGGAGTATGGGACTATGCTCCATCAAAGAAAATTTAAGCTTGGTCACTATGGTTATGTTGAAGTGTATTCCAAACATGAGTGGGATGATTAATTCATAAAATATATGGTCTACATGTAGAACAGGGTGGTCATGGATCCACGCTTACACCATCTATAATGGGTACGCATTTGGAACTCCCCCCAAAAAATTTCTAAGTTTGTCTGTGAAATTATGAAATTATGAAATTATGAAACAGTTTTAACTTTTCTAAATGTGAATGGGTTATAAAAAATGAGGTCAAAGATCAGCAGATTTTATTTCTAATAGGAAAAAGCAGAGATACTATTTCAATAGAGTACCAAATTGAAAACAGCACTGAATACACACACAACAGCCTCCCAGATTGCTACGGAATTTGCTGGGAGTAAGCTCAAATAGGACTTTGATCATGTACCTGTCTGTCCCCATGGATGTGAATGTTGGTATACTTTTACTATATCTCACTCAGTGCTTGTAATGTGTTCCTGGACTAATTTTAAGACCCATTTCAGAATGGCACTCCAGTTCAAAATTGAAGATAAACAGCTATTTGTATCAACTCGGCCTCCTATTGAGCTAATTCCTCACATCTTCCATACGGGTCCTTACTTAATTAAAAACATGGGACAACAACAAGTTCTCTTTAACCCTATCTGGTCTCTAAAAAGGGTAGAACTAGTGCTGCACATTGATATCTCAGAAATCAACTCAAAATGTACCACATTTTTGAGAACTGCTCACACCAGCCAGTTGGCATGGTTACATCGACATTGTCTGAAACAATCCCAATGCTACAAGATACCACTAGGTTATTGGGAACAGGATTAGGGATATTAAATAACATAGATGCCAAGGTCGTAATGAATAGAATAACTGCTATTATAGATGACCTAAGAAAATTGAAATGAGCAATAAAACCATTCTTATTGGCCTTAAGAGCAAGTTAATGTCTTCTATCGGACATTTTACCCTATTGTAAACAAATTAAAGAAAATGATCATAAATTAATTGTAAAGGCCCTTAGAAAAACCTGAGGTGATACCTCCCTTGCCTTGAGTTTCATCCAAGAGCAGTTATGGATACAGTCTGTAGAAGCAGCTATTATTAGAAGCAGCTTACCTATTGAAATTTGAAAATTGATTTGGGATAATGCTTCAGAATCTGAGAAGGAGTTTCAAGCACGGTAGCAATTAGTCAACTTTACCTATTATGCAGAAAACAATAGGATTATTACTTTTATGCTTACCATAAATAATGCCACAGTATACAATATATTTCCAATCATTGCATTGGGACTCAATCATAATGGAACTAGACTTTATTCTAAGACACATAAATTATGGACACATCAAAAGGAAGGAAAGTGGCAGAAGACTGATGCAAATACATGTATTGTGCATGAACAAAAAGGCTTCATTTGTGAAAATAACATGCTTGGGGCCTAAGACATCTGTCTGTATACAGAATAAAACATTTGTCATTTTGAAATACATCCTAACAAAACTTCAGCAACTGTACTTGTATATATTGAGAAAGGATATGTTTGTATGAGAACCTGTTGTGATTCTATAGTTGTAGATATAAGTAATCACTCCAATGTTTGTGTTTGTAACTTTGCCAAAATTCTAGGATGTTATTTTAGTTCCTCACCTCCTGTCACCTCTTACCAATTTTTACAAAACAACTACATGCTAATTTACGACCTGTTGCCTATTCCTATTGGAATGAATCTCACCACATTGGGAAGATTGCTACGACATGAAGACCTGACGTGTCTGTTGAAGTAAGTTTGAAAAAATGGACAAAACCCTCTGATTACTGTCCATCATGATGTAGAAGAAATACAGCTGGTACTGGAAAGAGTAAAGAAAATGGAGAACATAAATGGTGGGACACTTTTTTTGATGGTCTTCAACTGTCACAGGAATATTTAACAACTTGCTTCACTCTGTCATTGTTTTATTAATACTCACTGTATTGTGTTTTGTATTGATAATTTCCATCTACGTTAAACTTTGGATTATAGTAAAACACCTAACTCGTCTATGTGTTTCCCATATAACTGATAATCCTCGCTACAACAAAACACGTGATACACATCTCCAATTCCTTCTAAATATTGTGAAGCTTGAGTGACTATAGTCTTGGGGTGAATTATGTGGTATAATTGGTGGAGGTGACTTATTGAGAGTAAATGTTTTTCTACATCTTAAGAGAAGTTTCAATGTTTAGGAAAATTCCAGGGTGAGATGCGGCAAATATGCAAGAAATCTATTGAATTATAGTACCCTTGGCAACATAAAAAGCGATCTTAGGTATTGGTAACATCAGGGGAGCTTGGTGTACTGACTCTAAGAGATAGAGCACTGAGGGTGGAGTGGAGTGAAGATATTGCTGCCAGGCTCTGTGCTGCTGTGCTGTCACTGCAGGGATGGGGAACTGGACAGTGCTGTGGAACTGATGGACTTCATGGCCAGACCTGAGTAATCCATGGTAATTAAACCTTCCAAATAATGGCTTACATTTGTTGATGTAACAAAATAAACTAATAAAATAAACCCTGTTAGTTTGAAAAAAAAAAAAAAAAGGAAGAAGAAAAAAAAAGCTATGTAGTGGACTTTGACTTTTCTCTGGTAATAAAAGCTAAGCGAATTTAGTATTCATGATAGATATTAAGCATGTAATCTTCAAACTTTATTATACTTTCACAGTGGACTGAAGATCTGCATTGCAGCAAAGTGAAGATGGGGGAATCATGTTACAGAATTACCTTTAACCTCCAGTTAATCAGCTAAATATTCCTGATGTTCCTTTCAGAAACTCAGTTCATGTTCATACCTCTGCTACCCTAAATTTTGTTGTTCCATGAAATAAAGCAAAACATTTACTAGATATCTGGCCAGCACATGCAAAGCACTGCCACTGAAATACTTTTAGTTATTCACTGGAAAATGAGACTGAGTTGGAAAGACACTCCTAAAACCTTATGTATTGGTGTGTGGGGAAGAAGGATGTGTTCAAAACACCACATTTTCACCATATGAATTTTTTTTTTTTTTTTGAATATGGATACTAAATAAGTTCATTCAAATCTTGATAATGCTCAAAATTCCTTTGACTTGAAAAAAAAAAACAAACATATTTTATTTGTGCTCTAGAGTCCTGCTTCTATGAATTGTGCCATTGAAAGGGCAGCAAACTAAATAAATAACTGATAAAACTGTACAACAATTGTGCCCACCTCTAGAGTTTATTCATATCGGAATGGCCAACAAAAGCAAAACACAAACAGAAAATAATCTGCAATATACATTTTACATCTCTTAATTTCTAAGGTTTATTACATGTAAAGATCTGAAATACTGAATAATGTTGCATCTAGAGAAGGACAATCAAGACTGCAATGACTGAATATGTTGAAATGTATAAGGCACAATGAAATATGCCTTGCAGATTTGCACCTTTGTGAAAGGAGTCAGCCTGGCTACCAGGAGTTGTACAGAGTACCCTGCCAACCCAAGTTGGTTAGAGAGCAGAAAGGTATGCCTGCATGGTGGGCAGCTCCTAAACTAGATCACACAGTTTAGGACAGGGAGTTGCTATTTTGAAAAATGCACTCTCTTACTCTAAATCAGAATAATTACATAGTTGAAATTCTATTTTAGTTTGCACTTTAAAAGGGCACTTTATGGCAAGTTGAAAACATTCCACAATTGGACTTTAGGACCCAAACAGTCACATCCATACTATCAGTTACATAAAAATCATTTTCATAATTACTCTTTTTGATTTCATAATAACATTGATTTGATAACGTTTGTGATCACTACATATTAAAAGATATGAGGTTCAAAAATAATACACAGTTTAGATTTCAAGTGAGAACATTAATTTCTCTCTCTTTTTTTTTTTTTTAAACTTGAGAAAGTAAAAAAAAAAAAAAAAGTGAAGAGTAATTGACACACTTACATGTGTAGCAAACAGAGTGGTACCTGCAAATCTGTAGAAGAGCTATTACAATGCTTGTATTAAAAGAGAGGTAGAGAGAGAGAGAGAGAGAGAGAGAGAGAAGTTACAGAGGCACAGCTAGGAAATCACAAACTAATAATCTCTTAGCCCTGCCAGAAGTGCCTGCTCTGGATAGATGGGTGCCTAGCTCAAGCCATGGCCACAGGACAGATATAATTGGACGATGGAAATCATCTGACATGATATTGGTGGTGCCACCAGACCTTTGAGACTTTGTTCAGTGTGTGGGACACTTAATAAGAGAATAGATGCACTGCACCCTAATCTCTCATCCTGGGTGACAGCAGTACTGCCTCCCCTTCATTAGGCACTATCTCAGTATCAGGCTTTATTCTACATGTAAGGGATAATAATTACACTAACTTACATAGCCTATCAGTAAATTCAGTGTAACAGTAGATGAATTTACCTTTTCTATAAGAACTTGGAGATCAGTTCTGCTACCTTCAGTCAAGCTGAATCACAGGTTACTCGAGAAATAATCCCTGTTCTTTCTATGGAACCTCAGATCATGATAAACTGGATACAAGGTGCAAGATCTAGGTAAATTATGGAAGTCTAAAAACTGGGTCTGGGTGGTGGGGGAATTAAAGGGAAGTGAAAGAATATTTCTTTTCATTAAAACATACAAGATCCTAAGGCACTATGCCTTAGAAACAGAATATACAGACCAGCCAAAATATAATGATATCCTAGAACTTAAAGAAATCTACAAAAATCAATTTGTTCCTTCATACAAATGAATTAATACCGTTTTTTTGTTTGTTTGTTTGTTTGTTTGTTTTCCTCAGAACTGGATGAAGAACTATTTTCTTTTTGCAATCATTGTTCACCAAAATAACTGCATAAATACATGTATGAATGTGCACTGGTCTGATGATCTGTGCTGGCAGTTTACTGCACCCTGCTTGAAAATTGCTCAGGGATCTGGGGGATAGTTGGCAGCTAACGCAACATGATGTGACCACAGTGGCCAATTCACAAAGCAAACAATCAGTTACAAACAGCAAACTTCAAGCTGCAGAGGGAACACTTCCACAGTAATTCACAAATATTATTCTGCTAATGTATACACAATAAGTAATTTGGACTGCTATGTATCACATGTTCATACATGAACACAGAGATCACAGAAGAATGCAAAATGTACTTTTGACCTTGATAACTTCCAATGATAAAAGCAGAGATTAAATCATTTGTACATTTATTCTACTGACATTTTTCAACTAACAAGATTGGATCTACAAATGTAAAAAGAAAAGATTCAAACCCAAGAGAAATATTGTAAAAAAAAAAAATTGTAGCAAATGGGATATTGTAAAAAAAAAAATGTAGCAAATGGGATAGAAAGTCAGGACATCTAGTTTGCATATTGTTTGAAAAGAACTGTCAATTTGGTATAACATTCTGTTCTGGTCTACTTTTATTAGAAGCCTACCTCTGGTAGGCACATTCTGTTGCTTACTTTTGAAGAGCCATTTAAACCACATTTAATCTTATACAACTAGAAGTGGTAATTATTCTGGATAACGTATTTTAACACATTTTATCACAGTAGATGTTTAGTTACTCAGGCACCTTAGTGAACTGATCTCCATCTTATATTAACATTACAGACATCATCTTAAATGAAAATAGTGTTGAAAAATAAGCATCCGACATTTATATTCCTTCTAAAACCTCAGCTTGAGTGCATTCCAACAAATAAATAAATAATTAAATAAGGAGTAATCATTTTTACCACTCTGACACTTTCTGTAACACCATACAGTTTATCTTTCCATGCTTCAGTAAACCTGTATTTGTGCACAGTCAAACCAAGGAGCCCCAGAGTCATGGCCACTGGCAGTCCTCTCACTCACATCTATTTCTGCACTCTAATTATGTCATCATTAGAATACCACCAGTAGCATGTCTTCCAGAGGGGTATCCATTCATTAATGCAGACAGATAAGACTTTGGTCCATTGAAAGTAATGAAGTGGAAACATCCACATTAGTTCTAAAGCCCTTGAGACCATGCCCATGATATCCTCTGTGGTCCATGAAGCACTGTCAGGCACATCCTATTATAACTATGCAATTGAAGCAATTATCCACGCAATTTATGATTCTGGATTTTACTGGGTTTGAAGGAAAATTTCAGTGTCTCACCTGCTGACTTTACCCTGCCTACCTAAACTTCTTTACCTCTCTTTGCTATTTTGGAGTTAATTTGCATACAATCGTGAAGATGGTCCATCTTCAAACACTTGAAAGGTTTCTGCTATAAAAGGAAATAATATACTCTCTATATCCCTAGTGAAAAGAGCAAGAAATGTTAAGTTAAATTACAGCAAGGAACACAGGCTAAAATATCAGCAAATATATATAGTAAAGATAATGTAAATGTACACTAAAGCAACTGAATATACCTGTCTTGTGAAGCTGGGGGATCTCCATCACTGAAAATCTTTAAGGTTCGACATATATCAACATAATTCTTGACATATATTTTAACCTTATTTCAGAGCGGGGGAACAAATTGCATGGTTTCAAAATTCCTTCTGGATCTATTTTCCACACTTTTGTGATTAGTTTTTATGTTATGCCAAGATCAGAAAACTCCACTAAAGTACAGCAACCCAAAATGCTAATCTCTATACAGGTGTTATTTTAAGAGACAAATCCTTCCATGGAGAATTTATGATATAATTTCAGATAAGACACAAGGAATGGTTATAACAATTGAAGGAATGGTGGAGGGCACAACAATGACAGGACTCTAACTTTATACTTTGTTATTTTCAAAGGGCAAATTGTGTTTTTGGTCATGTAAAAGCTCTTTAAAAAGATGGTTTCATGAAATAGTCATTGATCTGCCAGTTGTGCACCTCTGAATTATGGGTTACTCTGTATTTCATGCAAGTAGCACGTATTCTGACAAATAGTCCTGTTAACTTGAGGAGGAGTGTTGAGCATCAGAAGGGAATAATTTCCATTTAGTCTCTGCTGTAATAATACAATAGGCAGAAATGTGCCAGCTCTCCCTTCCAAAAAATCTTTACCTTTCATATGTATAACTGGTCTCCCCAAGTTCTGTAGTCAGTCCCTGAGGACAGCCTGGGACAGAATCTCAATTCTAATGCTCTGAATTGCTCCCTGGAGGTGACTCAATAGAGAAGTCAGCAAGACTAAATGGGTAAATTAAGAGACCAATGATGACAATTTTCAGTATTATTAAAGTTCTGTTTCAAAAATATTGTTCTTTCGTAGGCTATAATTAAAACCATATGAACTGTGCATTTTGTTAAAAAAGTATGTTTTTACTTAGTAAAAGATTATTTCTTTTGCAAAGTTTCCTCCTGTTAATATAAGACTTTTCTCCATGATACGCAATTCTCATATAGAGATAATTTTACATCAAGCACAGTAGAATAAAGAGTCTGATCCTGTAAATCTTGCCTAAACCACTTTCCACCACCTTAACATCCACAACAAAACATGTAATTTGGGAACAGTTAACTTCTGATAGGCTGGTGGGTTTTGTTTTTATAAAGCTAAAGCTAATAATTTTACCTGATAAGAAGTGCTTTTTCAGAAGATCAAATCAAGACTAAAAGGAGACTTTTATACATTTATAGACTGTGATTTTCAACAATTTTCTACAAACAGTCATTTTCTCCTTCAATATCTTCATGTTCATGTCTATAAAGATACAGGTATGGTTAACTTTCTTTTCCCAGATGTTCTAACCTTTCACACTGAAATTTAGTTCAGCTAAGAACTCATCTCATTCTCAAATCTCCATTTTCTAATTTCCATTATTTTTTATTTTTTATTTTTTCACCTTTGTGGTTACACTGGTAGAATTGGCACCAATTAGCCAGGAAGCAAATAAAACAGTCCTTTGTGCTACTAAACACACTCACTATAACATAATTCTGTGATGTAACCCATAATATCAGAACCTGTAATGTAGCTCATAATACCAGAACTTTTAATTGTCCCAAATAGGCTAGTCACCTGTAATGACAGTAACAACAATTTTATATGAAAAGATCCTACTCTTATGCTATCTTACAAAAAGTTTTTTTTTTTTTTTTTTTTTTTTTTTCTTAATATAAAAAGCCTGAACACTTTCCTGGGAAAAGAACTGAAGAACTGGTTTGCATAATATGTAGATTATTTCAGTTGCTTGATCACTGTAATAAATGCCAAAGATAAATAAGTACTTCTTGCAAATGGAGCATTGCATGCAAATTTCATTGGAATGACACTTGGTGACCTACTCTGGAACCTTACATTGATGAGATTTTCCTAACCAGGCATGGTTTCTAACATTCAGTTAATGAATATCAAAAAACCTCCATGATTTTTATTTAAAAAAAAAAAAAAAAAAAAAACATACATAAGAAACCTCATTACAAACTTGGGATGGAGAATATCACATTAAAAATGCTTGAATAGACAGAGATTATTACAAAACGCAGAAGAGCAACATTTCATGAATAAATCAAAAGGTATTAAGATTAAACAAACATGTAAAGTTTGAAAATTAAAAGAGGTCAATTAATGAAAGCAACAAATTAATTCAATTTTCATTCAAGCACTTGACATTAAACTTCCTGCTGTACGAATAAACTCAATTTCATACTGTTTGATGTAGCAAACCATGTAGCAAGAAGGTCAGAATTTATCTCAGAACTTCTATTCTCTGATTGCCAAGGTTAGACAAGACATACCTTTGACCTGAGTGGCTGGAGGATGACATATTGAAATCATATTATATTCAAATCATCCCTCATTTTAGATCAAAGAAAATGAGACAAACATTCTCAGAGAAAGAACATGCCTACTGCAAGATATGGATCACACAGAATATATTCTTTTTAGACACCTATGTGAGCACAATACCTTATCTGAAATTAAGGTATGCCTGTGATGCTCAATGCTCAGAAATAATCTGAAAGTATATCAGCTCTGAGAAGCAACAGAAGGATATTTGTATATATAGTATTGTGCCACTGTATTGAGACAAAAGTCCTTGAACCAAATATATATAATGTGTCTGTAATGGAGATTTCATCAGTAAAGCCCCTGTGACAACTTTTAAACCTATTCCACTGCCTTGGAAGAGTCATATGATATAGGTCCGGGAGCCGTAGCTTCTCAGCAAATGTGATTCTTTGCCATGCAGATACCACTCCAGAACAAAAAGAGAACAAATCTTCATTTCAAACACAAGTAACTGCACAACTGCAGAATGGGTAAGCATTTCTTTCAGTGCTTATCCATACAACATTCACTATGAACAATTCATGTTTATCCAAAATTCGTAGTTGAAAGAGATCAGATTGCATCTGATCTTGAAATCTTTACAAAGAAATAATTTAGCCGGGTCTTTGTAAAATACTTTTTCTACAACATTTTTTTTTTTTTTTTTTTTTCATTGACATGAACAACATTTTGGAGAAGGGTTAGATAGAAGAGAGAATGACATCACACTCCACCTTAAGCCCTTAGGCTTCATTACATTTTATCTCATATGAATAATGCCTCTGAAATTGTATATGCTAAAGGACCTAACTAGAATTTAAATTTCTCCCATTCTTGCAGCAGAGATGCCATCTACTCAAAAACACTTCTGGTCAATGACAAAAAGACCCATCTGAGTCTAGATGCCAATCCAAACCTCATCTCTGCCTACTCAAACTAAACAGTAGTTTCTAAGGAAGGATTACGACTATATATCAGAATGAATGTAACAATCGTAAACATTTTCTGAAATTCTGATTTCAAATGCCCATGTTTCACAATGGATTGACATCTATGTAAGCAAAACAGAAATATTGTGGTACAAGGCAAGGAGAATAGTCTTATTCACTTCAGAAACAAAGTGTCCCTTACCATGATCATATACTTGACTGAGTTTTCATGTAGGGATGTCCCCATGCTTGCATTGCCTGTTGGAGCCTTCCCTTTTCACAGCACCCTAGGAGGTGTATGGTGCAAATGCTCATGTACTCTGGCAGCACTAGCACATACTTACCAAAACTTTGCACTTTTAAACAGATGTATACTCATGGAAAGTCATGCTTGCTCCCAGTTAAATAAAATCAATACATTCTTAATTTGAAAACTTTTTTTTTTTTTCTATTCACCAGACTTTATCTAGAACAGCAACCTGTATTCATTTATTTATTTATTCCCATCTTCAGAATCTTTTTATATATATATATATCTTATCCTGTCTTCTGTCTTTTGTTCACATTACTGTAACCTGGCCTTTCACAGTATCCTTTTCTAGAACGTAAGAATTCAACTTTACTGCATTCAGCTATTTTAAACCTTTGGAAAACAGATGTTTTTGAAGAAATACAAGTGTTTGTTTTTTTTTGTTGTTGTTTTTTTGTTTGTTTGTTTGGTTGGTTGGTTGTTTGGTTGGTTTTTGTGGATTTTCACTATCTATCATGTCTTTCATCATTATTATTAAAAATCTTTCCTTAGGGGCTTGGCACTGGTATTATGATTTGTTCTTCACTTTGATACACAGTATTTGAGACTTTATTTAGGTCAGTGGTGCTTGAAAAAATAGTTTTCTATTTAATTTATACTGTGCTGAAAATTATCAGACCTTAGGACTCATAGCCAGAGAACACGGGACCTTCTCAAAGTACCATTACTGACTAAGTTTGTGAAGGCTTTCTCGAGACAAATATGGAAATCTTTTAACTTACTCCTTACTAGCTTTAATCAAGACAACTTCTCACTTTTTTTTTTTTTTAATTTTCTTTCTTTCATGGATTTCCTTTTGGTATTTATACTAATTGTATGGTTAAATTCTTCATTTTCAGCATATTTGCATGAGCTGTTACAGCTGTACAGTATTCATGTGTTCATCCTAAGTTTCTGAGAGGGTATCAAACCAAGAAGATACTGTTCAGCGTTTCAGAAGAGAAGCAGTATTGAAAAGCATAACAAAGTCCTCTTTTGGATACATCAACAATGTCTGAGTTGGGTAGCTTGAAATGCTAACAGCATGCCATCTGTGTTTTAGTGAGGGTTAGCTACTGCTTAAATGATTGTGATTAACAGCCAGAGCTTTATACACTAACAAGCCAAGTTTGATTGTAATTCTTTGGAGTGTAATCATCACTCTACCCTGCAATTATACACAATGTGTGTTGAATTAGAAGCAAAGGAAAAGAACATGAAATAACTTTCAGACTTGGAAAAGCAGGCTATTGAATTCAAGCCAAAGGTGAGATGATTGATGAGAACTGTGACTCATCGTAATATTGCTGATATACCATAAAAAGATCAAAGGAAATGATAATTTGAAGAGTCACCACTGTGGAAACAAAATGAATAACATGCCTCAGGAACATAACTTAGATTAAGTGGGCAGACTATAATTTCAGAAAAACATAAACATCTGATTTTACAACAGATTTGTGAACTATGGAAAAAAGATATTTTACTTAATTCCTAATTTATTTTGCTTATAGCTTTGTTATATGACTAATTTTGCTTGTACCCAGACTCAACAGATGTGCTTTTGCCTTCACTTTCAACTTGATCTAAAGCTGAAGTAAGTAAGGTTTAAAACTATATAAAATTCCATTGAAATTTCTAAATCCTGGCTAATTTTGTTGGTAAAGGATGAAGAAGAATACCAATGGACATAAAGCAGCTTTTTCAGCAGAAAAGTAATCCTGCTTACAATAAAGACATTTGGGAATGCATTTTAAAAACTAAAAGCAGAAGATTAATTATTAAATTAACATACAATACATCTGTTTAATGAATGTTTAAGAAACAGGAAATAGTATCTCACGGTTGTTAATAATTTGTATTCCTTTGTGACAAGCTAACTATAACTGAGGTCACATCACACACAAGCTAGAAACCACACATGTAACTCCTGGGGGAGACCTGGAATCATAAAAGGGCTAATAAAATACGTTTCTGTCTGAGCTTTCAAAGCAAGCTGTGTAGCAAAACTTGTGTTTGAAAGATTCAAGGAAATAAATCGAATATTTAGTCTAGTAGGTTTGCTACACCTACTGCTAGTAGAGTAGGTAGGACAGTGAGGAATCTCTCTCCTGTGTTTGCAACCTTCTCCGCATTTCCTGTGTCTGAGAGAGAAGTTGGCACCAGGCTGCCTTTGCATGGCTCTACCACAGACAAGACTACTGCTTTTTGCAGAGGGCAACTTGAAGCAGCTTCCTACTCATGCAGGCCTGGGGCATCCACAGTCTCATAGAATCATTTAGGTTGTAAAAGACCTCTCATATCAACAAGTCCAACTCAGTACTACCTAGTCTACCACTAAACCATGTCCTTAAGCATCACATCTACATGTCTTAAATATCTTCAGGGATGGTGACTCAACTACTTCCCTGGGCAGCCTGTTCCAATGCCTCACAACACTTTCAGTGAAGTAACTTTTCCTAATACCCAGCCTGAATCTCCCCTGGCACAACCTGAAGCCATTCCCTCTTGTCCTATCACTTATTACTTGGGAGAAGAGACTGATATCCCCCCCCAATCTCCTTTGAAGTAATTGTAGGGAGTAATAGAGCCTCCCCAAGACTCCTTTTCCCCAGGCTAAACAATCCAAGTTCCATCAGCTGCTCCTCATAAGACTTATTCTCTAGACCCTTCACCAGCTTCATTGCCCTTCTTTGGAGATGCTCCAGCACCTCCGTGTATTTTTTGTAGTGAGGGTCTCAAAACTGAATACAGTATTCGAGGCATGGCTTCACCATAGCTGAGTACAGGGGGATAATCACTCCCCTAGTCCTGATGGCAACACTGTTTCTGATACAAGGTCTTCTTGGCTGCCAGAGCATACTGCTCCAGACCTTCCAGAAGCTCTCTGATACATTCAGTCCTGTAGCCATGTCACATTCATGTCATCATTAAGTGCTCTCCTACCCAGCGCACCTACAGCCTTGCTGCTATGTGTCAGATATGAGGGTTAAAGAAGTGGCCATTTATAGGCCACATCTGTCCTCTAGTCCCCTTCTTCAGCAACATCAGCAGCTTTTGCCTAGGTCCCTAATCATCTATAATCTTCTCCTTCCTTCCTGATTAGCTGTTATTCCGCCAATTTTATGCTTTTCTTGTACCCCACTTCATCACTCTCTGCTTCTCTAACAGCTTGTGGAGAAAGAAGCACTTTTCCTTTTCTTTCTTTACTTCTTTCCCCTTTTATTTTTTTTTTTCCCCTTTGATTTCTCTTACTAGCTCAACTCCCACCCTATTCATACTCCTCACTCCAAAATATACATTCTTATTTAGAATATTTATAAACTTTGGGAAGTGAGTGTCCTGGTTTTAGCTGGGATAATTTTCTTCTTAGTAGCTGGTATGGTGCAGTGTTTTGGATTTAGGATGAAACCAATGCTGATAACACCCCAATGTTTTAGTTGTAGCTGAGAATTGCCTACATTAAGTCAAGGACTTTTCAGCTTCTCACACTCCCCTGTCAGTGGGGAGGCTGGGGGTGCACAAGGAGCTGGGAAGGGACACAGCCAATGACAGCTGGCCCAAGCTGGCCAAAGGGTTATCACATGTTGTATAGCATTATGCAGAATAATATAACTTGGAGGGGAGTTGCGGGGGGTGGTCAGTCAGCAGGTAGTGGTGAGCAATAGTGGTGAGAATTGCATTGTGCATCACTTGCTTTGTTTATTCTTTTATTATTATTAGTTATTATTATTTTCCTTCCTTTTCTGTCCTATTAAACTGTCTTTATCTCAACTCATGAGTTTCTACTTTTTTTTTTTTTTTTTTTTTTTTTTTCTTCTCCCCAATTCTCTCCCCTATCTCATGATGCATGTGTGTGGGGAAGTGAATGAACAATTGTCTGGTGCCTGCAGGGTTAAATCACAACAGTGTGTTAAACCTCTGAATTGCCTTTTTTGATTTGTTTTGTTTCAAAAATACTAACCCTGAAATTATAGAGTTTCCCAGCACCACATACACACACCAAGGGGAAGAACATTCCAGTATCAACTAAAATAGATACATCAGATCATCACCTGTGTCCCTTATATTGTGTCCCTTATATTGGAATACCTGCTTAACATTTCCATTGATACTTGTCTCCACTGACAATCTCCAGTGAAGTTTTAAATAGAAGATTAAAATTTAATGGATCTCTAATGTAGTAAGTTGGGTCACATCCATCTATATACACACATACACATATACACATATATATTCATATATACACATACACAAAAACAATCAGAAGGTATATTAACAAACTAGAAAATCTTGCAATGTTAAAACTATTATCTAAAAGAATTATTTGACTCTGTCAAAGTTCAAAATACTTCTGCTTTACTTTTCAATAATTATATCCAAAATTGTATAAAAACAATAAACATGGCAAATTCAGCCTGAAATTCTGCATTAAATTAAGACAAAAACATAGATCTATAACCTAAAGCTTCCTTATGTGCAGAGCTGATGTAGATGAACACATCTCAAATACCAGCTGTAACTCTACTAGAAAATAATTAGTATTTTATTCTGTGTACCTATTTTTACAAAGTATTGGTCTTAAAACTGTTAGTTAAATTCCAGACATGTTTAAGTTTACATTAAAAATAACCTATCTTTATTGGTTTATAATCTGTCAGTTAATATACAGTAATTATCCAAAGTATAGCCTTGCTACTAATAATGTCATGTCTGCCTTTTTCAGAAACATTTATGTCAACATTCTGAGATTATACAAGTATGCAGATTTTTCTAATAAGAAAGCTTTCATTGTATCTTTGCTTTGGGAATATATTTGCAAAAATTAAACTCTGCTCTTTTGGGAGTTTCATACATAAAAATGCATAAGACTAAATGCACCTACACAGGCAAAGTTGTGCTTTCTTGTGAAGAGATATTTGATAAGTGAATCCACTTTCTGTATGTCAGCTCTGAAGAGGAGAGTATTTTGTTCTAACATGCAAATGAAAGAACAAAGCATCTGAAAACTTTCCTGAAGATACATTCCACTATTTTCCTCTGCTCCACTAATTTGAAACTAGTGGAAAGAAGTAGCCACTCAAGTCAATCGCCTGAAGGCTGCTGAGAGATATTACCATTTCAAATACAATTGTGGTCTCAGAGCAATCCCAATTCCTGTATCAGAACATTATGCCAATGAAAACTGACCATCTATCAGGTCAGATGAAAGAAAAAAAAAAAAAAATCCAAATCCTCCATCAGCCTGTCTTCAGATATCAAATTAATTTACTGATACTTAAATAGAAATTCTCTAACAATATTTCAGAATGGAAATCCACTAAGCTTGAAGTTGGTAACTGAAAAGGTCCAGCTTTGCTCAGCTTGGCTTAATATAATGTGCTTAGGTGAAGGGCATCATATGATATACATAATTCAGCAGGTTGGTCTCTTCCATCTGTATTAGAAAATCACAGTGAGAGAACCATTTGCTGCATACAATATACATACAAGTGGTTCCAATCTGGGTCATTAAATCCCCCTCCAAAAGAGAGAATAGACAGAGAAGAAACTTAATACTGGTGTGGTACATACCTCAGCTTTCTAGAATCACCACATTTATGATTCCAGCCATTGGCACAGCAAAGGTGAGCGTCAAGATGTTGGATCACACCAAGCACAGACATATCCATAGCCATGATATAAAGATGGGATGCTCCCAGTCTCTCAATGCAAGGACTATGCAGCTGGGAGCGTACGGTCAGTATGGGCTTCAGAGGGCAAGAATCTTAAATTTAGTGTGAACTTCCTAAGTGTTTTTTTTTTTTTTTTTTTTTTTTTTTCAGTTTTGCTACACGACTGATGTTCTTTCTACAAACTAGGTGATCTTTAACATCTGATTTGAGTTCTTTTATTCTAGTGTTTGATTACAGAACATTTACCGTGAAATAAAAAATGGTGAATTTACTGCCTTTTTTCCTTATCTATTTTACATTATTATTTTATTTTTGTGCCAGTTCTCCTCTTTTGCTCCTTTCCATTGTGCAGCTGAAGAGAGAACAAGCAGTTCTAATTCCCCAAACCAAATATCAGATCAAAATATGCTTCCAGCTGAATTGAATCTGTTATAATTCTTAGTAAATTAAAATAATTCCAGTTTAATTAAATTCCAAACCATTTCTTCTCTCTCTGTGTGTTTGTGTATTTTTAAATGCTTATAAGAAAAGGTCACTGCACAGTAGGTTTAGTTTTTTTTTTTTTTTTTTTTTTTCTTCCCCCTCTCCTCTTTCTCTCTCTTACACATGTGCACTAACATGCACAAATAGACACAAATACGACTGGCTATAAACTGCATGCAATAAAGACATAATAATGTTAAATGTAGATTCTGTTTCCACTAGATCTTTAATTTTTCCAAAAGACTAGTCTGCTGACAGACTGACTTACTAAGAGATTTTATTTGAAATCATAAATAATTTGTATTCACTGATCTAAATTAAATTTATATTGTAGAGATAGTGCTACAAGTAAAAATATAATGAAGAATAATGATGGTTGAACAAAAGCAAGTTTTAAATATTCATCATGTAAAGAAATTAACACTCAATTTTACATTCTTATAGTAATTGACATTGAAAAACAAATGCCCTAAAGAATTGTGCTCAGAAAATCAAATCTTTGAATCAGTGTTAAAACCATTCCTGTTACCACTCAGATGTTACACATAGAAAGTGTATTTTGTTATGGATGTAACAACAGCACCAATTAATTTCATGTTTTTCTTTTTATTGTTTTTTATGCTATCCTGCAACACTCGTGAAACCAAACCTGTCTGATTTCCAACAAGAGCTGAGACAACATGAAAGGCTGGATGGCTCCCTTACTCACTGGTGAACCCTAAAATGCCTGATCTCAGAAGCCTTCCCTGTTATGCACTCTTTCCAACCATATTCAGTATCTTTTGGAACAAAGGTACTGCGGTACCTTTGCAGTCTTTTGAGAACATGAAGAGAACAATTTAACTGAACAAAGAGGACCATGTACATTAATTCAGTTTTGAAGAGATGTAAATGAGAGGCCTTACACAGGCCTCTGATGCTGAAGCGTAACTGTGCTGCAGAAATACACAGAACACTGCTGTTTTCTCTTACACCCACATTTTATCTTTATTTCCACCCTGATTCCTCCTCAGGCCCTGATCCTTCAGACTAATTGGTCTTCCCTACTCCCTGATTAGCTGTTAGGTTGAGAAGCTCGACAAGTTCTGAGCAGGGCAACAAAAGCAGCTCTGGTGTGACCACTGCATGCTGGTAGACACTCACAGCACCAAGGGAAGTAGCACAGAGCTCCAAGCTGCAATCTGTTTAAAGCCGTCTCCTTAGGGTTTGATTATTATCCACAGAACTACAGCAAGTCAACTGCAAAACACATGGCAAAGGTCCCTGGAGGCTTTCTGAGCAACGGTCAGGCAGGACAGAGGGTCACACTTTGCTCTCGGATCACAGTCTTGTTTTTTCCCTCTTGCTACAGAAGCTATATGACCAGACAGAATCACTTTAATGCCTTACTGACTGTATTTACCTTTTACTATAACGTTTGTACCTAAACTCAACAGCAAAAAATTGAAACTCTGTAGATACTCTGTTTTTGAAAAGCAATAAACATTGATGGCAAACATTTTCATGGCCACAGAATTATGGTTCTTGTTCCCACACCTAAAAGAAAACAGAATATCAATAAAAATTTTATTCTCAACACAATAACTGAAAACATCCAATCCAGGTATTCTGTATACTTTACTCAATCCCTTTCAACATTCATCTGATTGGACCACTGCCAAATAACAAAACAATTTGGAATTTAGAACAGGTTACTCAGAACCACACTCTGGCATGCAGCCTGTAGTGGGTTCATGTGGCAAGGTTTTGGTAGCAGGGGGCCATAGGGGTGGCTTCTGTGAGAAGGATCTAGAAGCTGTCCCATGTTTGGTAAGGGCCCCACTGCTGACCAGAGCTGAGCCAGTAAGTGATGCTGTTTGGCACCTCTGTGAAAGTATATTTAAGACAGAGAAAAAAAGCTGCGCCACACAGCAGCTGGGAGAGTGAGAGGAGTGCGGAACAGCCTTGCAGGTACCAAGGTCAGTGAAGAAGGAGGGAGAGAGGTGCTCCATGCTCCGGAGCAGAAGTCCCCTACAGCCTGTGGTGAGGACCATGGTGAAGCAGGATGTCCCCCTGCAGCCCATGGAGTACCATGGTGGAGCAGGTTTCCATGCTGTAGCCCATGAAGGAGACCATGGTGGAGCAGGTGGACCTGCACTGATGGAGACTGTGGCCTGTGGAAGACCCCTGCCAGAGCAGATTATGGGACAAACCTGTAGGCCGTGGAGAGGAGACCACACAGGAGCAGGGAGTCTGGGGGAAGCTGCTGCCCATGGAGGACCCAGGTTGGAGCAGTTTACACCTGAGGGATAGACCCCGTGGTACAGACCCTTATCTGGAGCAGTTCTTGAAGAGCTGCTGCCTGTGGGAAGCCCATGCCGGATCAGTTCAGCAAGGACTGCATCCCGTGGGAGGGACCCCACAGCACAGGGGACGAGAGTGACTGAGAAGGAGTGGCGGCGAAGCAGTGCTATTGACTGACCAAAACCCCCATTCCCTCGTTCCCCTGCGCCGCTCAGGGGGAAGAAGTGGAAGAGGGTGGATGGGGGGGGGGAAGGTGCTTTTGGTTTCTTTCGTTTCTCACTTCTCTAGCTTGTTAGTAATAGGCAATAAATCTTACTATCTCCCTATGCTGAGTCTGTTTTGCCCGTCACAATAGTTATTGTGCCATCTCCTTGTCCTTATCTCAACCCTTGAGCCTGTTTCATCATATTTTCTCCCCATTCCTCTTTGAGGAGGGGGAGTGAGAAAGCAGTTGTGGTGGAG
This sequence comes from Stictonetta naevosa, assembly GCA_011074415.1. Classification (NCBI taxonomy): domain Eukaryota; kingdom Metazoa; phylum Chordata; class Aves; order Anseriformes; family Anatidae; genus Stictonetta; species Stictonetta naevosa. The sequence goes on along the minus strand of CM021698.1, from coordinate 127,949,169 downwards.
CTCAGCCGCCCAACCGAATAAAACCACCACACAGCCTCATACTATAAGCATGGCAAAAGAAAAACAACAGAATTTTGAAGCCTGTCTATCTTACATTACATTTTTGCCCTCTAATTTGCATTCTTCCTTAGAAGCAGGCAGCGATTTAAGGCCACCCTTTGGATCTGGTCCACAACCACACGACTCAGAAAACAGAATTTACAAATGATACATGAGTTTCAGCATAAAACTGTATCTGAAAAATCCTATATTGCATTCTAAAAAAGTCCTGTCTTTTGCTTGAAAGGCTACGTCTACATTGTCTCATCAACACAGCTTTTGTACTTCTGTCTACCCTAGAATAACATAAGCAGCCAAATAACAAAACAACCAATTCCTTTGTGCTGCAGTACTCCTATGGTACCTTGCCAGAAGGCAATGAGAAGATGCAGTAAAGAGTATGCTTAGTTTAAATGAAGAGGTAGGTGGTGATTATTTCTGCATGAATCCAGATATATTTCAGAGTTCATACAATACTGGTGCCATGAAGCAAGCCCATGCTCAGAGGTGTATGAAAGGCATGTATAACAGTATACATACAGTCAGTCATGAATCTAAATCATAACTGAGCGTCAAGGGCAGCAAACCAAACCACGGGATCATAGAACTTGTAAGCTACAGAAATAACTTGCAGAGTAATAATGTTCTTTCATCCATACAAGTACAGGGAAATCAAAGAGTTCTTATTAGTCCTGTTACAACGGCTTCTATTTATTACAGTTTATTCCCCAAAATGATGAAATTAAATCTGAAATGCACAAAGTTATCTGTTTTTCTGGTTTTATGTTCTGCCTTCCTGTGTGGTTTTATGGTGAGTCACCAGCACCTAAATGGCTTTATAAGTCCCTGTATGGTGGATATACATGAAGCTTTGCCTTTGGAGCAAATCTAAAGCCCACCAGTCTAAGTAACTCACCTCCAGTGAATTCAAGTGCAGTGAACTTAGTAAAGCCAGGAGATCCAATAATTCCATACCAGCTGCCTGCAGTTCAATTTGGAGCAAAACACTGCTTTTAATTGTAATTATAATAGAATTATAGAATATCCCGAGTTGGAAGGGACCCACAAGGATCATCGCGTCCAACTCCTGGCACCACACAGGTCTACCCAAAACCTCAGACCATGTGACTAACTACACAGTCCAAATGCTTCTTAACTCCATTAATTATGTTAATGAACCTATACTGGCTATACATGGTAAGGTTTTGGTAGCAGGGGGCCATAGGGATGGCTTCTGTGAGAAGAATCCAGAAGCTGCCCCATGTTATATAAGGGCCCCACGGTTGGCCAGAGCAAAATATTGTTTGCACCTCTGTGAGAGCTTAAAGAAAGGGAAAAAAAAAACTGCTGGGGAACAGCAACTGGGAGAGAGAGGGGAGTGAGAAACAGCCCTGCAGACATCAAGGTCAGTGAAGAAGGAGTGAGAGGAGGTGCTCCAGGTGCTGGAGCTGAAGTTCCCCTGTGGCCTGTGGAGAGGCCCCTGGTGGAGCAGGCTGTCCCCCTGCAGTCCATGGGTCCCATGGTGGAGCAGATCTCCACGCTGCAGCTTGTGGAGGAGTCCCCAGTGGAGCAGGTGGATGTGGCCTGGAGGAGGCTGTGGCCCATGGAAAGCCCCCGCAGGAGCAGGTCCCAGGCCGGAGCTGCAGCCCGTGGAGAGGAGCCCACGCAAGAGCAGAGAGTCTGGGGCGAGCTGCTGCCCGTGGGGGACCCAGGTTGGAGCATTTTGCTCCTAACGGATAGACCCTGTGGTACAGACCCATGTTGGAGCAGTTCTTGAAGATCCGCTGCCTGTGGGAAACCCATGCAGGAACAGTTCGAGAAGGTTGGCATCCCAGGGGAGGGACCCCACACTGGAGCAGGGGCAGAGAGTGACCATGAAGGAGAGGCAGAGACAAAGCATTAGGGATTGACCGCAGCCCCCATTCCGTGTTCCCCTGCACTGTTCAGGGGGAGGAGGTGGAAGATGGTAGATGGGAGGAAGGTGTGTTTGTTAATCTCCCTACACTGCCTATTTTGTCTGTCATTATAATTGTTGAGCGACCTCCCCGTCCTTATCTCAACCTTTGAGCCCTTTGCATCATATTTTCTCCCCCTTCCCCTTTGAAGAGGGGTAGTGAGAGAGCAGTGTGGTGGAGCTCGGCTGCCCACCTGAGTAAAACCACTACAGCGCTTCTGAAGACAAGCTAAATATAACCACTTTTCCAGTGGAAGTAGAATTCAGCCTGCAGCTATGAATTCAAGAGTCATCTTAATGATTGTTCTCCAAATGTGAAACAACAAGAACATTGTCTTTAAATAAGATACCAAGAAACAGAACATTTTCTCATCAGAGTGAAGAAGGTTACCAAATGTATTGACACAACCCAAAATGAGGACTGTAGTTCTAGAAGTCACAATTTGTCAGTTTCTGTGGTTTTCTTCTGTGGAATAAAATATTTTTATTATGTTTTTTGCAGGAGTGAATTTACAATATCTTTAAATGAGTCAGGAGAATGGAAGAAGCTTTAAATGTTTTGACATTTTGCTACCTCAGGTTTGCTGTGCAACAGTTTGACTTTTATGGCTCTCAATTCCATTGCCTGTCAAAGGTTTCTAAGGTGTTACTACAGACACTGAGAGTTGTAGTGAAGGACCATCCATATCCCATTTGCCAAGCTATTCCTTCCCACAGGTTACTTGGGATGCAGAACTGGTCTTTGGTATTTTACCTTTTCCTTCCCCCTTTCAAAAAATCTTCAGTGGATATATTTTTGCAACAACCTATCTGGGCATTTTCATTCTGCAACTTGGCACCCAAAAGGAAAAAAAATGATTGGATGACTAGTGTATACATTTATTCTTTTATGTTATTCATGGCTTGCAGCTAAATTCAGCTAACAGAAAGTGCAGACAGTTTGGCTGTTATGACCCCGGAAATGGAAAACTTTGCTAGGCAGAAACCATCACTCCAATCAAAGCTGGAAAGGTCAAGCTGATGCTGAGACAGCTTGCCTTACAGGGACCCATCTCTTATTTGTGCAGCTGGTGATGGAGAAGAGTCACTATATTCAATCTGTAGGGAACCACTTATTAAATGGTTCAAATAATAAATATTTCAAAAGTTAGACCATTGACTATAAAGGATGTAGTTTCATTATATAATAAACACAAGCTTGATGTTCACAGAAGCAACTCTGTCAGTGTTGCCCTTTAGAACATTGATCCAGTGCTGGTAAGCATCAAGAAGAGAGCAGAAATTTTGCTGCAAGTACAAGCCACGGACATAGTGTCATTGAATTGCAGTGAAAACAAAATAATATGAATAAAACAAGGTTGATAAACTCATAATGCCAAATATTTTTCAGAGTAATACAGTACCTGCAAACAATCTGCACTGCTGCCCATTAGAAAAACTCATTTTGATAATGAAAATATTTGCCTGCTAGTCCCAACTGATTTGTCAGTAGCAGTGTTAATGTGCTAGGAATGGTAATGCAATAATTTTGAAAGCTCTTTTTTTTTTTTTTTTTTTTTTTTTTTGCATTCTTTGATATTCCAAGCATCTCAGTTGCTGTCCGTGAACAAGAAAATCACATAATTACTTCTGCAAACAGGCTTGTCATAATCTGATTTTTAGTACAGACCTCTTTTTTCTTTAGAAGGTGAACTCTGAAATGTTAAACTCAATAGGAACAGCCAACAAATGCACATATTTTTCAGTGAAAATGGTGTTGCACTGACAAAAATCACAGCCTGCTAATGCACCTTTTAGATTGATAAATGTGAATGTGAAAGCTGAACAATGTGACTTTCCTATCAAGGTTTTCATTTGCATAGGTTACCTCAAGGTCTCCATTCAAATTATTTGGTCTCTTATATGAAATCAACAAACACAAACCACTCCATTTCTCAGCAACAATTTCCTGTTGTTTCACTTCTTTCTCTTTTCAAGCTCTTCTCCCCCAAAGCACCAAACACAGTGACAACAAAATGTGATAAAGCAAGTGAACTTTCTGTTACATAGTAAAGATGAAGGAAGGGATTCACACAATGTATATAAGGCCAGACAATAAAAAAACAACTTGAGATAAAATAGGATTCATTAGGTTATCACTATAATTTTTGCTCATGATTCACCAGTTAGCAATAAGAAAAAATGAGACATATAATAGCATGACTTCATGTGACACATAGGCTGTGGTAAAGCAGAGATGAGAAGCTAAATTGTTGAATAGCAGTGTTTTCCCATTCCCCTTTGCTTTTTCTTCTTTTGAACCACATGTGGTTCTGACATTCCTTTTGACCCCATTCAATCAGATAGAGCCAGAGACTAAAGCAAAGACCTAAGGAAACAAATATCCTAACAACAAGAAAACACAGTGCACAAAAAAAACAAAACAAAACAAAACAAAACAAAAGACAAATTCACTGGCAAATCCCATCATGGAACATTTTTGACAGCTTTACCTCACACTAGAAGAACTTCTGGCTACATAAAAATTACAGGTTTCCAAGGCCTGCCCTGTGGCCTTAAAGGTGAGAGGCACAGCACAGTTCTAATTCATCTGGCTAAACTCCTTCTCCTCTCCTAATACGGGGTGGCTACTCCCGGATCATCCCTGCTTTGTGTTGCTTCCCAGATTGCACTCAGGGATGAGAGGCCACAACACTGCAGGGTACAAGCCTCAAAAGAAGAGAGCTGGCTCTGAAACTTGCCTCCAATGGACATCAGAATGCCATTGAAATAGAAGCTCACTGGGGCCAGGAAAACTTTGCCATTTTCCCCTGTGGCCAGGGTACACACAAATCATTGCACCCTTTGAGAAGAGGTGCATCCTATCGAGCTATCCTTCATTTCTCTGTGTATCCATTCTTTAGATAGCATGGAGATTAATAGAAAATTTAAGAATAAACTTGCTTGGTTCAATCTGTTTTTTGTTTTGTTTTGTTTGTTTGTTTTTTTTGTGGACAAGGAAAAATGGTCACTGGAAAAAAGGGAGCTATACAGGAGAAAAACTGCTGGAGTGCAGCAGCAGCAATTTGCTTACAACTAAGCTGGCGGTAAAGTGAGAGGGGGTAAGAGCAACCAGAGATTTCTGAGATCTTGGAAAAAGTGGAGATTTCATCCACACAAAGCCTTACACAGTTTTGAGTTGACTTTCTTTACTCTTGGTTGGCTGGTTGCTCCGTTCCTCCATTTACTCCATGTGCCCCATGACCCACATAATGTTTTCTGCTGCTGTTAGCTGATGCTGCTATATAGCTTCCCCACAACACAGTTGCTGTCTCTTCCACACCTGAAAACAAATCTCATATTTATATAGGGTTATTTCACCCAGGACAGGCTCACAGGCTCCTTTTGACTAGTCCTTAGGGTAAGTCTCTCTCCAAAGACACAAGAGAAAAAGTGTATAGAAAGTTTTTTATTATTATTATTTTTTTTTCTAGGCTATGTCCTGCCTATATCAAAAGCTGTATTACAGTTTTGAAATATGAACAAAATAAACATATAAATAATAAGGGATGGTATGAATCAATGTACTGGGTCTGGCTGGGATGGAGTTAACTTTCCCTACTGCAGCCCATACAGTGCTGTGCTAGAACAGTGCAGTGCAGTGCAGTTGTAGCTAGAACAGCAGTGGTATCACACCAGTGTTGTGTCTGCTGCTGAGCAATACTGGCACAGCATCAGGACTCCCTCTAACCCCCCCCCCCCCCAGAGCCAGGAGGCTGGGGGTGGGCAAGAGGTGATGAAAGAACATCACCAGGGCAGCTGACCTAAATCAACCAAAGGGGTATTCCATACCATATGGTGTCACACTCAGCAATAAAATGTAAAATGTGGAAAAAGGATGAAGAGGGGAGGGGTGGGCTCTCATGAAAATGTTTGTCCTCCCAAAACAATGGCTACATGTGTTGACGCCCTGCTTAAAGGATATGGTCAAGCATTACTTGTTGGTGGGGAGTAGAAATTATTTCTTTCCTCTGCACTTCCACATGGTCTTTTTTTTTTTTTTTTTTTTTTTTTCCCCTTTTCCCCGTTGCCTTTTCCCTTTACTTAAATTATTTAATTAATACTATTTTTTCCCTTAATAATTACTTTTCCTTTAATTAAATTGTCCTTATCTCAACCCGTGAGGGGTTTCTTTCTTCTGAGGAGGGGCAGTGAGAGAGCAGTTGTGGTGTTCAGCTGACTAGCAAGGTAAAACCACCACAATCAAACATAAGTCTGTTTATAAGAAGGGAAGAAAGAGTCCCATGGATCACATATATAATGACAAAAAGAAAAGTATTTTGGTTAACACAGCAAAGCATCATTGAGATTTAAAGCATTTTACAAATAATTAAAATATGGCCTTGGTCCTCAGTGATACTCACATATCCATCTTCCATTGATAATCCAAATTACCATGCTGTAGCTTTATTAGAAAAACAACACAGCTCTTGAATTACCAAACATATATCCCTGAATATGCTTTAGAATTAGCTTCCATGCTTGAGTGAACTAAGAAGTGGTTGATTTTATAAGAAATATAAAGCTTTTCCTGCAAAGTGTTGAATATTTTATAACCCACCAACCAATACACTACAAGCAGCACTCTAAATGCCACTGATTGCAGTCTGTACATTCTGTATGTAGCAGAATCAATCCTTGTAAGCAAAATAATGGAGGAATACAGAATGCTGTGAATCTATTGTTGTACATAAACAATACAAAAAATAAACTTACTATATTCTGAGGATCTAAACTTGGCAACAGTCATACACAGGAGTCTGAGCAGAGACAATAAATAACTTTATTCCAGCAAATATTCCTGTGTAAATGTTTCCAAGACCAGTTCCCAAATCTATAAAGAAATCATGTTAAGAGCTCAGGTAAAGTTGTTTTCTACATTTATATAGTTTACATATGAAAAAAAAAATACATAAAAATACATAATTTAACATTAAAGCTACATTAGAACATTCAAAGAATTGCTTGTTGTTCTCCCCCATCCACTGGCTATCAAAAAGCAATTTAAAATTGAATAAAAAGGGAGATATTATCTGAACTGTAGGTGTTGTGAAAACTGTGCAGCGAAAATTAAAATACTAGTTTGTGCTGCAGCCATAAATTACTAAACTAATTATCTAGTAGCAGGCATAACTGAATCATTCAAAGGGGTAATTAGCAATCAGACATAATGAGTATTGCTACTATTTCTTGTCATACTGTATTTAGCTTCTGTGCAGCCTAGAGGAACTGAATTATATCCTACCCTTCTCGGAGGGCATTACTGCTATATTGAGTGCATCAGTGCATATTATTACTCCCAGTAGTTTAATTCTTCACTGGACTGCACAATTCTGATTTCTCCTGTCAAAGTTTTGCATGATCTCCTGGGTCCTCTTAAGAAGGTATCAACTTCACAGTTTCCTCCTCAGCCTTAACATTAATGGAAACTACAACAAAATCAAATTACTTGACTCTTTTTCAATTTTTATTGTATCCTGTTCACAAACATATGCTGCATCTTATAGACTATTCACACTTTCTATAGAACTTAGATGTCATATACAGCATAAAAGGGATGATCTAAAAAAAAAAAAAAAAAAAAAAAAAGTATATCCAGAAACTACAGAAGGGAGTTAGACAGTTAATGTTGACTGTTCATCTGAAAAAGTGTAAACCCAGGTACACTGTTGATCAAAGCCAGTCCAGACATAACACAAGCTCATTTTTATTTATTTTTATTTTTTTTTTTCCCCAGAGAGTTCAATATACATACTTCCCCAAAAGAAAAGAAAATAAAAGAAAAGAAAACACCCGCCCCCCCAAACTGTAGATGTTCTTTATATTTGGAAAAAAAAAAGAGTGCACAGAGAATTCAAATCTGAATTCATAATGAGTTCTGCTTGCTTTGAATAGAAAAGTTTATTCAACTGTGGTTTTGAATAGAAAAGTTGATTTTCAACCTGTCTCCTTTTGTCAGAAGCTTCAAATTACTGATAACCTTTTTTTTGGGGGGGGGGGGGGGGGGGGGCACACATCCTCAGGAATATATTTACCACAGTAGAACATTTCTTTATGAAAGTCAGATTACACCAATATCACTGCATTTTTGGAACACAGTTCAAGGACCTTGAAATATTCTTTAGTAAAGAAGTTGCTCATCTATAAAAAATGTTGGAAGCAGAATGCTATAGTGAAAGAAGGAATACTACTCTCCGATTAAAAACAAAACCAATCAACCAACCAAAAACAAACAAACAAACAAACAAAACCCCTCCAGAGCAATTGTAAGTAAAGATTATAAACATGTTATGTTAATATATATAAAATATTAATGAATACATAATTATGCACCAATGATCAAATTTTCTTTCATCACTTGTAGTTTCAAGCAAAATTTTCCTCTGCCCTCATATTAACTCTCAAGATCTCTGACTTTTATTGAGGGTTTATGGTGTGACCAAGTCCTTAATTGTAAGAATCTGGGCTAATACCAAGTTACTGAAATTGAATGCATTCTTGCAATGACTTAGAATCATAGAACCACAGAATGGTTTGGGTTGGAAGGGACCTTAAAGGTCATCTAGTTCCAATCCCCTTGCCACGGGCAGGGATACCTCCCACCAGACTAGGATGCTCAAAGCCCCATCCAACGTGGCCTTGAACAATTCCAGGCATGGAGCATCCACAACTTCTTTGGGCAACTTGTGCCGTTGCCTCTCCACCCTCTGATTAAAGAAGTTCCTCCTTATACCTAATCTAAATCTACCATCTTTTAGATTAAAGCCATTACTCCTTGTCCTATCACTACACTCACTGACCAAAGAGTCCCTCTCCAGCTTTCCTGTAGGCTCCCTTTAGGTACTGGAAGGCTGCTATAAGGTCTCCCTGGAGCCTTCTCTTCTTCAGACTGGACAACTCCAATTCTTCCACTGTCTTTGTAGGAGAGGTGCTCCAGTCCCTTGATCATCCTCATAGCTCTCCTCTGGACTTGTTATAATACTTCCATTTCCTTCTTGTGCTGAGGGCCCCCGAGCTGAACACAGTGTTCCAGCTGACATAATACAGCAACAATATAGAAATGTTTGGAACTGTTTTCAAGAAAGTAACTCCTAACCAAATACAGAATGAATTAGAGATCAGCATGAGTAGGGACTTCAAAGGGGTCACACTTAAAAAATCAGAACAGGGTGTTTATGGGTTGCATCTACGTTTATTCAACAGTCACTTGTGAGTAGTAGTCCCTCTTAATAGACTGCTCTAGTCATTTCTATTCAGAAAAAAAGAAAATATCACAAAACATCTCACTGAAGAAACCACCCAACCCCAAACATCTAATACACATGCTATGGTGGGCTGAAAAATAATTTATTGCTTTTTTTTTTGTTGGTGGTGGTTTTTAACTTTTGTATTATTATTATTATTATTATTATTATTATTGTAGGTGTACTGCATTTAAACTATGTTCTTCAAGAATCATGACAATGGCTTCCTTGCACTGTAACTACCACTTTCATGGCTTTGGGCTGTAGTTTTACACATAGGGACTCCACTGGTCTTTAGATCTAAGATGCTACTGCCCCAGTACTAAACATATTCATTGAAGCTAAGCAGATGGATAGAGAGAGTTAAAAATAAGTCTGGTTATTAGCTTTCTTTTTGAAACAAATAAGTTACACTTCAGGAAGCACATAGTTTAAACTTGGTTGTTTAAACCAAGTTTTCCTCAGTCAAAAATAAATAAATAAATATATATATATATAATATACATATCTTTTGCAGGTTACTGAAATCCCTCTTCAGTGAGAGGCTGCCAATAATAAACCAAGTTTATTATTGCCTAATTACTATAGCACTTTTATCTGGAATAATTATGACTTCTGTATTGTCATTGACATCTTTAGGGAACACTACAAATTGTGCCTCGTGTATATTTTTGCTTATTCAATACCACAAGTATCCACATTTTGCTCTCTGTTTAAATATATATGTAAATATATATAATATATATATTTAAATATGTTTAATCATAGATGTATAAAAAAGGTAGAATTGGTAAATGATTAAGTTAAAGTGGATGTCTATAAGCAATTTTCAAATGTCTGTGTTTGTCTGTAACCCATGTTGACTACATTGGATTTAACTACCGTGGTTTTAGCATCTAAATATTTGCAGAGAAGTCTCAAATGTAATTTATGATTATACTTGTTGATTAGTGTCACCATGATTTTTTTTTTATTTTTTTCCTGACTGCAATTTCATTTTTATGTAATCTTTCCATGTAGCATTTATATGTAGATTTATAGCATTTTTTATTTTTATTTTTTTTATTTTTGGATGTCAAGTGGTCACTATGAAAACTCATATTCTTTCAGAAAATATGTTTTTTTCTGTTTTCTTTTTCCTTCATCTCCTCACTTAATCCTGTATTCTCTTTTTGTTATCAAAAGGAGGTTTAGGGCATTTTGGTTCAAAACAAACATCACACAGATGGGTTACAACTTTTCCACTTTGATCTCCTAAAAGCCTCTCAAATGTCTTGATCAAAGAATTCCTTTCTGAGAGCTGAGTCCTGTGGCCATTGGCAGTTTCACTGAAACTGTTGTGAACAGAATTATTCCCAGGAGTATATCCTGCAAGTCTGGCCTTGCATAAATGGAGGTAGGGTGCTAACTTTCACTGAAAATCAGTGAAATCTGAAATCAGATTTTCCTCTTATCAGTTGCTTCCTTGTTATCAGCCCTTCTGTATCTCTGGCAATTGATCTATTTTCGCTATGTAAAATCTACATATTTATACATTCTGTGAATGAAGCTTTAATCAGTCTGCATCTTTATTTGTTCTACACATTTTCTCTTAAAATTCTTTCCTTCTCAACGAAGTGATAGTAGATTTCATACTTGACTGCTATGTCACAATATGCTTCTAATGAAGAGCTAGTTTTCCCCACTTAAAGTCATTTATCTAAAAAGGTCAGTCCTGATTTCATTAAGTCTCACAAGAAACACTGCCTTTCAATTTAAATTGATACAAATAGCATCCTGGAAAAAGAAAAAAAAAAAAAAAAAAAAAAAAAGAAAAAAAAATAAAAGGAAAAAATGAAAAAAAAAAAAGTTTTAAACAGCATTTTATGTATACTTATTTACAAAACACATACACAAAAACAGAAATCCACCAAACAAGATAAGATTTTGTTGTTGTTGTTGTTGTCTCAACCATCTTAGCAGAAGCATGTTAATATACTAATAATCTACAGTATTAAAATACATGAGCTCTAGTTCTGGTTCCCATCCTGTGATATCAACATAACTTTGTGAGCCTTCACCAGTGCCTCTGCATTAAATCTGGTCCTGCCTGCAAGATTGTTAATTGTTCTGTTTCCTCTGGCCTCTCCTAATCCTGGAAAATGTCAAATTACTATGGTTTATAGCACCCTAGATAAATCTTTGTATAAACCAGCCACAGAGGACATAAATGTAAGTAAAATGTTTCTTAAATTTTGTTCCTAAGTGTGAACTTCATTTTATACTCTGTTGTTTAAAGTCTAGCTGTAACCTTTATTCAAATATCAAATTCAACTTTGGGATTCAGTAAAGCTGAACAAGATAAATGTTTCTTGCTTTCCATTTCCACACTCTGACAGCAATTGTTGGAACAAACCTGACAGAATTGGGCTAAATTCATGTCACAGCTACAGGTTTTCTTATTTACTTCCTTATCCCACCATAGCTGCAACCAAAATCACTGTGATGAAACAGCTGTCCCAATTCCCAGAGTTATTACCTAACCAGTCTTTAAATCTTATTCCAATCACTGACCACACAGATGATTTGGTAACCATTTTCTTATTTCCTTCCACACATTTAACCTTTTCTTACAATTTATTTTTATTTTTCAAACACATAGATATGCAACCCTCAGGTGACAAGGTACTCATTGACAGTAAACCTGAGATTTTGGGGTGCTTTGAGTACCCAAGTGCAAGGGTACAGGAAACCACTGACTATATAGCTCTAAGAGTGACATACCATAATTTATGGAAGCAATCTTGGAAGTGTAGTTTCTACTAAGTGAAGTTCCCACTGGTCTTTAAGTCGTTGGATGAAAAAAAACAACAAACAAACAAAAAATGGTTGTTTTAACATGACTTTTTAGATGCAGTTTGTTCTGTGTGCCAGTGTTTTTTTGTTTTTGTTTTGTTTTGTTTTGTTTTTTGGTGTAGAAAGGGAAAAGGAAAAACAAACAAACAAACATATTCTATCTTCAGAAGGGGTGGTAATGTTTTTGTAAACAGAGACCTTGTATTATGATATACTGAGTTTTGAAATCATACATCATACAGGGTTGCACAGAAAAGATTCCTAAAGGGCTGACAGACCACCTATTCATGCCTTGAGGTTAAAATAACTGAAAGAATGTTAGCTTGAAAAAGTTAATTTGACTAATTTGATGGCAGATTTTATGACATACTTTTAGAGTAGAAGTATTTTCTAAATGTCATCAGATTTTGCTCTTTGTCTGAAACTGGTACGTGTCACATGCACTTTATCTTCCAGAATAACAAAATGATGAAAGTAACAACAAAAAACACTTCTAGAAACACTATTCTAAAAAACAGCTAATGTCCCCTCCTGGAATAAACTTAGTTACATGGATGCAATTGAAAGCAGAATTCCTCCCGGATTTTAAATATGTAACTCCAATGACAAACACTTAAGGGAGAAATTATGCCCTCAGATACACTTCAGCTGGATTCCAGTACATGTTTTGAAGACAGAGTTTGCCCTAAAGAAGTTAAAATAACGGATAGTCTCATAACCTTCAAAGGGTTATCACACTTAAGTATGATGCCAAGGGGATAGAGTACAAAAAATGAGGGAGAAGCAGCTGCATCTAGTAGATTAGGATTCAGCTTGTTAAATATTTTGTTTTATATATATATCCATAGCTTATAAAAAAAAAAAAAAAATCAACAAAATATTTTCTCCAGTTCTCTAGATAAATCTGATAATTTCCCTTTCCTACATTGGAGATAAATGCCACTTATTTTTACCTTACTGCACTGTTAATATATATATATATATATTTAATAGTAAAGAGAGATTATGAATGAAATTTTCAGCTTTCAGGTCTCTAGTTCTCAACATCAACATACAGTATTTATTATGCTAAATTCTGAAGTTTCCAACTAAGCATGCCTTCCATTACTGTACATATATCTTTTTCCAGGCTAGGTCAAAATTCTTAGGAGATTAAAAATTGCTGTACTTAGAAATGACAATTCACACATGTTCCATATAAAACCTCATTTCATTTGATTTCAAATGTAATTTAAACAAAACACACTAATTTATCTTCTATGTATATTTTAATTTGCAAAAATAAAGGAACAGACAGTCATAAAGATTTCAGGTATTGTCATTTTATGGTAGACACCACGTTTGTTTTAGAACACACCTAAACTGAACTCTAAACTCAAAAGTTATTATTATAAATATTACAATGACAGTGATACTTGAAAGATTGACAGCTACCTTTTACAAATTCATCTTTTGACTATGCGTTCATTTGGTTGAACAACTATCCTTCAAAATTTGTAATATATCCATTTTCTAATGGAAAGTTTCAGGCTTCAGGACAGCTCAGACTACTGCTTTGACATATTTTCCTTCAGCAGCATTTCCAAGTTTAAAATACTTCAAATAAAATGCTGCTTTATGTACCTTCTCTATTTCAAAATGGAAAATCAAAATAAAAAAATGACAGAAGTACTTTAATCTGAATGGACTAGAGTCTGATTTGACAACATTCTCTTTCATGTTTTAGGAAATAAAAATTCATTTCATATGTATTAGTACAAAATACAGAGCATAGACACAAAGTGAGTAAGGCTTCTAAATATAAATAATAATTCTTTAATTTAACTAGAACCTCAGATTCTAGTTGTGCTAGGGGAAATATAGGCAAAATGGCCTGGTGAAAACTAGACAGAAGTAATTTTTTCATTTGATTTTTTATGTTCTGTAAAAGAAGACTGGATTCCAGTTAAATTATCCACTAGTGAATGAAATTTAGAAGCTAAAAGAGCACACTCCCCCCTAAAGGAGGAACTGTTCTGAGTTAATTTTACTAGTTTCTGAAGTTTCCAGTTCGGAATAGGACCAGAACTCTCAACTTCCCCATGTGAAGGTTTCGTTAAAGTCTTATTTCGTAAGGCTAGATAGAATTATCACAATACTCTTAGAAAGAAAATAGCTTTGAGCTACTGACACTTACATGACCTTAGCAGTGCAGAAAACTGTGTAACTCTATCTTTCAGTGGCCACCTACTTATCTATGGATTCTCTGTTAAGGTTTAGTATACTTTTATCAGAAGTTCACAACATCATTACCACTATACAGACTTTTCCCTTGTCTCTGCCTCCTTTTTATACCAACAGTGTTCCAAGCAGCATCAAAACTTGTGGAAACAAGCTATTTTTGCAGAAGCCAGTTCAGCAGAAATCAAGGATGCAGTCTCCAAGACAGTAAGGCTTGCTGGCAGAGATTGTAGTCTCATAACTAGTATGACATGTCTAGCATCAGCAAGCATCATGGTGTTAAAGCTCTGGAGACAAGTGTTATATCAGCACTGACTGCTTAAAAAGAACAACAACAAAACAACACACCACAAAAAACAGGGAAGAAAAATCCAAATATTTTCCAGTTGTTCATAGTAATGATAGTCAAAAATGAACAGGGGGTAATTATGTTTTTATTAATGGAGTTAAATTATCCTAGAAACACCAGACAACTCCTCTCTTGGGAAGATACAATGCAAGTTAATTTTTGATAAGGGGAAAAGGTTCAGTTATCTTCCTCAAAGGAAAAAAAAAATATGTTTCAATACAACTTGACCTACTAGAAATTTTGAAAATAACTGATTTTCCACTTGTCCTTGAACACAACCTCAGAATATTGTCTCCAGTGGACACATCACTAGTCATAATATTAGCTCCTATAGTAGATTTAAAAGTGAATAACTAAACAGTAGGTGTTATTAGAGCTTAAGTTTAATTTTGCAGAAAGCTGAAATATTAGATTCAACAAGCAGAAAAAGATGCTGCATTACAAGTCCCAGATCTAGTAAACTGGTAACTCTGGAATGAAAAATATGCATGAAAATTAAGCTGATATGTGAATTTGTTTTATAAAAAAGTGAGGAATTAGTGAAAATTTTACAGGACTTTTTAAAAATTTATTTATTTTTTTTTTAGGACTTCTTTTCTTTTGGATGAAAATATCTTCGCATCCCATCCACACTTATACAAACATACAATAAGTGTGTATCAGCTCTATGTGTGTATCATAGCACTCTATAAAAACTGCTTGTAAGTTGATATATATATATATGCATATATATTTTATAATTATATGCATATATATTTTATAATTGGACTATGATAATACATAAGGAAAGTTCAAAGGAACAGATAATATGACTATGGCTGAAAATCAACTAAAGTAGTATCCTCCAAACCATTCTAACTGATTTCCTTTTCCATCTCCAGTCAAATCACCTGATTTTCTTTGAAAGGGATGGAAAGATAGAAAAAGGTATAATATTCATAATTTTTTTCCTTCCTTCATGAGCCATTGACAACCACATTTTTGTTAACCTAAAATCTTACTGACTTTTTTTAGTGGCTGAAAGGAAATTTCTGCAAGCTGAAACTTTTGAAAAAGCAGCAGCTTAAAATTTCATGATTTGAGAATAACTAATACCTTGAGTGTTAAAACCAGGCAAAAGTGCAAGTTTTTCTCACAATAATTCATTGTTTAGGATCTCATTAAACAGGAGACATAAATCATTTATGAAGGTGGTGAACATTAAGGGTCTGACACCTGTTTGGGGTAATCTATAGGACTTTACCTTTTTTTACTCTCTGTTCTGTTTTATTCATTACCGTACATGAAATACATGCATATATGCATATGGGTGACCATATGACTTCCCAAGTCATATGCTAAAAGATGTAGACAGACTAGATAATATTCAGTGTGAAATTTGTTGCTATTTCAAACTACTTGAGAGTTTCTCTGTTATATTGAACAAGGAAAACTCACCAGGTTATATTTCTGATGCATGTTTCATGTAACATTTGAATTACTTACAGCTTTTCATCCCAAACAACACTGGGACAAAGGCAGCAGATGCTGCATAAGGAACTTCAGTAATGTGGAGTCCAATGGACAGTTTATAGCAGAATAAAAAGTATACCCATGTTTTTGAGCACTGAATAGGCTAATTAAGAAATAGATCAGTTTAGAAAGCACACACCAACTACAAAACATAGTTTTGAAGTTTGTGAAGAAAATTTTCCATTAAATTAAATATTATAATAACAATAAATTATTTTGAAAAAAAGCTTAGAAGAATCTGGCATGGTTACAAAAGGGACAATCTTGAAATCATGCCTTGCAAACATCACTGAAATCACAACTAAAACGCATATGTGGATTTCTCCACTCTGAATATATGCTGTACTTTGAGAACTGCAAAACAGGCACTTTGAGAAGGACAAGATGGTACTCATTTAACAATTAAAGAATTACAAAGTAAGCAGGAAGGCATAAATATTACAGGATAATCTGCTATCTTTTTACAGCTGTTCCAACTGTGATCATTACTTTCAGGTTGCTCAAGAATTTGAAAATAGCTGCAGACTTTCAGAAACAATTCAGTGAGTTAAATTTACCTTTAAATAATAGACTGAGAAGGTACACTAATGTACATTAGAACTATTGTTCTTTATTTTAGATGAATTTTCTAAATATGAAGACTCCACCTCTCCCTCAACCCCAGCAGAAGAAACACCAAATCCCATATGCACATTGATTTACATGATTAAAGTATCATTTAGAGAGTAATAGCTCATTTGTAAACAGTACAGTAACTTGCTTTATTACTGCTTTCCTAGGAGAGTTGTGTACCTAGTCACAATATGTAGTCAGCTATTCACTGCAAGCAGCTGCATACCTGTGAGGACTGCCAAAAGGCTATTATAATTTCTCCGGGACTGACACCAACTGTACAATTGCACATGCAGAAAGTCTGCTCACAAACAGAGCAACCTTTCTTTTTTCTCTGCTTCCCAGCTCCAGACAACATTACTTATTACATACTTAACTTATACTACTTAATATTAGACATGGAATGTTACAGTATATACATTAACATTTAATTCTTAATTTAGTCTGTTTTTGATCATTAAATGGATGGAGTTTATTTATTTATTCTCAGAATTATTTTCTGAAGTATTGACTAATCGTGTGTCTTGGTGTTGAGGCAGAGCCACCAAACACAACACTGATTCATTTCTAGGACTGGATGCACACCGCATATAATAGCATGACTGTGGGAAGAGCCAGCTGAGTAATGCATTCTAATGAGGATTCACAGAGCATTATTTTGGCATTAGGCCCTAAATCTTTATATTAAAATAAATAAAAGCTATGAAGTGATGGTATGAAAACTTTATTCCCCTGAGATCACCACAAAGACCTCAGCAGAGATGGAAATGAATATTCAATAAAGAAGTAAGCACTGGAATTGCAACAGTTGATACTAATTATTAGAATGTTTTGGCTGTGGATTATGATAGAACCCATTATAGAAACACTATAAAAACAATATTAATAAACTAAGCAATGTTTTCCAAGATATCCTCTCAGAACTTAGTCTGATTATTTTATTTGTACTTCATATCCAACTAAGACCTTCTAAAACCTTATAAAGGAACAGAATAGAACCCATTGAGAAAAAAATAATTTTGTAAACACAAACTACACCAGATGAATGCTTGCTCTCTCTTTAAGTTATGCTTTGAAAAGGACTACTGAAATTGTGCAAAAGTGTCAAGAATTTTATTTTTTTTTTAATGGAATTTTCTTATGAAAATATGGAATAATTCCTGAATATAATACAATAATATGATCATAAGTACCATTCATTACTGAACAAATACAATGGAATAGGATTTCTGGGTGCAGTGGCTCATTTTAAACTTTTATTTCAAGTGTTTTTTTTTTTTTTTTTTTTTTTTTTTTTAAGAATCAGAAATGAAGTGAATTTATATTTTGGGGGATATGAAGACACATGAAGCAATTTAGAGCTGTCTTGAACTGAGTTTCTAGAAAAGCTGTCTTGGAAACCCATTAATTGGAAAATAGAAATTCTTTAAATCCTAGACAAATGTGAAACATTGAGTCATATTTATGCAACTCCACAAGGTGATAAAAGCAAAACATGAAACAACATCTATAGAATGGTGCTCATAGAACAACCAAGTGACAAACTGTATAAAAACAATACTTTGGGGTTATTAATAATCCATAATTGTCCAAATTTCTGGAGAAAGCAGAAGCTGAGTCCAAGTTCTACAGGAAACAGTTGGGCTGGGGTAATGATTCAAACAACCTTGTCTGCCTCACACCTTCCCCATTTCTTCTCCTCCCAGAAAAATAAACAAACAAACAGCAACAACGACAAAACAAAACAAAACAAAACAAAATACAAACAATACATCTTTCTGTATGCCTTTCCTCCATGCAAGTGAACAATATTAGCATGTCTGAAAAGCTATTGTTATGGTATTAATGTTCCAGCTATAGATACTCCAAAAGTGTTCAGAATAATGACCTGCTATACAATGCCCCTTGTATATGCATAGTTCTCTTTCTTGTATGGGGCATGCATACAAGAAAGTCTAAACACCATACAAACTGAACCCCCTGTAACTGTTCTTTCACTTATTTGGGCTTATAATGCCTTTTGTCATCACACGGAGTCCTAGATTTTGATCACCTGTTCACAAGAGCACAGAACACTTTAAAAGATGTGTTATAGAATAACAGAATCATAGAATATCCTGAGCTGGAAGGGACCCATAAGGATCATCAAGTCCAATTCCTGGCACCACACAGGTCTACCCCAAAATTTGTATCATATGACTAAAAGCATAGTCCAAACACTTCTTAAACTCCAACAGGCTTGGTGCCATGACTACATCCCTAGGGAATTTATTCCAGTGCATGACCACCCTCTTAGTGACAAACCTTTTCCTGATAACCAGCCCGAACCTCCCATGTTGCATCTTGACTCCATTCCCTTGGGTCCTATCACTGGTCACTAAACAGAATAGATTTGTGCCTGCCCCTCCACTCCCCCTCATAAGGAAGCTGTAGACCACAATGAGGTCTCCCCTCAGCCTCCTCTTTTTCAGGCTGAACAGGCCAAGTGACCTCAGCCACTCTTCGTACATCTTCCATTCTAAGCTCTTCACCATCTTAGTATCCCTTCTCTGGACACTCTCCAATAGTTTCACATCCTTTTTGTACTGTGGTGCCCAGAACTGCACCCAGTACTCGAGGTGAGGCCGCACCAGTGCAGAGTAGAACGAGAATCCCTTCCCTCAACCGACTTGCAATGCCATACTTGATGCACCCCAGGATACCGTTGGTCCTACTGGCTGCCAGGGCACAATGCTGGCTGATATTTAACTTGCTATCAACCACAACCCCCAGATCCCTCTCTGCAGGGCTTCTCTCCAGTGTTTTGTCACCCATTCTGTATATATAGCCATGATTGCCCCATCCCAGGTGCAGGACCTGGCACTTGCTCCTGTTAAACTTCATGCAGATGGTGATTGTCCAGCTCTCCGGTCTGTCCAGATCTCTCTGCAAGGCCTGTTCACCCTCAAAAGAGTCAGTAACTCTTCCCAGTTTACTATCATCAGCAAATTTACTCAAAACTCCTAGTCCTACATCCAAATCGTTTAGAAAGAACTGAAAAGAACTGACCCTAGAATGGAACCCTGGGGGACCCCGCTGGTGACTGGCCGCCAGCCTGTTGTAACCCCATTTACCATAACCCTTTGAGCCCTACCTGTCAGCCAATTGTTCACTCATTATATTATGTTTTTATCTAGCTGTATACTGGACATTTTGTCCATTAGGATCCTATGGGAAAGTGTACCGAAAGCTTTACTGAAATCCAAAAAGATCAGCTGGCTTCCCTTGAACAGCTAGATGGGTGATCTTAACTAGATGAGTGATCTTATCAGGTGTTTATCAGGTCATGATAAAGCTAGACTTATTTTTCCCTCATTTGCCAAAAATTAGTGGATACAATAAACATTCACACTGAGCACAGTAACTCTGGCCAATCAGGGAATTTCCAGGAGAAGAGTTCTTCCTAATTTTGTTTATCCTTTCAATCTAAATAATTGAAACATTCTCAGAAATAATGTACTTCATTATCATAACTATGGATCCTAGAAAAAAAAAAAAAAAAAAAAAAAGAAAAGAAAAATAAAAGATGTTTTCACAGAATACAAAAATATGAGTCATAAACACCCAGAGTTTACAAAATATGTGCTCATAGTCTGGAAAGCCAGTTGTTCCCACAACCCACCAGGAGTGCTGCTACTTAATGTACTCCATCTCATTGCACAGAAAGGAAATGGCAGGTTCCAAAAACCAACTAAATAACAGAGCTCTGCTCAAAACACAGCAAATGCATGCTAAGGTATAAGTCTACTCTTTTTAAAACATCACAATTTAAAAAGAAAAAAATCTCCAAGAAGCTAGTTTAGCACTTTGAGGATGTGTAGAATGTTCTAATTCTTGTTATAAATGAGATATGAGTATACCACCCTATTCCTGATCTTAAATCGCCCACAAGCTAACCCACTTTAAAATAAAAAGAATAATAATAAAAAAATCTGCTCATTTATTGCTATGATTTTTCACATATTAAAGCCTGAGATACTTTGCTACAGTTGTAGCACAGCTGACCTTCAGACCTCCTCTCCAAATGCTAAACTTAGCCACCACACTGTTCATAATTGAAGCAGATGGTTATGGGCTTAATATGCACATGTGAACTTTCTAAGGTCTGTTCTCATCTCCAAAGAACAGACATGGAAATATATCAAGGTCATCAAAGTCTTTTATTTGCTCTCCAACATAAAGGGGAGCTGGGAAGTGGTGGAGAAAGACAGGAGGGAGAAAAAGAAAAAAATGCTTTCCATGGTGTTCTTCAGAGAGACCTGTAGCATTGAGTTCATGCTAGTAGCTAAATGCAAACTCAGACATTCTGCTGGTTCCAGTACTTTCTTTTTTATTTATTTATTTTTTTTAAAAGCATTTCCATCTCTCCCTCTATGATAACTAGTTTATTAACCTCATCATGAGAACTTAGTAATTGATAGTGATTACTATTGCTGCAGATAATTATTGTCAATAACTCTCCCGAATTTCTCAATTCAATAAAAAGTCCCTATGATTTAACATATGTAACACAATAGCTTATATTCAAGCAGTTAAAATGAATTTTTAAAATCATATTACCTTCCCTCAGATAGCTTTTATTTCTCACCTAGCTTGTAACAGGATTTTTTTCTAAATATATTTTTAATTGTTTCATGTATACAGTAAGTTTCCGAGTTCATGGAGATGTTGGAATATGAATCTGTTAATATATTAATGAATACAAATCACTCCTTACATCAAATAATGGACTGATACTGACAACTATAGTATGCCTCATCATTATAACAAATTATTAAATACTAATTTACTGTCTGTGTTAATGTTTCTTGATTTGCTTCTCCATTTCAGAGCCATATTAGAAGCCTAAGATATGCTTACTACCTATCCATTGGCAAATTTAAGAAACCAAAAGACAAGTTCAGAGCAGGTGATTTCTCATATATTCCTTCAGCACAAGTGTAAGTGCAGACTGATACATCTAGGGTGCACAAAAACATATATACAAGAAACAGATTCATAGAACAGAAGATTTACCATGCTGATGATGCTAATGGTATATGAAGTATATTAATCCTCCTTTTAAAATTAGGTGTTTCCAGGCAAGTTTTGAACTGCTGTGCCAGACAGTTTTACAAACAAACAAAACAATGGCAACAACAACAAAAACTTATTAGATATGTGTTTTCCTAATCCTGCAAAGTCACCAAATGCCTGGAAGCATGACAGCTGATATTTCTTTCATTTTTTTAATCCAGATTAGAACAGCTGAAATCATTTTAAGGAATGAGTTAATAGAAAAGAGCAGAATAATTATCTTAGACTTCAGCATAAACATCTTGTTAAAATAATGATTAAATGTTAAAAAAAGGAGGTGGAGGTGGAGGGGTGGAATTTCACACACACACACACACACACACAAAAAAAAAAAAAAAAAAAGTGTGAAGAGAAGGAAAGACTAATGTATAAGAGAAAAGTAGGTTTGAAATACCAGGAGGAGAACAGCAATTAGAGGCACCCAAGGATCTTCTCTTGCATTGAAAAAAGTTGCAAGTCAAAAGTACTGCATGTAGCTTCATACAAAACTGTCTAAAAGTTTGAATCCAAAGAGTAATTTTATTTCTCTTCGGGTTAGGAAGAAAAAAATATGGTCAGATATATGGTACACTGATATTTGCAGAACAAAATCTAGGCAGAGGAAAGAGAAGAGGAAAGAGGACTTTGGAACTTAAACCAAAAAGGAAAAATAAATAAGAACAAAAGATCACTATTTCACAATTTTCTTCTCTTTGATCTATCATCTGCAAAGTCTCCTTCATAATTCATACATTGATGAGGAATGAAGTTAACACAAATTGATCTAAAGAATCAAAATTTTCAAATGTTTTTTGGTGACAACTAATCTGGTGAAAGTTGCCTTTTCATCACCATTCTTGATTGATAGCTGCAATGTTCCTGTGGAAAACACTATTATTCACATGGGCATATGGTTATAGCAACAACTGCCTTGATCTGGATAACCTGGACAGTTGGTACATGAGATTATAACATGGTAAAATAGCAACAGAGATACTACTAGTGAAGTTTTACAATGATTAAGATAAAGAAAATTGGAGCTGCTATAACCCTCCCCAAAAGTACATTCTCACCCCTGCCCTTGTGAAAGTTCTAATACTCATGTGATTACATACAATAAAATTCCAGAAACTTATTCAAGAAAAAAGTGATTTTACTTTTTCATCATATCACTCTGAAGCAGCTCATTGCCTGGTGGTACAGATTCAATATTTGTACAAGAAAAAGAGAGAAAATACCTGAACAAGCGCAGACTACAGAAGCTCCTGTTTTGGTGAATTTGTGCTGGTGGATAATTCTCTCTTTCACAAAGATGAAGACCACACTTGATGAAGATGAAGAAAGCCCTTGCCACTACTTTTTGCCATACTAAGGAGGCTTAAAAGACACAAGCAGCCTGAACCTAGATACCATAATCCTGTGTCTAAGTGGGAGCTGCTCATCATTAGTGGCACCAAGCATAGGGATATTTTATGACAGATTTTATGTCATCAGCAGGGTGTGATTTCTCCAAAGTTCTGTCATTAATAGCTGTGATGCTGAATGATAATTTTCAGACTCCTCAAGTGATATAGCTCCAATCCATTTAGAGACTTCAATTTTCATGAAGTCTAGAGTCTTCAACAGCCCATAAAATATCTTTATGAAGTTTGGCAACAGTGTTATGCACAAACTGAAAGCTTCAGAGTTTCACTTTGTCAGATTGAGTGATGTGGCATATTTATGTATAGAAGGGGAAAAAAGGACAGCTGCTGGCTTCCTTTCCATATAGTACTGTTTATTAAACAATACAAATACATGTGCATAAAATCCTATCTATAGCTAGCTGGCACCATTCTCTGATGAAGAGTAAAGTCTATGTATATAGGCTTCAAAATTGTCCCCACAGCACCCTCACAACTTGCTTCATCCTTTCTCTTCTTGCTCTTTTTTTTTTTTTTTTTTACACATGACAAAAGTAGGGAATTTAAGCCAAATTCACCTTTATGATCGCTCTCCCCTTCATTTATTACAAAAGTATATGCACTTTATTTTGTTGTCAGCTTTAAAACCTTTAAAATAGTGTTTCTATGCCTTAATTTATCACAGAAGACAAGAAAGAAGTTAAACACATGCAAAAATAACCAACCTCAAAGACATCAGTTCTCGCATTCCTTCTATGCTGTAGGTTCCTAATAAAATGGTTGTATTGATTTAGACTGTTGGCTTGCCTATTCCAGTAGCCAAGACTAGTTAATAGCAGATATTTCTGAAACAAATTAAAATTCACTATTAGAGTAGGCTAATCATATTTCTATTGAATTGTGTCATTCCATAAAATACTCAAGTCAGAAATATTTTCAGTATCCCTAAATGTGTACAAAATCTTGAACCTAGAATTCTTTCTGATCAGACCAATATATTGTAAGGAAATGTTGAGCTTAAATTATTATGTAAAATTGAAACTATGAATCTCATTTTAACTTTTAAATGGAAAGTCACAGAATGGTTAAGGCTGGAAGGGACATCTGGAGGTCATTTTTTCCAACTTCCCAATGTCAGATTATTAAACAGTGAAAAGAAGGATATATATATATATATTTCCTATATGACTTCTCTTTCTTCTTTTTCTATCTCTTTTCTCCCTTATCTCTCTTCTCTTCTGTGAAGTGACAAAACTCCCCAAACCTAGTAACATCTTTTCATCCTGCCCTAGATAAAGTGAAAACCTTCCTTTAATAAATACTGTGACTTCATCACAATTTAAGCTCAAGACCATTTTCTCCTCCTGTGCACTGAATATTTATGATTGTCACAGTTGACTATGTATGTTGACTATGAATTATTAGTCAAAAGATAAGAATTTTCCAACAAAATTTTCTTAAATCCCCTGACTTTTCCTGTTTAATGGAATTCATCCTCCTTACTGAGCTTATTTACAATGAATAAAATGAAAATGAAAACATGAAAATAGTTTTGATTATTTTCTCTCTTCCTGCTCTAGAACTGTCTAGAAAAAGGAAATAAAAGAAAATACCTAAGGCCTTAGTCAGTGGAAATCATAGAATCATAGAATCATAGAATATCCTGAGTTGGAAGGGACCCTTAAGGATCATCAAGTCCAACTCTTGACACCGCACAGGTCTACCCAAAAGTTCAGACCATGTGACTAAGTGCACAGTCCAATGTCTTCTTAAATTCAGTCAGGCTCGGTGCAGTGACCACTTCCCTGGGGAGCCTGTTCCAGTGTGCAACCACCCTCTCTGTGAAGAACCCCCTCCTGATGTCAAGCTTAAATTTCCCCTGCCTCAGCTTAACCCCGTTCCCGCGGGTCCTGTCACTGGTGTTAATGGAGAAAAGGTCTCCTGCCTCTCGACACCCCCTTATGAGGAAGTTGTAGACTGTGATGAGGTCTCCTCTCAGCCTCCTCTTCTCCAGGCTGAACAGGCCCAGTGACCTCAGCCGTTCTTCGTACGTCTTCCCCTCCAGGCCTTTCACCATCTTCGTAGCCCTCCTCTGGACACTCTCCAACAGTTTCATGTCCTTTTTATACTGTGGTGCCCAGAACTGCACACAGTACTCGAGGTGAGGCCGCACCAATGCAGAGTAGAGCGGGACAATCACCTCCCTTGACCTACTAGCGATGCCGTGCTTGATGTACCCCAGGACACGGTTGGCCCTCCTGGCTGCCAGGGCACACTGCTGTCTCATATTCAACTTGCTGTCTACCACGACCCCCAGATCCCTCTCTTCTAGGCTGCTCTCCAGCGTCTCATCACCCAGTCTGTACGTGCAGCCAGGCTGTACGTGCAGCCAGGCAAATAAAGTAATTTGCTGAGACTATTTTATTACATTGTTTTTTTTTTTTTTTTTTTTTTTTTTTTTCTACTGTGTACTGCATAGGAAGGCTGAAACAAGTCATGATTTTTTTTTTTTTTTAATTCCTAGAGTTTGATTAAATATAGAAAATATATATATATAAATACTTATGCAACTAATCTTGTAGCACAAATAAGACCACAACTTTAAGAAGGAAAATACTTTAATTCAGTCATACTTTTTGGTTTGATTTGACAACAGTAGATAAAAGCAAAATTTTTCTGGAGAATATATATATATATATATGTATGTATGTATGTATTCCTAACATCTGTGGTCCAAGCATTGGACAGAAAGCATGCAGGCAACTTTTACCAAAAGAATATTTTCTCCTTAGCACTCAGCTCAGTCAGACATCTGGCGGGCTTTCTTGTTTTTTTTTGTTTATTTTCTCCTTTGTGCAAGGGTACTTGGCTCCCAAAAGAAGCAAATATTTCCTTGGTATCCTCTTATAGTAAATAGATTTACTCTACTATTAAAATGCGTATCTTAGCTTAAAGAGCATTAATATTGTTTTAAATAAAAAGTAATATATTGTCAGGAAATTAATCATTTACTTGCCATGACAATTTATATGATTTTTATATGCTATATTAAAATTTTGCTAATTTTCTTTTCTATGAAATGTCTGCAAAGCACAAAATTTTCCTGTAAGCTATGAGAAATCTTTCCATCTTCTCTTAGTACAGGTTATAACAATAAAAAGAGTAGATTTTTATTTGAAAATTTGCCACAGGCAAATGTTGCTCTGACAGAGATTGTAACTTCTCACTAGTTGTGGCTTTCAATCTTTCATTATCTACGCAAAAAATGGACTGAAATCTTCCATCCCTCCTGGCTGATCCAGTTTAATAAATCTTAATGTTTTCAGTTTTTATTTTCTCCCATTAATGACCATGAATTCAGCAAGACCACGTCAAAGACCTAAGTGAGGTATGCAAGGACACTTGTGTGTTTACAGAATATTTCATGGAAGATGTATTGATTTTTAATATCTGTCTAAAGAGGTCAAAATGTAACAGTGAGAACGGATACGTAGAACTGCTTTCTCAGCACGTTGGGGAAGTAAATTCTTAAATCAAAGGCCCACCAGTTTCTATTCATTTGGAAAAAAGAAATGTTTGTATTGACCTCTTTGCAAACTGTACCACATGTGCAAGACTATCTAGGCAACATGCAGAATAGCAACCACAGCTGCTAGTTTGTCAGCTTATATGGATGGACTTCTTCATCTTACTGTATTTTATAGTGATAATGGTAATGGTTACTGGGTTTGCACAACATTATGCTTTTAAGAGAATACTTTGAAAACTGATTACAGAGATATGAACTTTCTAAAAAGTTTTTTGTTGTTGTTGTTGTTGTTTTTCGAGATATCTATTTGTATAATAGAACATAGTTTGGTTGTTAAGGTACTAAAGTTTAGAGGAGGAAAACAAAAAATAAAAGCAACAAATATCAATAAAAATAATTTATAATTGCATAGATTCACATAATCTAAAAATGCACAACATGAAATGCCAAAAGAACAGATGTAGACATCAGTAAAATCTACCAATCAATACACAACAATAGATTAGGCTCAATTTATTTCCTAGACCTCTACTCAGTTTTAAAGCTGGACATAAAAAAGCATAGATTGTGCCCTTCGCAAGGATATTTAAGGAAGTATTTTATGATTGTGTGTTCAAGTTATGCCTTGATTGATCAGGGCAAGACAACCTGGGAGGGGTCATCCAAAATAATGGGCACCGGGATCTCTTTGTTTAAAAATTAACTGGAAGCATCTTGTCCAAATACTTAAGTCCAAATACTTAAGTCCAAATACTTAAGTATGATATCTAATTTTATCTGTCTTTTGCAGTCACCAGATCATGCAGAGTTTACAGAACAGCACTTATATTTGACCAATTACCTTGCAATAGCCTGTAGACAGATATTGCATGATTTTTTCCACAATAATTCAAAACCCCACTGTTATTAATAAATAAATAAATACCCATCTGTTATTCATTTTCTCAGACTTTATCACTTAAAGCTACATAAAGTTACAATTTTATACCCTAAAGGTATTCTAATGAGTTATTCTCAGATACTCAACTGTAAGGAATATCTGGGATCATTTATCAGACCAAAACTGATAATACAAATACTGACCATTGCTGTTTCTGGAAAGCTTTATCTTCTCCAAAAAAGTAGTGTGAGTAGAGAAGGAAAAAGATGGTAAAGATTTAAGAACCAGGATGGTGTGTGCTGAAATTTTATTTTTGGATTGAAGAAAGTACATGATGAATTTTGAAAATTTGTATCTGCAGAATTCAAAAACAGTCAAAGAAAATTAGTAAAATTGAGCAAAGGAGCATACCATCTATGATGAAATACGCATGAACGTCAAAGGAATTTTCATTTTAACGACAGCTTACAATTTATTGGTCCAAAGTATCTGAACTAAAATAAGAAATAGATATTTGTAGTTTAAAAAACAAACAGGAAAATTATTACATACTGAAAGAAATAGCCTGCAGCTAAGACTTTGGGCTTGTGAGCTCATTAGATTTCAGAGTGTCAGAGGCAGCCAGGATCAATACTCAAGTGACAGACCAGCATGGGAAATGATTCAGATATTTCCGAAATGTGATGGAGTTTCAACACAAGATTCTAGTCTTCAGATAACATTTAAAACAACAGATTCTAAACCTTAATATACAATAATATAAAGTAGATAATCTCATCTTTTGACCCTTTTCATAAGTGATGGTACCACCTTCTTCCATTTGAAAAGTCATTAGCATCAATAGTGGTCTTCAAAGATTTTGAGAATTCATTTTATACTGAATCTTCAAAGAGAGACAGATTTCAGCTCTGACACCATATGGATATTGGAAGAAAGTAACGCAATTTCTATGGAAAGATATAGATTCCCAGTAGAAGTATCTTCTGCATCTATTTTATCAAGAAAAATCAGTATTAACAACAACAACAGCAACAACACAGCATAATAAAATATTCTTAAATCAAAAATCATAGTTTAGATATTTTTTTTTTTTTTTATACTTAAGATCATGTTTCAGAAGTTTGTTGGAATCATAAGTCTAAGAAGCCCATAAGGACAGAAGACATACTAGTTTTTCTAAGAGAATTTAACTTGTGAATATAGGATAATAAAGGCAATACAACAGACAGTATTAAAAAACTTTCAGCTTTAAACAACAGCTTATGCTAAAGCAGATACAAATTCCTCATAAAGGGGGAAAGATCTCTTGAGTACAACAGCTTATGCTCCTCAATGTTTCTAACAGAAATTATAAAGTGGTAGTTATTCAGTTTGCCTTGTACCAATTTAAATGATGTGGCTAACCTTGTAAGGCATACCTGTGCATCTCACTATGAATATGTACATAGACTATCACATTTTACAAACACAAAATTTAAGATGCAAGTTTGGCACACATTTACAAGAATTAATATCTTGAAATTTAAAGTGCTTCAACCAGAAATGTCTCTTATCTTAGGTACGGGGATTTCAATTCCCACCAAAACTTTATAAACACTGTTAAAATTTGTTCTGCAGAATGATCAAGAGTGGCCATTATCTTGAAAGGACTTTTCAACTTTCTCATATGCATTTCCAGAAATTATGTTTCAGTCTCCATATGAACCTGAGCTTCAGTGATGATTTCACCATCTGCCTGAAAGCTTACAGAAACAGGCATGGGGAAAACAAAGCACAGGAAGGGACATATAGGAGCAAGCTCCAAGGTATGGACCATTTTTTAATGTTTTTGTGTGAATAGAACA
Organism: Stictonetta naevosa; assembly: GCA_011074415.1. NCBI lineage: Eukaryota > Metazoa > Chordata > Aves > Anseriformes > Anatidae > Stictonetta > Stictonetta naevosa. Next base: position 127,919,615 of record CM021698.1, on the reverse strand, counting down.
TAAATATTTTCTGTAGTTAGTTTTTAGATTAGTAATGAATAACTAGCACTGTTCCATATTGATCTGTTAAACCACCAGTACATTGCATACTTTTCCATACACACACCTATGATAAAATTTTCTGTTGATATTTCTGCCAGCTAAAAACATCAAAGCTGCCACTGACTTGAACACAATTTATTAATTTAATTGTTCTTATGGAATGACTACAAGGAAGTAAATCAGATGCTCTGAGGTAACAGCAATGCCTGTTAACATGACAGTGTTGCAGTTTCTTATGAACAAAATGTTACAGCGTAATTTGAAAAGACAGAAAACACAAACGATAAAAAAACCAATTACTGGCTGATAAAAATATGTAAATAACTCTCTTCATATTGACAGTCTGTAAAACTGACTTGTAGCTAACTGCAAGATGAAGCTTAGGTCTCAGACATTTGATATACAACAAAGTTTCTTAAATCCTTAAATTCTGATCTGAGCCCTGTAATGATCCCCCCAAGGCTGCAGACTTTACACCTGGCAGATCATTATTTTATAGTTGAATACATTTTCTTCCAGCAAAGCAGTGCATAAACAAGTGCTTTAGCAATTAAACAAATGTTGCAGGGGCACGTAATGGTACCCATACCTCACTTCTATGATCTTGGTTATCTATATAATAGACTTAATTGCTCCCCCAGTGAGGGACAACATGGACTTCTGCCAGACCTATTTGAAGGAGCCTTCCACTGTGTGTGACCAGCATGATAACCAAACAAATCTGCTTTGCACTTACAGAGATTGTCAGAAGTGTTCTATCTCCTAGAAAGGGCAAAATAGCAGTGGCACATCTGGCCAGTCACATCAGAGAGAAGGAATAAATAAACTGGCTTATGTACTAGCTCCTCCAAGTAAAACTGACGTTTCTTGGAATAAATTCATGGGATTAAGAGTTCTGCATCAAGCAGCCTCATTAAACTCATTTTTCCTTCCTTTGTAAAGCAGGAAACTAACTGAAATGAAGAATGTTCTCCAAAAGAGAGTACACACGAAAAAGGGAAGTGCAGTCACTTGCATGACTGGAATCCAGAATAAATCAAAACATCTTGAACAAAAAAGGTTGATTTTAGCAGCTTGATTGGGTAGAGTAAGAGTGTTATAAAAACTAATTTCTACATCAGCAGCAAAGGACTAGACTTGGTTAGCCCAGAGCTCCTTCCATTTCTGTGTTGCTAGACTGACAGAGTAATGATTTCTAATAATAATCTAAGGGAAAAAAAAAAAAAAAAAAAGGCTCTAGTAATCTAAGATAAATTTAAAGGGAAAAAAAAAAAAGAAAAAACAAACAAACAAACAAAAAAACACAACAAAGAAATTGAGAGAGTGTAATAGGTAAGAGAAGTGTCAGATGCCTCTGTGGTCAGCAGTATCAGGCAATGCGAACCTTCAGAAAAGCTGTGGAAAAATTCCAGAGGAACTTCATGAAGTTGTTAGAGAAAATAACGTGTGTTTTAGCAGTTAAACTACCATTACTTGAAACAGAAACTAGATCAACATTTTCTGTTGTTCCAGTAGAGAAAAGAAAAGAAAAGAAGAGAAAAGAAAAGAAAAGAAGAGAAAAGAAAGGAAAAGAAAAGTAAAGAAAAGGAAAGAAAAGAAGAGAAAAGAAAGGAAAAGAA
>CM021698.1:127833099-127917554 GCA_011074415.1 Stictonetta naevosa | reverse complement strand
AAGAAAAGAAAAGAAAAGAAAAGAAAAGAAAAGAAAAGAAAAGAAAAGAAAAGAAAAGAAAAGAAAAGAAAAGAAAAGAAGAAAAGAAAAGAAAAGAAAAGAAAAGAAAAGAAAAGAAAAGAAAAGAAAAGAAAAGAAAAGAAAAGAAAAGAAAAGAAAAAAAGAAGAAAAGAAAGAAGGAAAGAAAGAAGGAAAGAAAGAAAAAGGAAAAAATAGAAATCATTATTGCTTAAGATATGAAACTGTTTTCTACCTTACATTTCAGGAAATCAGGAAATCAACGCTTAACTGTGGCATATGGGAGTAAAAGTTCTAAGATTTAAATTCTTCAGTAACAGAAAAAAAAAAGACTTTAGAAAAAAACAAGAGTGTCTAAATAAATGAAAAAATGACACTTACAAACTGCAAAAGTAGATACAATTAGTGAACAGGAATCTATCAAGGCCTCAATGCATCTATCTGTAGCTTAAACTTTGTTAGTCAGTACAGAGTTGGCAATATAAAAAACACTAGTGTTTTTTTGTGTCTCAGTAAAAAAAAAAAAAAAAAAAAAAAAAAAAAAAAACAGCAATAGCTTGTGTAATGGCTCTCCTTTCTTATCATACTCTGGAAAATTTAACATCACTTTTTTTTTTTTTTTCCTCAGAAAGCATGCTTAGAAACTACCAGACACTAACATGCCTAGCAATCCTCAAGCCTTCTTCCCTACAGTATTTCATCATCTTTCTGGGGGCATAGAGGGAAGAAAGTATATTTAAGTCTGGACAATGATTTCTTTTGGACATCACTAAACTAATAGTGAGATAGCAGCCATAGGTCCCCAGCCAAATAGAAATTAGTATGTTGAATGAAAATTGAAAGTATACAAATAATACATTGTACACACATATATCTGTGTATGTATGCATGTATTCAAAACATACATTTATGAGATGAAGGAATGGGAACAGAATTTCACCTAATTTGCACATAAAAAATTAGAAGGTAAACAATTGTAAATGGAAATTTTCTGTTCTGAGCATTCTATTATGCACTGCAAACCATGTGGCTAAGCCTGCTGACCCAAATGGGCTCAGAGTCTGACCTGAGTGTCTGCAGGGCCTGCGGGCTTAGGGCCTGCAGTGGTGTGTGAAGCTTACATAAAATGTTCTCTCATTATACCAATCAACTTTTATTACTGAACAAATTCAGTTCAGTTGCAAAAAACATTTGGTGTGTCAGCAAAATTATTTTTTTGTTCAGCCTTTAAGTTTTCCAAAGGAAGGGCAGTCAACTTGTTTCTTGCCAGCAAATCAACATGAAAAGCCATTACAATTTTGCAGCAGTTTCAAGAGCAAACTGACTGCTGTAAAAGATTTTACACAAAGTCCCTGAAAATTTGTTTTTGTGTTGTTAAAACAGGCTGATGTAATTTGAGAAGTATCAGCTCAGCAAACAGCAATATTCTAATGGACTGCAGAACACAGCTCACCAAAGGCATTGGCATAGCAGATCTACCAACAACTTCTAGATACATAAATGGTTAATTCTGAGGATAGTTTTGTGACAGCAGAATGAAAATTTTTAGTCACTGTTTCCAGTGTCACTCTTTTATGGACTGGAAAAAGGAGCAGTGGTCCTTTGCAAACTGCTGAGATGTAGCCTAGACAAAACACCTGCATTATACCAAAGTGCAACAGGTTGACTCCATAATGTTTACTAAAGTATGGTGCAGAGATGCCCAGCTTGATGGAACAGTTGGCAGAGTCAACAGATGACAGAGTGAACAGTAGCAGGGAGCAATGCCTTCTTGTACAGTTATGTTGACTCACATTAAGAATGTACAAGACAAATTAAAGGCATTCCTTCTATCAGTAAAAAATATTAATATATACTGGGCAAGATATTATGCTGAGGGGGGGGAAATACTGTTTCATCAGTGAGGTTTATTAGCTTGTGTTGCTCAGCCCTTCACTCCACTGTAGGAGGTTCACTTTCTGAAAATATTTCTAATTGGCTTTACTTGAGCTTTTGTCCAATGAACATTAACTCTCAGCAGAAAGCTACTGCAACAATGGCTAACGATCCTCCAATAACGAAACCACAAATATCCAGGCAGGATGTTGCTGTGTACAACACTGAGATAACTGTCTGTACTCTATTCATTTTCTAAACTTAAGAATGGAGAAATTTAATGAGATTAAAGTTAACTTGTAATGTTTAAGGATTTGGTTTTCATCCAACAACAATTTCCAGGTGAGATGATTATGTCACAGAAGTACATAGAAGAGTGCTACAAAAAAAATGGAATATATATATATATTTTCTTATTTCTAAGAAACAACTAATGTCATGAGTAGGAGCTGGACACCTAGCAGAATACTTGATAAATATAATCAATGAAAGTTAAAGGATGTGGAAAACTCTCCATTGTTAAATGTATTGTTTCCAGTAAATTGATCTAGGACAGCTTTTAATCACAGCTTACTCAGGTATACAGACAGATTACCGAGAAAGTAATTCTGTGATCTGCTATATAGGACTTTACCAGAAATACTAATATCCCCTCTGACATTCAAGTCCATGAATTTCTAGAAGAAATCTTAACATATGAAAGAGGGACACTTTTTTTTTTTTTTTTTTTTTTTTTTTTTTTTGGTGAGAAAGGTATTTCTGGCCATGAAATCCACATAGTTTTGCTGCACCAGGAGCAAGGTTTATAATTCTCACAGGGGAGGTAGTGCTGGTAACAAGAATTGAAGACACTGCATGGGATAAGATATGGATGAAGAGACAATGTTTAAAAGAATGCAAGCTTACATAGAAGTCAAAAGGAAAAATAGGATTTTATGTGGCTGATGTGGCACATGGGAAACATAGGAAGCCAGGAAAGCCTTGTGGACCAAATACAGTCAATGTCACCATGCTAGCCTAGGCACATAGCCATCAGCATGCTGTGGGGGTCCCAAAAACTGAAATGCAAAGGGTGGGGGAATAGAAAAACATGAGTATGAATATGAGTAGAATATTTTGTTGAAGTAGAATCACATGCAAGGAAAAAAAAAAAAAAAGGAAAAAAAAAGGAAAAAAAAAAGAAAAAAAGAAAAAAAACATTTACTGTTAGACTGACTCACACACAACCCACAATACAGATGAACAAATTTCTGTCTCTGGACCACAGTAGCTATTCTCTATAGCAGTAAAAGATTCAGTATCACTTGCATGTTTCTCCAAAGAGCTAGTCAGTGCACAGGCAGGGATTTGAATAATTTACAGTGGAATGTCATTAATCCTGCTACTCCAGGACCTTATCAAAGTGCAGATTAATGAGGGGTCATATAACTTCAATGTGCTACTGCTAACACAAGCAATCACTCTGCTGCTTAACTATTATACTATTTCAGTGAGGAGTGAGTGCTATAATGAAAACAACAACTTTAAGTGGCTGTATAGGAAAAAGAAGCTTTTTAGCAGAAATAGCAGGGACTTAACATTTAGCTACAATCAAATTAATTAGTTCTGGAACATTTATATTCCACTGTATGAAAGTTAAGCAGTGATAATAAATCAATAAATACACAAACCTTACAATCCTGTTTTCAATGATTTCTTGCCTTTTCAGGAGTTTCTATCTCCATTCCATGGGATAAGAAATGCAAAATGGGACTTGTACTCCTCCAAAATGAGTGGTAATAATTTGAACTGAGTGAATCCAGACATTGTCATTTGGAATGTTACCATATCCAGCTCTTCTCCCACCCCATCTGACTAGTGTGGCAGAGAGCTCCTGACCCCACTGCACTCGTGTGGGGTTTTAGTACACAGCACAGAAGTAGGTTTGTATTAAAATATCCATCTGAACTGGGGTTACTGCCAGTTCACTGGGAATAACTAGCTGTTTCCTCACACTGAGTCCATCCCTGAACATTTGCAGTTAAAGGCATGCAGCCAGTTCATGCAGACTGTGCTGCCTAGCAGGAAAAGAAAGTGATTTTAATGGTTTTCATTAACGTTAACAATTCCACATGTAAAAACACTGTAAATTCAACTCAGCACACAACTGTAGTGTCTGATTAAAGTCTGTGTAGCACTACATAAATGAACAAAAATGCTCTGTGATGGTTGAAGCATTTAGTCAGACACTTCAAGAACAGAAACTGAGACTCAATGCACCAATATCCTACAGTATATACAGTTTTTGAACTGATACTTTGTATATAGGCTAGCTGCCCAGATGTTAGAAGGTAATCATAATTTAAAAGACTTTGCTTTACTGTCCTGAGCTGATAGTAGCTACTGGACTGTAGACATATGGTAAAAACAGACACACGGAAACTGCTGTTGTTCCATTTCAGTTTTGTCCAGGAAGTATCACTGACATGGCACTACACAGAAGTGGGCAAAAGGGACAAAGAACAGACTTTGGTACAGCAGTTGAGCAATGCTGGCCTGACCAGCACACTAGTAGAAAAAGCCAGATTTCCTCCTTATGTGAGGAGAATTAATAATCTAAATTTTGCTGAAACTGCATCTCTTACAGATGATTGAAGTTAAAGATCATCTCAGTGATATCACCGTAACATTGAAGCAAAATATTAAGAAGTGTATTTGGTGAGTTGCATAAAATTCTAGAAAATAATGATGATTAATAACACAATGACAGGGTTAAATAAAAAAGGAAACTTTAAAGCTTGTAAAACCAAAAATGTTCTGTTAACTCAGAAGTGGATTAGAGTGTTCAAAGCGCTTCAGGACTCGACACCATGTAAAGGCTGATTTATACTCCAGGCATCATAATGCCTACCTACTTCAGAATGACAAATAGCACCGTGCTGAGATCTCAATGGCAGCCCCAGAGCACTAACAGCAAATGTCTTCCATCTTAATAGCTGAGCCTCTGCAATTCTCCTCACTTAAAATTCTGAGCGTTTATCATTGCTCGTTGCATCTAAATCCAGATACAAAAACCTTCAAATCAAACTATTTACCTCAAGTGAAATCTTTCCTGAATAATTCATAAGCAGTGAAGAAGTTGGAAGTAAAGGAGCTGAAGAGTGTTTTAATGAAGTCTAGAGGTTCAAATATAATGGTATAAAAGCTATTATGGATCTTTTCTAACCATATAAGAAAGAATATCAGTCTCTGTAACAATGAAAGATCCCTATGAATAAGAAAAGAATCACAGTTCAGGTGTCTTGTTGTCAGTGACTGATGCTGCTAACAGAATCACGCAGATTACTGCTGAGAAAGGGCTAATAATTGAAGCAATTCCCGATGAAGTGTATGAAGTATTCAGATTGATTCTCATTCTTCCTGCTCCCATGAAGGAGTATTGATCTTTAAAGTAGTTATAATAAGCTTCAATTCAATTAGAATAAAGTATGAATGTCAAGAAAATTACTTGCTTAATGTGACTTTTTCAACTCTTAAAGGCCAGGCAATAAATAAATAAATAAATAAAAATCACCGATTATGTATCGTAGCTGGTTATTTCATTGTGGGAATCAAGGTATTGTATTTTCCTGTTTCAGCAAATCCTCTCTGCAAAACTAAAACGCTTGGTTGATTTGTCTGGGATATCAGTGGCGGCAAGCCAGCATTGTCATCAAATAGCATCTGCCTTCTAAGCAAGACTTATTCTGAGTATAGTTAAGTTTAACCATTTATCCACAAAAACAAACAAACAAAACCCACCCAGCCAACCAGCACCACCAACAACAAAGGGAGAGAGAGCTTCTATTCAGCAGTAACACTAACTTTCTGAAATTTAGGGATATCAGTGTCTTCAGTCAAAGTTCTTCTGTATAGTTGGTAAACATTAAGTTCATTCCTCCCTGTTCCTGATTAACAGTATCGGTCCAAGAGCAATGATGTGATTACTTTAAACCAACAAATAAATCACTCAATTTTTGTTCTGTAAGACTGAATACTGATAGTCCATGCACCCATTTTTCTTCCTCCTGCCATACCCCTTCCCCCTGTTAACACAGCGAAATAACAGCATTCTTACATGAATTGAGCTGTCGAGTAAAAGTACATTTTTACCTCAATAAAAAGAGCATAAACCTTTGCAGACTAACATACCCGTGATAAAAGGTAGAAACAGTTATTCTCCTAGACACCACTAATGAAGGTAAAGATATATAGCACTAGGACAAAGGTGTACTGGGGAAGAACATTTTTTCTGTTTTAAAGATCCTATTATTTGCATCTGACTCAACTGTAGTACAGCAAAATAGTTAACACTTTGATATACACTTAGAGTGTTAATGTATTAAAGTTGTTCATTGATTAATGTTGTTGCTTGAAGTTGAAGTATACCCAGAAGTCTGTTTACCCTGGAGGCCCTCTGGATAGCAAACTTCTTGGGACATCTAAATCCAGCTTCCAGATGTAAGATTTTAATAAGACAGTTATTATTATTATTATTATTTTTTCAGGTCTCATTTCCCCACTCTTATCTGTATTTCTCAGAATTCTGACAGGTAAGAAAGAAGTCTTCCTATACATCTATGGTTATAATAGGGATTACAGATACCTCATAGCCAATGTAACTAAGGTGAAAATCAAAGACACAGTATCAAAGTCTGCTCTTCTAGTCAATTCTACGTTTGAGAAAAATTCACAGATTCCATACTAAACAGTACTCTTCAGAAACAGGCATTTTAAGCACAGAAACACTATGAAATTGTTCAGTGCCGGATACAAATAACAATCACGTGGCAGAACATTCCCTTCTCATACTAAGGAACTATTTTATAATACATCTTCTTATAGCTATCTATTGATTAGCATATTTGCTTTAAGTGAATTTTAAGTGAATTTTAGGAACATTGACTCCCTAAGTCTGAAACATTTCTCTGGGATAACATCACACATACAAAACTGAAATAGGTCTCTGTTCCATTTGCTGAGACAGTACAAGGTTGATGGCAGCACAAGGGTCAAAATGAGAGAGGAATATTCACTATTTCTCATGGATTCCAGTGTGGCAAGAGGAAGTTGAATTCACTTTGTCTAAGAGACAGCTATGAGATAAGGATGCACCAAAAAGGAGTCTTTCCCTAGGTCTGTCAGACTGTGCAAGTCTTATGGTTTATATGCTAACGTAGGCAAACCACCACTTCAAAGAATGACAAAACAAGAGCAATTATCACAGCAATGGTTTCATCAATGTTGGTGCAGGACAAAAACAAATCAAAGAATAATAAAAAACAAAACAAAACAAAAAACCTGTGCCAACAACAAAAAATCTGGTCTATACGTTGAGGCCCATCAAATTGAAATACAATTCTATGAGACAGAAATAATAGACAGATGAGGAAGGACTGCACCTCTTATTTTTGCTTATTCTACTATTCTGAAGGAGTCAAGATATCACCACTTGTGGTGGTCACACTACAAATTGTGAAGAGCTCTAGGAAGAGGATAAAAATAACCTCCTTGGACATTTCTTCAGAGAAAGAGGAGGAAGTATTTCTGAGTAAATTCTCATAATTATGACTTCTAATTTCATACTCTCACTCCCACTCCTCTAACACACACCAATTTCACCAATTTTATCTTTTAAAGTAAGAACACAGCCACTCAAATTTTCCAGCCTATGCTATCAAATTCTATCTTCTATGGTTGAGTAAAAAAGGGATGCATTCATGAATCTAACCTGAATTCTAGTAGAACATATTCATTAATGTAATTTTATAAACCAATTCAGAAAATACTCTGTGTACTGCTGCTATTCATTCCTTCCCATCCAGTGTGTGATATGGGAAGTCTCACATACTGGACAAAATATTGCAAAGGGAAGCTTCTGTCACTTCTTTCTGGGCAGAGAGGCAAGCATAACCTATCAAGTAGTTATGTTATAATGGCCAAGGACAGAAAGTTACCAGAAAGCACTCCTGTGCATAAAACTTTGTTAACAAACATAAAATATATTTAGAGAACAACATGGAAAAAAAAAAAAAAAAAAAAAAGGTAAACAAAAGTGGAAAAACAGTGCTATATACCCTCTATTCATAACTCATTCTGGGAAAGTACAACATATTTTAAAAAGTTACAAGTATTTCCTTCCATCAGTCATATATTTATCGTGTACTTTGGCTTTCAAAGTAATCCGTGTTAAACAAAATTTCCAACCTTTACTTAGCCTCCTATAAACAAAGTAGGAGTCTTTCCCCATGAAAGCTGTTATCCAAAAAACACTGATAGAATAATTTTGTTGACTGTTAGCATTCCTTGTTAACTCTTTTTGAATTGTATTTCTTTTGCTGTAACACAGCATTAAAGATTGCTTGGTGGTCACAACTCACCTCTGTAAATGCTCTAACTTATCACTGAAATGTATTTCAAGATTTGGCTAGTTTACATCATTACAAACTGCATCTTCAGGTCATGTTATTAAACAAAGGAAAAAAAAAAGGTTAAAATAACTTTAAAACATTTCATTTAAGTCACTAATATGAATGACCACAGTTTTCTAACAGTCTATGTAATAAGCATAATTTTCTCCCCCCCCCATGTAACATATATTTCATATAAGTAGCATAAATATCCATTGTCCTTTTGTGGGCACACAGTTCATCTGCCTGCTTTGCCTGGAATCAGCATGAATAAAGAAAGGACCCTGTCTTTCTACCTTTCCAACCCTTGTTTGTGGAAACTGATTTTCAGACTGTTGTCTCACATGGAGACACTTTCACAGTTGCAGACACACATTAAGCAAACTACAGAAATTGTATGTTGACCTTCACAAGAATGCACAAGGAATAGCACACAAAGGTAATGCTAGTTTTATCCAGTTCATAGGTGTAGACTGCTTAAATGGCTAGAAAAATCAAGACAACACGAAAAAATCATATTCCAGTCAGTAGGGTGAAACAGATATCACCACCTGAAAGTTTACTACCAAATAAAATTATCTTAGGAAAAAAAAAAAAATCCTGAGAGGACTTTCAAGCAGGTAACAGTACAATCCATTTATGTACTGGGTTTATGTGGCAAGGATTTGGTAGTGGGGAACTACAGGGGTGGCCTCTGTGAGAAGAATCCAGAAACTGCTCCATGTTAGATAAGGGCCAGTTTCAGCTGTCTCCAAAGGGACCTTCTGCTTGCCAGAGACAAACCAATAAGTGTTTGTACATCTGCAAGAGAAGATTTAAGAAAGGGAAACAAATTGCTGTGCAACAGGACCTGGGAGACTGAGGAGTGAGAACCAGACTTGCAGACCCCAAGGTCAGTGCAGAAGGAGGGTAGGAGGTGCTCCAGGCTCGCAGCAAAAGTTCCCCCTCAGCCTGTGGAGAGGCCCCTGATGGGGGCCTCCTGCAGCCCATGGGTACCACATGGAGCAGATCTCCATGCTGCAGCCCGTGGAGGAGCCCCCAGTGGAGCAGGTGAATGTGGCCTGGAGGAGGCTGCAGTCCATGGAGAGCCCCCGCAGGAGCAGGCCCCGGGCCAGAGCTGCAGCCCATGGAGAGGCACCCCTGCAGGAGGAGGGGGTCTGGAGGGAGCTGCTGCCTGTATGGGACCTGTGCTGGAGTAGTTTGCTCCTGATGGATGGACCCCGTGATACAGACCCATGTTGGAGTGGTTGTAGAGCTGCAGCCTGTGGAAGCCCCCAGAGGATCAGTTTGGGAACCACAGCATCCCATGGGACCCCACATGGAGCAGGGGCAGAGAGTGACTTTGAAGGAGCAGTGGAGATGAAGTGCTATAGACTGACCGCAACCCCCATTCTCCCACTCCCCTGAGCCACTCATTGGGAGGAGGTAGAAGAGGATGGATGGGAAGAAGGTGTTAGTTTCTTTCCTTTGTTTCTCACTTTTTAGTAATAGGTAATAAATTTCTCTAATCTCCCTACTCAGTCTGTTTTGCCCGTGACAATAATTGTTGAGTAATCTCCCTGTCCTTATCTCAACCCTTGAGCCCCTCTCATTACATTTTCTCCCCCTTTCCCTTTGAGGAGGGGGAGTGAGACAGAGGTTGTGGTGGAGCTCGGCTGCCCACCTGAGTAAAACCACCATATCAAAGTAAATCATTTTCCTCTTCTGAAGCACTCCTCCTTCTCCCTCCCCCAACATTTTAAATGAATGGCTCATGTGCCATAATACTCTTGCGGACTGAAATTTTCCATCGACAAAAAGATGTTAATTTATTTGTTCTAATTTCCTGAAAATCTGTGAATTTAAAAAAGAGCAAGAGAGTCTGAACTCTCAGGGCTGCCATCATGAAACAAATTCCAGTGAGATATTCTGCCTCCGCATTCAACTTTAATAATTGTGTCACCAAATTTTCTTCTAGGCTTTCTAAGAAAAAATTACTTAGGCATATAAGGCACAGTACAATGTACTACTTATATATTACAGTCCCTGCATACTTTATGCTTTAGAAAATTTAGGCCCATATATATGTAAATGTTTTCTCACATCAACTGTAGTTTCAGAAGATGCATAACAACTGTTTTTCCAATTCTATGTATTGGAAAATCTAGGATTCACTAGGAGACTACTGATTTTTAGATTCATTAGAGTGAACTGGTAATGTAATACATAAAGCTGTATGAACATTTTACCATCTTCAATTTTATTATTCACTAAAGACCCAAATAAATTATGCATGATTCATGCACTAACTCTTAAATTCAGTATCACTGAAAATCTTAACGCACAGGTGTTGTCAATTCTATCTATTTCAGGATGATTTGCCTCATTAATGTATTTTCTCTGTTCATCTTTATGTATGATGTAGTGGGTTTTACAAATTGAAAACTTCTGATATAATAAATTGTGAAATAGAAACCCATTATAATCATGGAAATTACCCTTTCTGAAGATGCATTATGTCTGTGAACATCCCTAACATATTCTTATGTTTACTTAATACATGTGCTACAACAACTTTATAGCTTGTGCCTGCTTAATTTTTGCTTTTTCCAGGCTTCTAGCTCATATTCTAAAGTACAAGTTAAAGACATAACACAGAACTGCCAATACAGCCAATTCAGTAATGTTGAAATTGGTTTGAAGGAAATAACACAAATTTCTCTCTTCTTCTCAAAATTTAAGTAGTTTAAATATTAAATAATTATTACAAATATTAAATAAATGTAACCTAATATCTAAATAGCTTAAATAAACAATAACAACAACAACAAAACAACTGGGAGCTGAAATATACATTTTCTTTACCATTAAATTCTACAAAAGTGTAGATTTTTTGTAAGACTGTCTATGCATCACTAACAGCTTCAAAGTTTTCTTTGCTTTTTCAAACACAGTAAATTTGTAACCACACCCTATCAAATAAGGCTATCAATTTAGTAAGAATTTTGTAATGCTAGACAAATTTTTTTTTTTTTTTGCGTAGTAAAATTATATATCAGTATTTAATAAAGCCTAATCTCTGACTTTTCATTGGGAAGATGGAACATTTTCATGGTTATTACAACCCATCAGTTTTACTAGCTTCAAAAGTATTTGAAGGGGAGTTTTTTGTATAGTTATGTTTTTTTCCTCCCATTCCTTGTTACATAGTTTATATATTTATTAAGTGGTCGTCTTCAGACTGGTGACCTAAACATATTACAGACCTCACTGCACCACCAGTGCAGTAATCATATTATATTTGGAAATAATAATAATATAATATTTGGAAATAATCAAATCATTCACTTGAGCATAAAGGCTGACTGATGTGGACACGGCGGTTAGGATGTGTTTTTATTTAGAAAGAAAATCTCAGCTATTTTTTGCTGAGCACTGGAACCATTGGGTTTGTGATCTTTAAGGCTGATCCCATGCTCATAGAAGGGCACAGCTCAAGCTCTGGAGACTTATTTTAAAACAGATCAAGAAACTTGCAGACAAGGCACATTAATACACTGCTTGGAGTTCCGAAGATGAAAATGTCAATTTGCTTCACTTGCTTCTTCTTCAATACAAACTAAAGAAATTAAAACTTTCAACAGCTGAAAACAGTGGGATACTTCACATCAAGTTTAATAGCATCACATTTTTATGAAATATTTCTTCATATATGGAGGGATGTAGAACACTGAACAGTGCATCACATAGTGGTATCCTAATGGAATTACTTTAAAGAAGGAGCAGTTTTTGAAGGAATATCTGTTAAAGAACTATGGACTTTAGTAAATAGAATTAACTGTAATGTCAGGTTTCTGTGGATTTTTTTTCTTTCTTCCATTAAAGTTTTTGTTATTATTATCAAAGTCAACCAACATAAAGTATTGGGTAACGTAAGAAAAATTTTAAACCAGAAAATTATATTCCAGTTAACAAATAATGTTTGTTATTTCATAGAATGGCTTGAGTTGGAAGGGACCTGAAAGATCATCCAATTCCAACCCTCCTGCCATAGGCAGGGATGCCATCCACTAGGCCAGGTTGCCTAGAGCCCCATCCAACCTGTCCTTAAACACTTCCAGGGATGGGGCATCCACAGCTTCCCTAGTAGATTTGTTCCAGTGCCTCATCACTCTCTGAGTAAACAATTTATTCCAAACATCTAATCTAAATCTCCCCTTTTAGTTTAAAATAATTTCCCCTTGTTCTACCATTATCTGCCTTTTTTTTTTTTTTTTTTTTTTTCTGATTAGCTCCCTTTAAGTACTAAAAGGTGGCAGTGAGGCCCAGAGCCTTCTCTATGCTGAACAGCCCCAGCTCTTTAAGCCTTTCTTCAGAGCAGAAATGCTTCAGCCCTCTGATCACCCTTGCAGTCCTCCTCTGGACCCACTCTAACAGGTCCACGTCTTTCTTGTGCTGGGAGCCCCAGACCTGGATGTAGAACTCTAAGCAGGGATTCACGAGGGCAGAGTAGAGGTGGACAATCACCTCCCTTGACCTGGTCACTTCTCTGTTGATGCAGCCCAGGATGCAGTTGGTCTTCTGGGATGCAAGTGCACACTGCTGGCTCAAGTTGAGTCTTTCGCCCACCAGAACCCCCAAGTGCATCTTCACACAGTTGCTCTCAGTGAGTTCTTCTTCCAGTCTGTACTCATATCTGGAGTTGCCTCAACCCAGGTGCAGCACCTTGCACTTGAAGTATTGAACCTCATTAGGGCCCAATTCTCATGCTTGTCCAGGTCCCTTTGGATGGCATCCCTTTCTTCTGATGTATCAACTGCACCACTCAGCTTGGTCTCATCTGCAACCTTGATGAGGGTGCACTCAGTCCCACTGAGTATGTAATCAATAAGAGGTACTATATGGCACTGGTCCCAAAATGAACCCTGAGGAACATCACTTTTCACCATTCTCTACCTGGACATAGAGCGGTTGACCACAACTCTCCAGCTGCAGCCATCCAGCCAACTCTTTATCTACCAAATAGTCTACCCTTCAAATCTCTTTTTCTCCAATTTAGACATAAGTCCACATAGACTTGTACCTCTTCGGTTTTATCAGGTGGTCTCTAACCTGCTCTTTGCTTACAGTGGGAGGGACATTGGTCCATCAGTCCCTGCCCAGAGATTCAGGGAAGCTTGACTGGCAGTGAAGACTGAGACAAAGAAGATGAGCATAATTTGAGTTATATAACTTAAATTCGGTTAAATTTATATCTAGAAAAGTCTAGGAAACAATATTTTGTTTCAAGTGTGTCAGGAGCCTTCAAAACGTTTGTGTTGCTTTGGTTCTGTTGACTTTTTGTTCAGGTAGAAAAATGCACACTGCATTGGCTACTATTTATTCTATGCAAGCTTTTTGAGAAATATCTATGGTATGAAGCCATCTGAGTATAGTTCCACTGCATTTATTCAACATATTTCTGATTCAAATTCATTCTGAGCTAAATTATTTGCTCTAAGTGCCACATACACTTTATTATTCACCAAAGTGAAAACAGGCATCCCTTTCACTGCGATTTCATATTTTCTGAATGCCTGACCTCCCTTCATTGATCTCAATATCTCCAGTATGTGCATCAAAGGAAAACACAAATGAAAAGGTAATCTGAATGCCTATAGTTATCAAAAACTGAAATATCTAGCTCATTTTTGTGACAGTTAAAGCGTCTTCTTGTACATAACAGTATATTCAGCAATAGGTTGAATCTGTATGCACTTTACATAATGATTTATGAACATTTAGGAACACAAAAAAACCCAAAATTTTCTCTAAGAATGATTCAACAGTAGAACGATACATGTTAATATTTGGAAAGAATATGAATAGGTGGAATTAATTAAAATAGATATTAACATCTGACTGATTTAAATAAATACTTTTCAAATAGATTGTGCTATGATCAAGTTACATAATGTTTAAAAGTTCTTTAGAGATTCTACCCAAAATATTAAAAAAACTATTTCTGCCTTAGTTACACAGAGGAAAAATATTATTTAAGTGAAACAATGGAAATGACAATATAATATATATATGTATATATACATATAGCATATGCATCTATACCACTGATATAGAAGGGAGATTGATGTTCTGGGAAAAATAAAAATTAAAAAAATAATAAAAAAATCTGTATATCTCAAAAGAACCATAGATCCTGCAACACTTAAGTTTGTATTTCCAGTGCAGTTAGTGCTGATATTTTACTCATGAAAAATATATTTGTGCACCCACATGTATATATACACACATATATTTATATACTTTATCCTTCAAGCTACCACTGTATAGCAAGATCTGGCATCATCATGGAATCCAGATACTCTGCTGGGCAGTTTCTACTTGAGGATGCAAATATAGTCCTATGTTTGTGATGTTAAACTTGTAGTAGTCAGGGAAGATGTGTGTATAAGCCCACACAATGTGTGCTTTACTTTATATACATTTAGCTTAATTTTAGATGGCCTGTAATGAAGGAATACTTTCTTCAGGTGAAAGCATTTATTCCTACTAAAATTAATTATTTCCTGGTTAGTTGAAAGCAGTAGTGTATTCAGTCTTAGTGCTGTATAATAAACAGTTTTAAAATATTTTTTTTCCTCACCCAGTTGCTTAAGAAAAAAAATAACCATAAGAAATTAAAATTAAATTAAAATAATTTTAAATAATAATTAATTTTAAAATAAATTAAAATAGAATAAAAATATCAGTTGAGTTTTTTGTTTTGTTTTGTTTTGTTTTGTTTTTTACTTGCAGATTTAAATTACACCAGTAATTTAAATTCACTCTCTAAAGCAGAGCCCAGAAGATGGTGAAGACATAAAAAACTAACCCTTGAACACTTAAAGGCCCTGTGTCCTGCTTTTGAGGGTGGTCAGAAATAAAGGACCTGATATCCAAAGGCAATCCAATTTTAATGCCCTGTATGAATTATGATGATGCAGGAGGGCATTGCCATATACGTGAGTTTACAGAGTTGGCAGTGCCATTTACCCAATTCAGAGAGCAGGGTGACCGTTGCTCATCCACTTGTGTCATTCATGCAAACTTACCATAAATACAGCAGGAGATCAAAGAGACTTAGTGCTGCCACTTTTTCCCTGAAGTGGGAGCAACAAGGGAAGGGGCCCATTAAAAAAGCCTGCTTCATACCCATTGTAGTATTTTCACACCACTCACTGGGTAGTGCCTCTCTTACACATCCACATCAAAGCTTAATGTGAAAATCTTATGGGTTTCTGAGTTGAAGAGATCTAAAGTTACAATAAGCCAGATAAGTGGGAAGAAGAAATTGAGATATATTTCCTTGAATTTGGAGAAATAAGTACATTTTAAGATAAAATAGGACGTGACATAACATTCCAGTTGCCATACTTCATTTACCACAAGCTTCAGCTTGTATTAATGCTAAGTTTTTGGTTCTTAAACAGTTTATGAATCAGAGTGACAAGAAGCTAGACCTTCAGTTAGTTATGGATAAAAGATGGAAGTGAATCTCCCTAATCCTTCTGTTTGAAGTTCTGCTTTGAGAACTTTATTATGATTTATTGATTGTGTATGATTTAGGAAAGAAAAGTGATCATGAGAATAGGAGGAAGGAGAGAAGATTTCCTTTACACAACAACATAACAGGATAGAAACATAAAAGCCCTTACCTGTTAATATTTAAGACAGAGTTTTATTAAAACAAATTTCATTTTCATCAGTGACAGTGCAGAATGCAATCCCTCCCCCGTGAGTGACACAGGCAATTCTGTGGAAATAACTAATGGGAGCAGAACCTTCATCTTATTCACAGTCATGCTGAAAGTGTCAAAGAAGCTGTCAGTTCAAGTTTGTAAGCTGCCAGTTGATATCAAGACTTCTTAAAGTTGCAATAAATAGATTAAATGGTTGTTATAATTAATATAGTTTTTTGAATCAATGATGATCAGCCTGTGCAATAACTATCCACTAAGAAAAGCTGTAGGATATATTTTTATTTTTATTTATTTTTACAACACACAAATAGTTTTGGTTGCAGAAAAAAATAAAAAGTTCCTAAGAATAAACATGTATTTTTGACAAGCAATATCAAAGCATATTTTTTCCCACATTTTAGAGGGATTCTCCATGCATGTTTTTCCAGGTCCACACTTCTGCTCTGTATGCATTTTTTTAGATATTCCTAATCACACTTTCCCCAAACTAAGCTTAAAAATGAACAAACCAATAACTGGAAACTCTAATTTTTCCTTTTTTTTTTTTTTTTTTTTTTTTCCTTTAAATAAATAAATAAATAAATAAATCAGAAACACTTATTTGGTGTTCCACATTAGGTTCACGCCTTTTAAGTTAAGACAATTATAGTAGCTGCTTTGCCCATAAATGTTAAATTTGGTAACCTCTAAAAAACAGGTGGTGGTGCATTTAATATAAGCAAAGATAATGATTCAAGGAGGTGCACAGTGCTGCACAGAGCCTTCCTTACAAGCCATCACTGTATGGCAAACATCATTATGGAATCTGGAATCTCTTTGCTGCATGTCCAGGCAGTTTGCATTTAAGAATGTGAATGTAGTCCCTTGTATGTGATAGGGAAATTGTAGTAGTCAGGGAGGAAAGGAGAGAGGGGAAAATTCTTCACCTCTGTCAACTGCTGCTTAGTTATGATGTCTTTTGGAGAAAAACTTTATGGCAAATAAGGAGACATGCTTGTGTTCCCTCCTTTACTCTACAACCGTAGATCAGGACTTTCCACACCAGAAACTTCCAACACTGAAGCACCATCTCATCTGTTACAATCACTAGCAAAGTTGTTGGTCTGACTGCCAGCACAAAAAGTATTACATAAATTGTACAGTCATTTTCTCTTCAAGTGTATTGTCTTTTTCTATCATTCCTTTGAGCTTTGCTCAAAATAAATAAAATCTAGAATCAAGTCTAACTTTTAAAGCCTTTAGTGTGTTTGCAAAATTAGGACTACAGCATTGCTTTCCTAAATGAAGGTTTTTCATGATTATTGAATTGCTTTACTATTTACATTCCTGAAAACATTACTTATCTTGTACAACAATAAGTTATCCTGTTGAAGTCATCAGCATGGGCCAAAAACTGTATTCTTTGGGAATGACATTCAGTCAGAGGCCAAAGCATAAAATAAAGGGACACCAGTTAGATAGCCCTATCAGAAATATCTGTTACCTTGAAGGGTTCTTTACACAGTAATAAACTTCAAAAAGCTTAAGCTATTTATAATAGTAAAGCAGCATCTAAGCTAGCATCATCAGTCTAACAAAAGCAGGGACCTGAAGAGTTAAGCATATTCAAGATGACAAATATCAAAAGAGAATTAATGTTAGCTAGGTGGGAGCTTGGCAGGACAGCAATATTAGGGGAATGTCTTTAGCCAGTGTCACTCTAACAAATTTTGCATCAGCTGAAGACCTGCTCATAGATGTGGATCTTTAATGGAGAGGTGTAAATGCTAAGAAACTGTAATGCTTTCTAGCCACTCTGAGCTCCACATGGTCAAAGCCACCTCTGACTGGAACAACAGGCTGTTTGTTTTAGAAATACATTACTTTTAGAGACATATACACTTTGAAAACTGACCATATCCCATTATTTTAACTGACTAAAACCACTCCTTTTTCAATAACAATTTTACAGGAAACCACCATGGCCATTTGAAATTATTAGTGCAGAAAGTGGGTATTTTTTCCTACCATGATTTTTTTGAAAAGTTTCTTAAGTTCTCTTCAAAACATATCTTGTAGGTATGTGTTTCCTCAGAACCACCAGTACAGTACAGTATAACTGAAACTAGAGATTCAAGATTGTTGTACAGCCTGCTTCTCCATTCAGATGGCAAAGGTTATATTTTTTAATATTGGAATAATACAGTCTATATTATGCCAATAGTTATTGTACTAAAAAACATATCAGCAGTTCATATGTGGTCCCTCAGTAAGGCTACATTATCAAAAATTATGAGTAACATTGCATATTGAATGTGCAAGACCATCTGAGATTTGATAGAAGTCAATGAAAATACTTATATTAACATTAACAGGTATTGAATCACGCCCTTAAAGTCAAGTTCATGAGAAAGATATTTACCATTTGCTTGTAAGGAAAAATGAAACAAATCTCAGTGGGAATTTAAATGTACAATTTTAAGATGAGTAATTATGAACTACCTCTAGAGGTTTTTGGAAAATAACAGGAAATAAATAAATTATAGGACTACTTGGCTTCAGACAAGAATTGTTCTTTTTTTTTCCTGAAATTCATGTATAGCAACTTTTCTCAAAACAACACCAGCAAGCAATAACAAAACCACCCACCAATAACAACTTTTGTTGTATAAAAGAAAACCAAAACCAATAACAATTTTAAGAAATATTGCTCTTTTTTTTTTTTTTTTTTTTTTTTTTTTCTACCTTTACACATGTACAGTATCCCCAAATCCACTTTGAAATCATTAAGTAATAAGGCATAATAGCTGGGGATATTATTGCTATTTCTTGAGACTATCCAGAAATAGGGGTGACAAAGACACACAAAGTCTAGGTGACATATTATATTTACGTATTTGCTGGGGGAAAAAACTTGACTAAAAAAAAAAAATAAAATGTGAGATTAAGTAGCAAAATAGGTGTTAGAGTTCAATAATGAACTGCAGAATTCTATGTTTACTAATTAAACTGCAGAAGTAATAAAGTTGACATGTGTTGAGTAATATTCCCAAAATGATATCAGCTAAACACCAAGGTCTGCTACCTCTTGTAAAATAACTTCCTGATTATACTTGCATGGAGGCAAGGACTGATGGGTGGGCAAGCAGGGACTACCTGAAGAGTCTCTTTACAAGAAGTCACTGCATCTGCTGTACTGATCTCTTTTCACCACCTCAGGTTTCAAAAGACATCTTGATTTTAGACTTCTACATTCAGTAAATTATGGATTAAATTTAGCTCCAAGAATAATTCAAATTTAATAAGCACTCCTGGGAAGTCCTCATGTCTGTAGCCAAAGATATTCAGCTCTTCTCCTTGTTACTTGTGTCCTACTCTTCCAACTGACATATTATTTGTCCCCCAAAGCTCTGCAACTAATGTTATAAATAACCATATCTAACTTAAAAAAATTAATTAATTAATTAATTTAAAAAGTTTCATCTGAAAATCCTGAAGTTTTGCAGTACCAACTCTAGTCACTTTTCTAAAACTCCATTTAAATATATAAATGTGGAAGTGGAAGCCTATACATAATGACAATACTGCTGTCAGATAATAGCAAAGGCCCATCTCTACACGTTTTTTAATCTGCTAGGCAGAACACTTGATTTTGTCAGGAACAATTTCTTGGTTTGATTCGAGTCAGAAATTAGCATTGCAAGACTACAAGTATTGTTTAAGAGCCTTACCTATTATTATCTCTAATGATATTACCACCATATGTCAGGAGCTACTAATTGGTAACAACACCAGTATCGGTTATACAGACTTCAGAATTATCTAATGAACTTAACATAGATTCCTCTTATAATTCTTTTTAAGAATAAGTGTTGCATATTGAATTTATGTAACACTTCAATTGTCTAGATCTTTCATAATTTTTTAAACATTAATATCTCTATTGTCTTACCTAGCTCTCATTTGGAGCAATACTTAATTGCAATTTCTTTCTTCTCCTGATAGAAATAATCATACAAGCATCACAGAACTGCAGAATAATCCACGAGGAAAAAGCATTCCCTCCCCAACATACCCCCAAGAGAAGGCCAAGGATATTTGATTGACCTAAGTATTAAAGCGGTGCTTTTGTTTTGGTTTTAAACTAGGCATGGATAGTAATTTCCTTTCTCCTGAAAACTCCAAAGCTATCTGGCTACAAACCAAAAAGATTTTTTATTTTATTTTATTTTTTTGGTGGTTGTGGTGGTGTTTTTTGTTGCCCTTTTCTATTTTTTTTTGTTTTTATTCAATTTTTTTTTCATCCTCTATATATCTAAGGATAAAAACAAATTGAGTGATATCAGGTGAAATGACCCTGAAGATCAAATGCATTTTTCAAATAAGAAACTTTATTTCCTAGAAGATCAGTAAAATAAACATAAACATAAAAATACCTTTTTGAACAAAATGTAATCCAGCTAAAGCTGCAGAAAGCTTTGAACCCAACCCTTCTAAACTGAAATTTTCTAAGCAGAGAACATTTGGATAGAGACTACTTATGTGATTAGGGAGACTTATATAAGCCCTGTGGCTTTATGGTATCCTCAAGCTTTCAAAATAAATCCATATTGTACCGATGTTAAAGAAATGCTTATAGCTTCTAAGCACAGATACAGATACTTAAATGCTTAAATTCCAAGAATGCACAAGATTGCTTTATTGCCTTAAAACTCTAGACGATAAGCAAGATTGCAGCAGAGGCTCTCAAAGGTGGCTTGATCATGCCCAGATCACAACCAAGACTGGCTGCCCAGTACAGTAGGTATTAAAGCATCTTTGGTGATCTACTGTTTGGTCTTTACATCATATGTTTATTACTTTTCTATTTACATTCATGCATAACTTTCAAAAACATCAAGAACTTGTGATATTATCTTCCCTCCTTTACTGAGCTATGACGTTAACTCCAATAAATTCCAGAAATAATTTTTTTATTTGCAGTATTTAATCTATATTGCTAGTCAAGACTTGAAAACTTTAGATTTCCATTTGATTATATTAAAGTTGCATATTCTTTTCACTTTGCTAGTCTGTGATTTGTCTGAAATTCAGTACCAATTTTGCAACATAAGGAAAGTATATCACCTTGTGTTTTCCCTACCACTTACTAAATTTCAAATGATTGCCTCAGGCAAATTAGGTTTTTAAAGCTGGATGAGAGCTACCTGGAAAAAGGCAACACTCATTACAGGGATCCTGACTGTGGCACACAGTACCTGCACACTACTCGAGGAATGACAGGGGACAAAGGTCACTTGCTCCTGAGGAGTAGGGCTAAAGGTGGGCCACATCTCAGGACCAGGCCAGGTCAGCCTGTATGTTGAGCTCCTGGCTGTCTGTGTTCTCAGTAGCCAATTTAAACTTCAGCTCTCCTGTCTAGCTACAGTGACAAGAGCATAAGCATATCCTGAGCACAAGAGGAGAGAAAACAGATGGATATAGACAGGGGAGCACATGGAAACCATGGGACCATATTGGCAGTAGTCATAACACATCACTAGGCTAACTGTTGTCAAGGTCCCTTCAGGCATCAGAGCAAAGGGGAATTACGGAGGGATTTGAAGGGGATAATGTGGTAACCCAACAGGCATTTACAGAAATCTCTTCTCAAGCATGAGGAATAGCATAAGAGAAAGGGAGGTTGTTTAAATATAGCAGGAAGTGGGGAAGAAGCTGACATCAGGAGCCATCTGGGAGCAGGAATAAAGTGTTTGACACCAACTGGAAACAAGAAGGGAGAAGTGATATTGTGACTGACTGGACTCAAAAGCAGAGACAATTTAACATTTGATGTAACAAAGGGAGAGCAACATTGTCAGAACGACTGGCTAGCCAAGTGTTTTTTGCAGCAGTAGTCTGTATGCATATCAACATGGTAATGAAGGTTGAGTAAGAAAGTACCAAAAGAAAGGTGTCATCGTCCTCCCATCCTCCCCTCCCACCCCCCCCCCCCCAAGAAAAAAAAAAAAGAAGAGGGGATTTAGGAAATGTTTTTGCAATACAAGCAAAAACATAGAACATGGTTGCCTAAAAAGAAATCCAATTGGCAGAATCACAGAATCGTCTAGGTTGGAAGAGACCTCCAAGATGACCGACTCCAACCTCTGACCTAACACTAACAAGTCCTCCACTAAACCATATCCCTAAGCTCTACATCTAAACGTCTTTTAAAGACCTCCAGCATGGTGACTCAATCACTTCCCTGGGCAGCCTATTCCAATGCCTAACAACCCTTTCGGTAAAGAAGTTTTTCATAGTATCCAACCTAAACCTCCCCTGACACAAATTTAGCCCATTCCCCCTCGTCCTGTCACCAGGCATGTGGGAGAATAGACCAATCCCCGCCTCGCTACAGCGAAGTACCTTTAAGGTACCTATAGAGTGCGATAAGGTTGCCCCTGATCCTCCTTTTCTCCAGGCTGAACAGTCCCAGCTTCCTCAGCCACTCCTCATAAGACTTGTTCTCCAGACCACTCAACAGATTTGTTGCCCTTCTCTGGACTCTCTCGAGCACCTTGATGTCTTTCTTGTAGTGAGGGGCTGAATCCGGCCTGTTACATTTCACTGCATGATACCATCATTAATTCTAGCAATATTACAAATGGAACAATCTGAAATTGTCATTTCCAACAGAAAAAAATAAAATAAAATAAAATATATTTTGGAAGACAACCAAGTCTATGATGGATGTAGGCAGGCTCAAATCCATTTGAATCAGTGGTGCAGCACCCGTTTCTGTCAGCTGCTATAGTCTCCCTTGATGTTTCATGAAGTTTATGACAAACAAATTATGATACATGGAGAAAGCAAAACTTGTCCTGTACCACAATGAGATATAAATATGGTACAAGGGTTACTTATCTAAATATATATGTTCCACTCTATGCAACTTCAACCAGATAAAACCTCAGCAAAAGCTATACTGAGACAATGCATGCATAGAATACAGAGTTTCTGAGAAAACAAAATATAGTGAACACTCCTTTCTAAACAACAGATTTTTTCACCCTATATTTAAAGTGCCACTCATAGTTTTTTAAGAGTAAATTATTTCAAAGAGAACATTTGCAATTCATATTCTTGCAAAAGTTAGAATAATATTAAGTGATAATTTTATAGCTTTTTAAAATTATGTCTTTTGTAACATCTGAAATGGATTTAAGACTTTTTCTATCTACTATCAATAACTTTTATTCTATTTCATTTAGATATTAAGAAAGAATTCTACATAGTAAATACACTGTTTTGAAAAAAAACAACAGCAACAAAACAACAACACAAAAAACCGGGAAGCTAAGTAAATTAACTGCATTTGCTAGAATAAAAGTTCCACATGAACACAGGAAATAATAAATTATTAAATAATATTTCCTCACAATATTTTTCCCCATTATCTATTGGTATTCTATAGATCTCTGAGTAAAAGTACTAGTAAAACTAGCTTGCTTTCCAGTCACTTCCATGGAAGTCCTCAACTCCTCATTTTCAAATCTTTCCCCAGAAAGATACAACCAACACTGACACTTTTTTGCTCCTCTGATTTTTCAGAAGTCAAAGCAAAAGGAAGATTAACTTTAGAGAGCAAAAAGAGCCACTGAGTAATTACTTAAATGCCTGTTGAGAAGAGAATTTGGAAGAGTCTCCTATGCATTTTTCCCCATCATACCACAGAAGATAGATAACTTAGGATACAAAATTGTTTATATGTTCTTTCTTGGCCAAAGGAAGGTCAACTCTATAGAAAAAGAAGGGTCAAAATCTACCATCTATAGAAAATAAGGTTTCCTTTAAAAAGCTAAAAAGCTCAAATCTCAAGTTCAGACTCCTTCTATCTCTATTCAAATGTATTGACTTTATTTCCCCCAGTGGTAACAAGAAAAAAAAAAAAAAAAGTCTTATTTTTATTGTCATCCTCACATTAAACTGTTTTTAACAGAGGAACTACAACATGATACTGTATATTTACAGAAGAGAGGAAGCCAACAAAATAAAAAATTGCCCATTACACCAACACGCCCTGAATAGTTTTGAACAAAGAAATAATCATAGTTTTTTTCATTTTATAACAGTTTAAAAATCTATGTCACTTCATGCATTTTTTCCCTTGAAGAATAACCTGATATTACTTTAAGTATGCTGAACAGCACTGATATAACTGAGAAGCCCAATTCCAATTGCAAGTGGGACTTTAGATTAGGAGTAAACAAACTACTTGTGCTCTGTTCATGGTAAGGTTTTATTTATCCCAAAACTTCAACTCTTGCTATGATTTTTTTTTTTTTTTATTTTGCATATATTTTTAGAGAAATACATTAAATTCATATTAGTTAAATATAGCAAAAAAAGACAAGGTCAAAGAAAACTAATATGACTTATATTCAGGGTTAATATTTAATACATCCTAGTAATATATTCAGTCTTAATGATATAATGACTGTCAGGTGATTTAATATTCCAGAGCTCTGATACAGCATCACCAGTGGATGCAAAGCACCAGTGGAGCTGAAGAGACAGCTTATCTATTTACTACTTTCTCATGCTCCCAGGCAGATATACAAATATATTCAGTTCCACAGATCTATCAAATCAGCTAATTAGGCAAAATTCTGCAGCAAGCAGAAATATTGTCACAGTTATTAGCAAACAAATGCTACAGTTTGAGACCAAGAGAAATTAGAATCTCTGGGCAGAGATAGTGGCATTAAGAATTTATAATTTCTTGATGTACATTCCTGATAAGCACTGTATTTCAGTAAAATCACAAGAAGAGTACATTCACACTACCTTTATTAAAGTGTGATTTATGTATTTAAATGTCTTTCCAACAATTTTGTCCAGTATAGTGTTCAAGAGTACAAGATTAATACCTATTTTTTATGTTTATACAGGAGACACTTGCAAGAATTTAATATTAAATTATTGACATTTCCAAACATTATTTTCAGTGATATAACAGAATTCAAAAAAAGATCTCTTCTCTACAACTATCATGAATAGACATTCTTACCTGCTAGTCACTCTGAAGAAAGTTAGTAAAATGCAAGTTCTGTTGTGAAAACATCTAGAAATAAACACTATTTTTAAAATAATAGACAAAAATTATGTTGTGGATAAGTCATTTACAAAGAAATATCAGAAGTTTTGGAACAGCACAATGCATATTAACCATGACACCTCACTGCCTCCTAATGAATGCAAGCAACTAGTTTTTGATCATATCCCTTCTTCACTCCCACTGCCCCAGGAAATAATAAAAATAAAATAAAATCTAGGAGTCTTAAGGGTCTACTTGAATGAGTAACAGCTACATAGTATTTATGCTTTCCTGTCAACTAATGCTTGCAATGAAGTGGATCCCTACCTCACTGTAAACAAACATTTTCACTGCCACATCCAACTTTGTTTCTATGTTATTTCATTCTTCATGGCTCCCTAGATACTCAGCTTCTAAATTAAATAGGACTAAGATGAACCTGGCCTCTAAATTGGTTGCAGAAGTCTCAGTCTTACTTCAAGAAGTACAACACGCTTCAGTACTGTAGGTGCCTCCAGACCTCAGTCTCTCTTGCAATATATCCACAACTCTGTGGAACTGAAGAAAAACAGACACCAAAGGATCTGAGCTGTTCCAATAACCCCTTGTTACCTTATAGAAGAGATCATCTTGCAACAGATATTTTCTCCCTTTTCATTTAACCACTTGCTGCCCCTCCAGAAGGCATAAGTTTTTCCTACAATGGAGCTCTTCAGTTTGGTCAGTATCACATAAAAATCTCCCAGGACACAACAGTGGTAGTAGATAAGTTTCTAGGAACTATATCATGAATTCTGCCTTTTTTCAGCAGCTGCTAAGTTGTCAAGAACCATTCAAGGAAGAAATGTTAAGGTTTCTAACACTCCAGGCCTCAGTCCAGATTTTGATCAGTAGTCTTTTACTTTTCCAGTAATTTGAAGCATACAAAATAATTATTGAACTCCATGATTTGTTCATATAGCTTTTCTAAATATGAAAAATTGCAGACCCCATGTTAAGCCATGAGTCTGTAGTAATTATTTTACGGAAATCAACATAGCACAAAATTTAAAGTCCATTTTAGAGCAATACCCATTCGTAAGATATCACTGGAAAGACATTAAAAAGAAAACATATTCATTGAACACATAGGAGTAGATTGTTAGGTACGGCGTATCTGTTCTGAGTTTTAATGGCACCTATGTATAAAACATATGTATGCTTATAAAGCTTTTGTTGATCATGTCACAATAGTGCTCTTTTTGTCCAAATCCCTCCTCTTCCCAAACAGATTCTATCTGATATCTGAAAATGTATATATATATATATTTATTTCTGCTTGTTTAATTCAAATGCTCTCTCTGCTTTGAGAAATCAGTTCTTCTCATAGTTAGGGGAACTTCCTAGCCATATGACCAGTTCTGTGGCATCTGGGAACCACAGCCAGTCTGTTTGGGCATATGTGTGTAGTACAGCGACAGCTTTACTGCGTATTAGTCATGCATCATGTAACACATTTCTTGACAGAGGAAAAAACTGTTTATCACTTGAAGCAAATCACTTTACCCCAGGGGCTTAGGTCAGCAACCCAGGAGTATGTCAACGTTTTTCTACTCTCTTTCTTTGCAATGGTCCCTTACCTGATCATGTTTGAGAACATGTCCCTGTGTTATGAAAGAGAAGGCATTAAAACAAACACCAATAAAAAGTTTCAGAGGCCACAAGCATGAATTATCCAGTCACAATTACAGAATGTATGAGGTTGAAAGGGACCTCTGAATATCATCTGGTCCAACCCTCTCAACAGCTTGTGAGAGGGGGGAGCACCCCATCAAGGAAGGGGGGCACCTAGAGCCAGTTGTCTAAGTTCATGTCCAGATGGCTTTTGAATATCTCCAAAGATAAAGGTTCCAATACCTCTCTGAGCAACCTACCTGGGCAGTCCACGACTTGCTGGCAAAATCCTTGAGGAAACAGGGCCAGCAGAAGGATGAGACTCAACCTCAACGTAAGTTGTCTCCAAACCTATAGATACTGCAGGTTAAGCATCCTAAATGAGGTCAGCAAGCTACAACAGCTTTCACCTACTGAAGGTAATGGCAAATACATTCAATAACATAGATACTTGGCCATGTAATACAGCCATTCCTAAGACAGCACTGAACAAACTACCCCCAGAACAGCATTGCCCTGTAATTTTCCTAGGGCAATAGAAAGCATGCACATACATGCACCTTTCTGTCCAGGTAGCGCTCATCTGAGCTGTCCACAGAGAGGATAGCCTGGATACCACTGAAAAAATACCTCAAAACTTCACTATTCAATATAAGCATGTCCTTATTTTCACTAGAAGTTCTAAAGGGAAAACAAACCTGTCAGTTTAAAAATGAGATAAGCAGCTTAAAGTTTTCCAAATAAAGCCAGTATTACTATGATTGATTCCATAGGGTATTAGAAGACTAGATAATAAAGAAAAAAGAAAATCAGAGTAACAAATGCCAATACATAGACATGTAATTCAGATTTTTTCAATAAGAAATTCCATACCTATTCAAATGCCTCTTCATCAAGAGGAATATAATATATCCCAATCTAGTTATTCAGTAAGTACAGAAATATTAAAAACAGGCTTTGCAAATACTTCATTCTTCCAAGTCAAGCAATTCTTGGAGAAATAAAAAAAAATCCTGCTAGATCCAGCTCTAAAGGTCATGCCAACTATAAAGTCTAATAACACATTTCCAGATGGCAGCAGACAATTTCCAATAAGATCTAATTTGGTTAATTGACTGTCTTATTTACTAATTTATAGGAGTATGCAGGTCATTTAAATTAACCTAATTTTCTGTCATGGTTTAAGCAAGGTTAAACAACCTAAGATTAAAAAAAAAAAAAAAAAAAAAAGGTAAAGAAAAGAAAAGAAAAGAAAAGAAAAGAAAAAGAGTTTGGAGGGAAATGGCATTCTCCTGTTTGTCCTATTAATATAGTCATTTGGAATCCAGAGATTCTCATTTTTGTTTAGACCAAGGAAAAAAATAGGAAGTGCTGACTAAATCAAGTTTGCACACTATCAAAGAACAGAATATTCTTGCTACAATTCTATTAATCAGTGAAAAGAAAAAAGAAAAAAAGGAAAAAAAAAAGAAAAGAAAAAAGCAAAATAAGCAAACAACACACACACACAGAGACTGAATGGGAAAAAAAAAAAAATCTCTATACATGAGACAAGAATAAACAAATAAGCAAACTAACAGGAATAACGGACTGATCTCAGCTTAGAGGCTTTGTACAGAAAAAAAATAAAATAAAATAAAAATCTACAATTGACACGGTCCTTAGCACTTAAACAGTGGTGCCTATTTTTTACATTGTGATCCAAAAGAAAGTTAATTCACGGTATCATCTTTTTAGTACTGAAAAACCTGAAAAATGTAATTTTTCTACTATCCACTTTGATAGGGAAAGTAAAAGAATTTTTTTTTTTTTTTTTTTTTTTTTTTTCCAGCCCGTACAATGGTGACATTTGCTTTTGGGAGAGGGAAAGAGAAGAAAAGAAGTATGGTTCTCATTGCTAATCAAACTCATCTGAGACAGTCTCAGCTGTTTTGTTTAGTCCTGAATGAGTTTAGTTGGGAAGAAATTTTTTCACTGGAGAAAGAAATTAAGAGTTTGAAGATACATAGCATTTCTGGGTTCCTACAGAATATTTTGACTGAAGGTTTTGTCTGAAAAAGAAAACTTTATTCTGAGGAAAAACTTGCAAAGACCTTAGTGACGTGCCTTTTCTTCCTTGCTTGGGAAAGGAAATCATTAGCCTGTGAACACTGCAGAGATCGGCTTGGATGCGTGTCAGCTCCTGCACACTCCTGCACCTTCAGCATCTCTGTCCCTCTTGGGCTACTCCTGGCTCTGGCATAGATCAAGGATTGGGGAGGGACTGGGAGAGAAGAGGTTGGATTGCTCTCTGAGTTCCTGAATGGCACAGAGGCAGAGCTTATGTCTCTGCTCGCATCATGTTGACCAGTGTTCAGTGACTATGTGCTTGCTTCTAAGGTATTTAAACTTCAGAAAGATGTTTTCTGTTTTGTTTGTTTGTTTGTTTGTTGATTTCTTCCTGATGGATTTAAGTTTAATTTCAGTTATTTTCAATTCTGCAGAGAGGGAACAGGAAAGTTTGCAACTAGGAAGATTTACCCAAAGCTTGAAGAAAAAAAAATCTCTACAAATTGCAACATCATTGCTTAAAAGTCCCTTGCAATGACAACTCTTAGGAATTTTGATGGTATGAAAGACCATATACTCCCATCTACCATATAAAATGTTACTCATGAAAAAAAAAAAAAAAATCTAATACACCTAATACACCTATAAACAGTACAGCTGGCTTACTAGTTAATGGAGCTTGATATATTTCCACACCGGGAAATATATCAATATAATTTTATTTTATTTTATTTTATTTTTGGTGAAATGTTGGCAAGAAACCCTCATGCAACAATGGAAATGCACTGCAAGATGACTTTTTGGAAGGTCAAGCATTGATATCGCCATGCTCTGCTCACTAAAGTTTTTCTGAAATTTTCCTAACATTTTCCAGTTTCCATCCTTAAATGGAAATCTTCCTGAAAAATCAAATCTAAAACCTCCTTGTACATGTGTCCAAAGTAGATTGTGCATTAAAATGAAGTAGGAGAGATTATGTTCACATTAGCATATCTGCTCTGAACTCAGTGTTCTAAACGAAGGTATGATGTGTTTCCTAAATAACTCAGTTGTACCTGCCACTGCAGAGGTACCTGATGCTTGCAAGCAACATGAAGCTGGTGGAGATGATGATTGCACTTTGCACTCATCCCCTGATAAGTCTCATAAATGCAATGATGATTTCAGAAAATTATAGCTTTCTTATTCTATGCAGTTGGAAGTCTTATATAGGCAACACCAGCTCACTTAAGAGTGTTTCTAATAGGCAAATAATAAAGTAATTATGTGCACAGAATTTGGCAGACTACTTTTTCCCTCAACTTTTCATACAGCTTTCTTATTTTCTACTGATGTTCCATTAGTGAAAAATAAAGAAGTAAGAATTTTCAAACTGCTTTTCAGGGAAAGATCTCTGGAGCGTTAATTCCCACCTGGGAAAGGAACAAGTGGCTACTGCCAAAAACTTTTCTTTCCCAGCCTTCCTGTCTAGGGTGGATGGTTCCTGGCTCTTAAATGAGGTTTGACAGCATAGCAAAATGCTACAATAAAAGATATTAAGAAAAAGTAACACTTTAAGAGTAAATGTCAGACAGCAACTCCTAAACACATGCTTGTTACCATCTGCTGTATACAACCTGTGTGCCTCAGCTGCTCTCTGAACACATTACTGTTCCTTGGGGCATCACTGGGAGCTTTCTCACTCAGAAAATATTGGACATGAAATTGGTTTGGTGGTATCTCTAGCTAATTCAAAGTGTAGCACATTTATCTGATTAATTTGAAAAGAATATGTGCTTCAGAGACAAAAGAAGTGTTGGTTAGCACCCTGCCAGACAGCTCTGTGAACACATGGGTGTTTTTAGCCAAGATCAAGTTTCAGTCTGTGCAGAACTGTCTCTTTCAGCCCTGTGAAGAGATGGAAGTGATTTTTTTTCTTCTGTTTTGATTTTGTCTCCATTATTAGCAATAATCAATGAGGGAAAGAAGCAGATCACATTCAAGAGATGATGGACCTGAAGCTTTCATTAGGAACTTCTTCAAGCGGGGAAAAAAACCACCTCTCTTGATTGATCTGGAACCAAAGAAGTTGTATTCTGAAATGACTGTACTAGTTCAACAGCAAAAATATATGGTCTGAAATAATTATTTTCCTCTAATCTTAAACTATCTGTCTAAAAATAAGTTTCAGATTGCAAAATTAATTTCAACTATCTCCGTTCCTTACTTTCCAGTGGTAATGTGCTTGCTAAGACATTTCATCTAAGATTGCCAAAGTGTATTTGGAAATCATAGTGACTCCAATTTTAAATAACTAACTAGAGAGGTGTTAAAAGGATCTGAGACATATACCTAGTTCCTATTATCATTAAGAGATCTTTGTTGTATATCCATTTGGACACCCTGGAATCAAAACTTCCAGAATAGTTTTAGCAGCAATCCGATATATTTTCCTCACTTTTTTTTTTTTTTTTTTAACTTATTGCAGAAAAGTTTCACAGTTCTTGTGATTTTAAGACTTTTTTTTTTTTTCCATTTTATGTTTTGTTTTGTTTTGTTTTGTTTTTTACTTTCTACTATTTGCAGTAGTAATTTCCCATTTTTTATTTTTGTCTCCATCTACCTGTCAATCATCTCATTTTTAAATTTTAGATCTTTATGAACTGTTATTATTACTTAAATATTTACTATTTAATATGGAAATGTTCAGATACAAAAATGAAAGCAATGCCATAAAGAGAATTGCTGCCTGACAGACAATGTAAACTCCTTGGAGTTTTCTGCTCTTATAGAAATTTCTCTCTTGATTTAGTTAATTTTCATCTGTTCATTTCATATGTGCTTACTCTCTTATAATAACTGATAATAACTAGAATAACAATAACTGGTCATACTAGAATAGTAATTACTGTTATGCATTCAAAATTAGTCTATCTAGCCTCACAAATGAGTAATTGTGAGGCATAAAAGAGTGTGATGAGCAGAATATGATGCAAAATCAGCATGACTGCAACAGCAAAGAAAACTTTTCACATCTTTCAGATTTTTCTTAAAGGAAAAGAAAAGAAAAAAAGTTTGGAAAGAGACAGAGAAGTACCCATATTTTAAACAGAGAACACTTAAAATATAAAGTTCTTGCTCATAACATTATATTCCTGAAGCAACTAAACAAAATAAAGAATGGAACTCTAGCTTTGAAAGCAAAGAGTGGGGAAAGCAGCACTGCTAAAATACTTTTTTATTTTCTGTATTGGAAGAATCCTTTTCTAACCCATATTAATGACTGTCAGAAATATGCTCTCTTGGCTAGCAGTTCAATGTACTAGCAGCAGCCCATCTGGTTGAAGCCCCTAAGGAGGATCTACATTTTTGCAGATAAAACAGGCAGGATTGCACTCAAGTTAATGGACTCGGGCAAAATGACATAGTGAACTTTCATTTTTAAATAATTGGCTATGACATAAAGATGTGGAAACTAAAACACACAGAGGACAAAATAAATAAAAGACTGGATTTAATCTCCATTTGAGGATGCCTATTCCAACCTACAAATAAATTAGAATGCAGAAAAAACTACTGCCATAATATTGTAAGAGAGTATATCTGTGAAATGTCAATTTGACCTTAAAAAGTAACCCAAACACCAGTAGTCAGTTGATATGGCCTATACTTTCCCTGTGGAAAGATTAGTAAATGTATTCAGAATCATAGATATCATAATGATACATGTTTTAATATTATTTTCTTGTATCTGTTTGGTCAGGCATACTAATTGATAATTAAGTGCCTATTTGCAAAGTTTTGGTGTTACGTTGAATGCCATCACTGACTAATACATCAGATAAAAAAAAAATAAGTGGGTGTACAATGTAAGCATATCAAATTATTTTTAAAAATTCTGGAAAGTATCTTTTACCACTACACTTCCAAAATTTGATACTGTATATGTGCTTTCATGACAAGATTTACAGAATTGCGGGTTACAGGACTGACTTGTTCTTTCTCTTTGAGTGTTGGTGTAACTTTTGAGACACCTCTGTTAAATAATATAAGAAATATAGGAAATGGATAGAGTGACTATTTAGCTCTTTCTTTCTCCCCACCTTCCCCCCCCACCCCCCCCAGTACATTATGTAGTATGTATATTTACTGTATATTTACATATAAGAGAAAACGTTGACTATTATAGCTTTTACTGACTCCAGCCAAAATATGAGGAAAACAATGTTATGCAGGGCTGGAATTACACAGTCATTCTGAACACATAAGATAAAAAGCATAAACATCATGCTTTAAAGCATAAAAGCATAAGATTTACAGACAAGTAATTCAAATTTCTAAGAGTTATCCAACATAAATGCAGAAGGTGTGAAATTTTAAGAGATTCAAAATTCACTCAACAAATTTTAAATAGTATGAATTTGTGATTGGACAAAGAAATTTCACTGAATGCAATACTAAGCTGTATTATAAAACTCTTTTCTATCTTCCTAATGAAATAGTTTTTAAAAAGAGAACAATTCTGAGGGAGAACCCCATGTTCTGATAAATAATTAATTACAAAATATTTTGAGTGTAAGTAATCAAAATAAATTATTTCCAAACACCTAATATGTATTTAAGATTCATTTGATCTCATCAAGATTTTAAAAGTGACCTTCCAGTCAATTGTAATGTCTTTTTTTTTTTTTTTAATCATTATAATTTGCAATATATTTTCTGAAAATATTTCTGCTTTACTAGGTTAGATCTTTACTTCATAGAATAATAAATGCAACTTGTACTAAATTCAGTAGTTATTTATTTCTTTTTACATCCACAATGCATTTTCCTACAGAAAAATTCTAAACTTAATGTTGTGATAAAACCAAAGAGGTATCACAAACTGTGCCTCATCCTGAAGTCTGCCAGCCTCCTGAGGTTAAAATGTTCCCAAACTGTGCAGCAATGCCATATGACAATTTTATGATTTATCTCAGAATATATGGTGTTTTTTTTTTTTTTTTTTAAAAAAAATAAATAAATAAAACTTGCACCAAAAAGATCTGCAAATTACTTGAATACTTTGTTTTCACTTTGTATAGATTATATGTCTGGAGTTCATTATTACAGTTTGTGGCTGAACTATAAGTAAAATTTACTCTACACAGTCCTGTCAACACATTGACAAATTGAAATATTCAAAGTTTATCCATTGGAAAAAACAAACAAACAAACAAACAAACATGAATTTAAAGGAGGTCTGATTTGTGATTTTGTTTTCAAAAATACAGACTTAGAAAATTGGTTATAATCTAGGCATTGCTGCAACAGATTCCTGGAACTCATTAAAATATTTCATCTTTCAATCTGCAACCAATATGTTGGTTGACCTGATGAGGTCCTTCAAATCAGTGTTCAGAGAAATAGAATAATTGTTGCTTCTACTTATTTAGCTGCGTTCATCTGTGGAGCAAAATCAAATATTTATGCTCTTCACTCCTTGTTAAAATACAACTACTGAAACTAATTAAAATCACATTTGTAATTTTTCCTATGTTTATAGCAGAAACATCTAAAATTTTCATTACTTTAACTTTGTTAATAAAAAGAAAAAAAAAAAAAAAAGAGAGAGAGAGAGAGAGAGACTGGGTTCAAGGAGTTCAATGCTTGAAGTATTAGACTTGGGAAATAATTACCTGTGCTCATAAACTCCTGTAGGAGTTTCCTAAACTTTGTCTCCGTAGGTAGATTTAAGTCAAGTCTTCCTGACATGAAACTATGTCCATTAATCCGAATATATTTTTAAAATGCAATAATCTTTTAGATGGTGTCTCTTCCTTGCAAGGAATCTCTCAGACAGGAAATAAATTCAGTGTTGTGCTGTTAAGATATCAAGTTCATCATTATCCTCATCAAAGATGAGGAAGGGCCTCCCATATCTTTTCTTGTCCTTAACATCTTTATAAAGTTGTGCAATGTAGAGAAAATTTCCCCTAAATAAAACCAAAAAAACACAATAAAAAAACAAAGAAAACCGGAGACCAAGTGCTAGTACAATTAAAGCTTTTTTGTTTGTTTGTTTGTTTGTTTGTTTTTCAAATTTCAGCTGGAAGATAATGTCTTGGGAGGTATCCAAATTTCAGAATTTTGACAATGTGGACTAAGAACAGACAAGTTTAAAGCATGTACATTCTCTTTTTATGTTAGGTCATAAAGTGGACTTGAAATAGCGAGAGCTTATATTCACCCAGCTAGCATGTTCTTAATGATGTTATAGTTTAATTCATGGAACAGATTTCTACTAATAAATTGTTCTGCTTGAAGTAGTTTTCAATTCTGTCCCATGACAAAAGTTTTCCTATCCATTATCTTGGAGATTTGTATGGTAGTTTTACTGTAAATAAGGTAATTGTCTGAAATAACAAGACCTTCCAGTTTTATTTTATTTAAGATTTACTTTTTTTTTTTTTTCCAGAAAATATAATAATTAACAAAGAAAAAAATTAAGAGTGAGCAAGAATAACATTTTTTATACAGAGATCTTTTTGTTCCAGGATCAAATGTGTTTTCCTCACACACTGTTGATAAACAAAGAAGATACTACAAAATGACCAGATGTTGCTTGCTGATCAGCATTACAAAATGAGTCTCTCTGTAGACAGATAGAAGCAACCTCGTATTCACAAGTCCAAGTCCTAATAAGGAACTTCAAACACCCCTAAATGTTTTGGAAGGACAACACAGCAAGGCATAAGTAATTCAGTAATGCAGGATGATAACTTCCTTCTCCAACTGAAAAAAGAGACAACGAGAGGTGTTATGCTAGACATCATTCTCATTAATATGGAGGGACTGGTGGGAAATGTTAAGTTCAAGGTCAGCCTTGGCTGCAGTGACCATGAGACGGTGGAGTTTACAGAAGCCTGTTTAGTTTAGAGAAGGTGGATCTTTAGAGAAGCATGGAGGGTTCACAGCAAATTCACAACCTTGGACTTCAGGAGAGTAGACTTCAGCTTCTTCAGGGTAAAGAGGTAAAGTACCTGAAGGGTACTTTATAAAAGCCCTGGAGGGAGGAGCAACCCAAGAAACCTGGTTAATATTCAAGGATCACCTCCAAGCTCAGGAGTGATACATCGCAACAAAGAGGAAGTCAAGCAAAACCACCAGGAGTCCTGCATGGATGAACAAGGAATCCCTGGCCAAATTCAAACAAAAGCAAGGCTACAGACACTAGAAGCAAGGATAGATGACCTGGGAGGAATACAGAGACTGTCTGAGCAGCCAGAATCAGATTAGGAAATCTAGAGCCCTGTTAGAATTAAATTTGACCAGGGACATCAAGGACAACAAGAAAAGTTTCTATAGGAATGTCAGTAATACAAGGAAGACCAGGGAAAGTGTGGGCCCTCTTCTGAAGGAAATGGGAGACCTGACTCCCCAGAATATGGAAAGGGCTGAGGTACTCAATGACTTTTTTACTCCGGTTGTCACTGGCAAGTGCTCTAGTCACAGAGCCCAAGTCCCCAAAGGCAAAGGTAGGAACTGGGAGAATGATGAACTGCACACTGTAGGAGAAGATCAGGTTTGAGACCATCTAAGGAAAGTGAAGGTACACAAGTCCATGGGACCAGATGAGATGCATCCATAGGTTCTGAGGAAACTGGCAGATGAAGTTGCTAAGCCACAAATTGCTCATATTTGAGAAGCAGTCACAGTTTCCACTGACTGGAAAAGAGGAAATATAACCCCCATTTTTAAAAAGGAAAAAATAAAGACCCAGGGAATTACAGGCCAGTAAGTCTCACCTTTGTGCCTGGCAAGATCGTGGAGCAGATCCTCCTGAAAAGTATACTAAGGCACATGGAAAATAAGAAGGAGAATGTTGACAGCTAAGAAAGCTTAATTAAGGGCAAATTGTGCCTCACAGGTCTGGGGGTCTTCTATGACAGAATTACAGTTTTGGTGGATAAGGGAAGAGCAACTGACATCATCTACATGGACTTGTACAAAGCATTTGATGCTGTCCTTCATGATGTCCTTTTCTTCAAAGTTGAGAGAAATGGATTTGACAGATGGACCACTTGGCAAGAAGAAATCAGCTGGTTGGTCACAGTCAAAGAGTTGCACTCTCAAAGAGTTGTGGTCAATGGCTCAATGTGGAGACCATTAATGAGTGGCATTCCTCAGGGTCCTGTACTGTGACTGGTACTGTTTAATATCTTTATTGGCAACAGCGGGATTGAGTGCAACCTCAGCAAGTTTCATGATGACACCAAACTGTGGTGTGGTCAACATGCTGGAGGGATGGAATACCATTCAGACAGACCTTGGCAGGCTTGAGTTTGCCTGTGAGAACCTCATGAAGTTCAACAAGACCAAGTGCAAAGTCCTGCATCTGTGCTGGGGCAAGCCCAAGCACAAATACAGGCTGTTTGAAGAATGGATTGAAAGCAGCCTTCAGGAGGACTTGGGGCTGTTGGTCGATGAGAAGCTCAACATGAGTCAGCAACATGTGCTTGAAGCCCCCAAAGCCAACCATATCCTGGGCTGCATCAAAAGAAGAATGACCAGCAGGTTGAGGGAACTGATTTTCTCCCCCTATCGTTCTCTCATTAGTTCCTATCTAGAGGACTGTATGGAGCTCTGGAGTCCCCAAGGACATAGACCTGTTGGAGTGAGTCTAAAGGAGGGCCATAAAGATGATCAAAGGGCTGGAGCACTTCTATAAAGACAGGCTGAGAGAGTTGGAGTTGTTCAGTCTGGTGAAGAAAAGTCTCTGAGGAGATCTTGTAGCAGCCTTCCAGTACCTAAAACATGCCTACAAGGAAAATGGAAAGGGATTGAACAGGGGCATGCAATGATGAAACAAGGAGCAATGGCTTTAAACTGAAAACGTAGATTTTGATTAGGTATTTTGAAGATTTTCTTTATTCAGAGGTTGATGAGGCATGGAAACGTTGCCCAGAGAAGTTGTGGATGCCCCATTCCTGGAATTGCTTAAGGCCAGATTGAATGGGGCTTTGAGCAACCTGATCTAGTGGAAGGTGACCCTGCCCATGGCAGGGAGTTTGGAACTAGATGATCTTTAAGGTCCCTTCCAACCCAAACCATTTTTGTTTCTCTATCATTCTATGAAAATTTAGTTGAAATGACGATAGAAGAACTCATATCAGCCAATAGTATAGGTACATCAATACTAAATATATTTTCTTTCTACATATTCTGTAACATAGGGTTTCCTTTTTTTTTTCCTGTGCAAACTTCCCTGTGATGAAGAACTCTAAAATAGAAGGGATTTTCCGGATGACAGAATACAGTATGCTCTGCTATCACCAGCAGACAGTTTCTTCTGTAACATTTCAGATACCTCATAACTCCTATGGGGAAGCTAATTCAAACTCTGACTGTAATAACTGTCAGGAAGTTTCTCCCAGAATCTCTTTGGAATTAATTGACTGTTATACATACCAACACTGGCATTAATAAGCATATTCTCTTATCTTTTATCCCCTTGATTCATATACAGACAATAGGGTCAGATTTTACTTAGGCTAAAATCTCTTGAGAGAGTTTATCTGTATACTTGCACTGTTTTGAATGCCTACACTTTAAATTTGGGTTTCTGGAATCATGAACAGTACAGCAGTAGCAGTTCCTCCAGTTACTTTTTTATATTAGAAATACTTTCTTGATATATGTTAATTTAATGCTTTCTTTTTTCATAATTGGATATCTGTAGTAAAATTGGATTAACTTCAGGACTGCATTGTGGCACACCCTGGGGACAGGCTACCCTCATGTGTGGCTGCATTTGGAACAAAGAAGGAGGGAGAAAATATTTGGGAACACCTTACAATGAAAGGAACTGAAAAACAAAGAATGCTTGATCTGTGAATAATTGTTCACAGAAAACAAAAGAAAGAAAGTAAATAGGAAAAAAAAAAAAAAGGTGTCTTTGACTTTTTGAATGATTTTTACCTGATTTTTATCCTATATCTTTTCCAGTATTCAAGGGTATCCAGTGGACATGCAGTTTTTCTTACATGCCCTGCATTTTTATATTACCTCCCAACATTTGTGATCTGCATTTATTTATTTATTTATTTATTTTTTCCTCATTTGCAGTTCTCCTTGTTGCTACAAGTACTTTTCTAGGTAAAGTTTTATGAAGTTCAAAGTGATGAGAATTACAGTGATTCTTTTGTCTATGAAACCAAAGTAAATTCTTCAGTTCATTACACTAGAGTTTGGTAGCACATAGCCTCATAATCTAGTAGTTAGTTTTTTAGCAGTTTCCTAGTGTAACCATCACCAACTATGCAATACTAGTAGAACGTGAATACCTATGTATTATTATGTTTTTGTGTTTGGAAGTAAGGAACATGATAATATAGTCAATATTTATACCATTTTTGCAGATACCTAGTCTTCTCTCTTATTGTTTCTAATAGGATTTTCTAGAATGTTTTGCAGGCTCACTCACCACCAGAAACAGAAATTCATTCTTCTGGTCCTGATACCAGTAAGAATGGAGAGATTAATTTTACATGCTAATATGTGTGCATGTCACCACAACTCACAACAAAATAACAACAACAACAACAACAACAACAACAACAACCAGCAACTGTAGTATTGAGATAGGTCACCCACTGACCTTATGCAGATCTAGTCAAAATCATATAAGTGGCTGGCTAAGGCAACTGTGAATGTCTTTATAATCATCTCCCTAGACGTGAGAATGAATAGCCATAGTTTCTTTATGTTCCTTTCACAGTGCAATCAAAGGCCCTAATCCTGCTTATGTGGGTGAACAACATTAAATGTTTGATTAATCCCTCTGACTTCTCTCTGAAATCTCTAATGAGTCAACAGATGCTTTCATGTAGCATCAGGACTTGATTTTTCAATAATAAAAATACAGACTTGATAAAAGAAATGTGGCAACATGTTTTACAGAAAAGCAGATCCTTCTCATTCAGTAAAGGTGTTTCCAAATTCTAGGTCTAGTTATTCTTTTTAAAAAATATTTATTTTTCTTTTACAAAAGGTGTTTGTGGTGTATATTATTTTGAATAGATTTTTCTATTTATTTTACCTTTTTTATTTTATATGTATATTATATATATATTTCTATTTATTTAACATATATACACCTATATATTTGTTTTCTGAGCTTTTCAATGCAAGGCTAAAGTAGGCCATTAAAAAGTAATGAAATTATAACTTTTTTCTCATCTTCCCAGGTAAATGTATCCATTATATGCTGTTCTGAGAAACATATCACGTGCTCATCAAAAAAAACTAAGAACTGTCAGTTTGATGAAGTACAACTCACATCTCATTAATGTTGAACACAGAAGCAATATCCCACATCAGAAATGACTGCTAAAATATTCACAATTACCAGCTGTTCAGCATCCATTTTATATAGATAAAAAACATGTCAAATTTAATTTATCAGATGTTTTCTGCTGTCATACTTCCTTTGCATCCAATGTACTGAAAAGTTATAAAACAGCCTCACTCTTCTTCTGGACAGGTATCATATATGAAAAAAGAATAGCAAAAATTTATTCTGCATCCAGGTATAACAGTTACATAGATGCATAATCTTTGGAAAGTTTATTCACTTTAAAGGCTTTATCAACTATTTATCTTCAAGTGTATGTCTTTTTGGAAGAAAGAAAGTTAAAAATGTGTCAGTTGTATTTTGTTCATTGTGGATACAGTGGCAATAGTCAAAATAAATAAGGAATTAATAGTATCTCAAGTATTTTTATTTGCTGATAAATAAATAAATAAAAAGACGTAT
The DNA here is from genome assembly GCA_011074415.1 of Stictonetta naevosa. NCBI lineage: Eukaryota > Metazoa > Chordata > Aves > Anseriformes > Anatidae > Stictonetta > Stictonetta naevosa. The sequence continues at coordinate 127,876,982 of CM021698.1, read as the reverse complement.
TGCAAACAATAGAAAAAGTAAAATACATAAATTTGATTATGTGAGACAGCATTGTGAGCACTTATTTATATCTTCAGTGATGCTGAGGGAAAGAAATTGACTTTTAGTCTGTAGTAGATCACAGAGGGAGAGCCTCAAGTGCTCTGACAGGAAAGACTAGTATTTAAACAAGTATATTTGATATGTGGTAGAGAATATCTTTGTTGCATTTTTAACATCTCCAGGGAGCTGGGAATGACTTAAATAGCACTTCAGATGCCAAAGCCTATCAGGTCAGTAAGGTCCTGATTTATGCTGATGTTCAAAGGAGGTAAATGGATGTGATTATTGTCCTTTATTCTGTGCTTGCGAAGCTGCATCTGGAGTACTGTGTCTCATTTGGGGTTTACAAGCAAACTGGAACAAGCCCAGTGGAGAGTCACAAGGGATGGTTCAGGGCCATAGACGATGCTGTGGGAGCTGGACTTTTTCAACCTGGAAAAGAGGTGTCTGTAATCTGTGGATCTGGAACTACCCCATGTTATTCCATCTGCCAGGGGTCCTCAGATTCACTGCAGCTATGCACCTAAATACACCTGTACAACAATGCGGTGATGAGGTGTCACTCTCACTGCAACCTTAAAGAGTGAGGTAAACCCACCTGATTCTGGAAATATATGCTTCATTGGAAGCATGGAAATGTATGCAATATTTTTAAGTAACCTGTTTTAGAAATCAAAATTTATGAGAATTAAAGGAGAAAAAAAAAAAAAAAAAAAAAAAAAAGGAGTCAGTTTCATTTCTGAAATTCATTTCAGAAATTTCATACCTGAAACTCGATTAAAAATCCAGATCAGAACCATAGATTTTCAGCCTGTTCCAATGATAGCCCTTGTATTATTTTGCCCAATCTGACAGATACAAATACTGAGGAAAATCCTATTGCCCAAGTAACTACAAGGATGTTAACAAATCTCCTTTATTTGTAGTTATTTTTAACTATTATTTCACAAATTTATTTTATTTTCCTTTACCATCAGTACATTCTTGTTCAAAAGTGAGAGCACACAAAAGAATCCATTACCTTTCCTGATTGCCCAGAAAATACATTTAGTTTTTCCAGGTTTCCAAGTGAAAGCGGAAGCACATTCACTGACTAAATTTAAAGGGGATCCTCTAGTTATTCTCAGCAGAGCTCTTTTTGCTGTTGACTCCTAGGAGAAGGGAACATGCATAAATGGGAACTCCCCACCATCATATTATTTGAACCAATTCTCGTGGAACTGGGAAGTTCAGTTGTCTAGTCAGTCTATTAAATGAACAAACAAACAAACAAACAAATAAATAGAGTGAAAGCTGTAGCAACTAAATCAAATATCAGCTCAGTAAGCTTCTGTCTTGTTGCAAGCTGATTTGCTAGAGAACTGCTTCCTTTTAAATGTAGCCAATTGTCTATAAACTAAAATGTAAATGTTTAGCTTTTTCTCTTTCTTTTAGACCTGATTGCAGTGCAAAGCTGGTGGTATATCCATAAATATCCCATTGGTATGATCTGTGCCTTCAGACCATCTTCTATGGTTCCACATTCATGTTTCACCATGGGGACCTTTCTTTACCTAGAGACAATCTTGTTAAAAGATGGATCGTTACAGATTTGAAATCGACTTTTTACCTAGAAAGATTGTAGTCTAAATTATAAAGCTGATTTAATTATTCGTTATATCAAACCAAACCACATTGAACCAAACCAAACCAAACAACCTTGGGAAAAATAAATAAAAATAATCTGACACTTTTGTCAATAAAGCATTACAAAACATGGTCTAGTTACTGCACATTCTTTGTGATCCTAACAACCATTCATTAAATAAATGAAAAATTTCAATCTATCGGGTCTTTATATTAGTATAGTAAAATATTATAAAAATATAAATAAATGAAAAATTTCAATATATAGGGTTGTGTAATTGAGCTTTGTGTTAGTCATTAACTTACGCAGTTGTTTACTTTAGGCACATAGCACAGTTTGTGCCTTCATTGAATGATTAAAAGTGTTTTTTTTTTTTTTTTTTTTTTTTTTTTTTTAAAGGAGAGTGACAAATGATAAATAATCAACAATGGATAGCAATTATATTTGTTCCTTCTAATGTATGTTTTTCTATGCACATAATGTTACTAATTGAAATAGTGAATACTGATTTGAAATATCTCAAAAAACATATACAAAGTAAGTCACATACATTCAGATGCTCATAAATGCTAAGCACACTGGCACTGGTATTGATTCAGATGCTACTTTGAATTTTAACAAGTGCTTACAAACATTTTGTAATATACCTACATGATAAGAGCACATAATAACCTTCCTGTGTTGTAACTGTTCCACCTACCAGCACACAGATGGCTGTAGGTATGATACCAAGAAAGACATCCATGTTAGATGCCAAGTCTAGCCTTAGAACTCAAGATGTACCTTCCTTTTTCTTTTTTCCCACTGGGTCCTAGCTGGAGCTCTACATGAGGTAGGTAGTCTCAGAAGCCTGGAGTGAATGTGATCACATTCCTGAGTTCCCAGTTCCAGCAAGATTATTCTGCTGGATTTTATAAACTATATGAATAACCTTTTATTTATTTATTTATTATTTTATTTTTTCTTTTTTTTTTTCCCTTTTCTGAAAGCACAATCTGTTTAGAATTTGACAGATTTCAATGTCCTCTGTATGTATATTTCCTATATGAAAGTCAATCTGGCCCTGAAATCCCCAGAGCTAATTGATGGATGAGATATACCATGAAAAATATATATTATTAGTATCCAAGGTGTCTGACTTAGGTGTTTTTGTTCCAGCTAAATTTCTGCTGATGTGAAATGTACTTAACACCCTCTAGATCCTGCACCCTCCTTATGATTAATTACAACAATATATTACAATTCTTCAGCTCTATAATATGCTCTGTACATTTAAAACAACATTCAGTAAAACAAACAAACAAAAAACATAGCTTCCAGAAAAATAAATAAATAAATAAATCATGGTCTCTAAACCAGGAAATTTCACTGTACTTTTAATCGTTAAAAGATTTAAAAATGAAAATAAGCAAGTAAAAATAAGCTTCAAGAAAATTCCTGGGTCATGGACAATCTTACTAAATATTTTATAAAAGTTGTTACCATCTAGACAGAAATCTGATATAAGGGTTGCATACCAGTAGCCACAAATAATCACTATGACAGTTTTGGCATGGAAACATGAAGTTGGCTGCAACAAAATCAATAATGGTGTGAATCATCATGTCCTGGTATGCTAATTATTCTTCTAACTCCAACCATTAGTACCTGAATAAAATATAAGTTAAGAATATATCCTCTGCAGCTGTCATTAGTAGATAAGTGCCAACAACTAATTACCAACCTTTCCTGAAAGTGCTAGATGTTTTATTAATGCAGTGCATCAGTAGATGGTATGAATAGGTAAAAAGTAATTTTTCTCTTTTTAAAAACCTCTTCAAAACAGTATAACTGTTAAGGTTTTAATGAGATTCTATATATTTATATACTTTAAGCAGAAATCCATTACCTATATAAGAAGACTGCTATCCATTTCAGCTTAATCAATATTCTGTTCTTCAGTGCTTTGTCAGATTGAGACATTTCGTTTTAAGCTATCATATAAGATGTTGTTCAAACAGCCTTTTTCAGCTGTCCCAACTATGCTATTGAAATGCCGAGGACAGACATTAACCAATGAATAATTTATATTCCTCTAAGTGTAGTATGTGTTGTTAATATTTGAATAAAACTGTCTAAATAATAATAATAATAAATCTATATACACTCTAAATGATAAAAAATAAAACCTGTGCCAGTAAAGTACAACATATTTAGATAGATGCTGAAAGCAGTATCTCATAATCTCACCAGATGTAATTTTGAATGTACTAAGGCTGAAAATTAAGTTTTCTCTTTGGAATTTTAGCTTGAATTCAGTGTATGGAAAAAAAAAAAAAAAAAAAAAAGATACATTCTCGGAAATACAATCACATTTTTCAAAGTCATTATTTAGTTAGTTATATGTCTATAGCTTCTGTTCAAGACAGTCTAAAGCAAAGTTTGTCTTACAGTTTTTTTGTTTGTTTGTTTTTTAATATACTGAGAGATAACAGTTACATGTTTTCCTCTATTTTGGCATATTAGTTATATATCTAATGATAAAGATAGCAGGTGATAGTAGGTGGTACAAAAGACTGAACTGAATAATAACTGAATAAGAACAGAGGAGCAGCTGTAGAGAACTGCAGTAGAGGGTAAAATATTTGGGGAAAAATATTCAGCCTAAAATGACGTAGGCACTGGCCCCAAAACTTCATATTGGCCAAACAATAACAACATGCTATTGTTTCAAGAGAAACCAATTCACTTTGACCAGTTTAAAGAGAAATGTTTTATGAGGATCACAGAGGTGTTAAGTTATTCTGCTAGATGTTGGTAAAGCCCCAGCCAGGACATAGGTACCATTATGCCTAAAGACAATTTGAAGAGATCTGAGAGATTAATACTAACCAGAGGTATGTGAAATTACAAGTATAAATAAAACATATATTTATAAAACATGACCTGTGAGGAAAAACTGAAAGCACTGGAAATGTCTGGTATGAAAGAGATGAAGGGGTGACATGAAAGAAGTCTTCCAGCATGTAAAATTTTACTATTACACCATAATATTCCAGATCAGTTCTTCTTCATGCCCACTAAGAATAGCAAAATTTTTAATTTGCGAAGGTATTAGATATTAGGAGAAGCTTTCTACCTGCAAAGATAATGAAATGCTGTACCAAAACATTCATCTCCATTTCAGGTTTTTAACAATTTTAATGAGTTATGGGTGATGAAAGCAGACTTCGTATGATTTCATAAATAAAGTAAATGAAAACAAAAAGGATCTAAAAAGAGTAAGTCAAGTCAAATTTGTGATCAAGGGCATGACTGCAGATCGAGTTCTGGGCTCCCCAGTACAAGAGGGACATAGAGCTACTGGAGCAAGTTCAGAGGGCTACTAAGATGATTAGAGGACTGGAGCACCTGTCGTACAAGGACAGGCTGAGAGAATTGGGCCTGTTTAGCTTGGAAAAGAGAACACTGAGGGGAGACCTAATTAATGTGTATAAATATCTGAAGGGAGGATGTCAAGAGGATGGAGCAAATCTCTTTTCAATTGTGCCCAGTGACAGGCAATGGGCACAAAACAAATTCGGCACAGGAGGTTCCAGCTTCGTATGAGGGGACACATCTTTACTGTGAGGGTGAAAGAGCACTGAAATAAGTTGCCCAGAGAGGTGGAGTCTCCTTCTGTGGAGACATTCAAAACCCTCCTGGATGCCATCCTGTACAATGTGCTCTTGGTGATCCGGCTTGGGAGGGGCTTGGACTAGATGATCTTCAGAGGTCCCTTCCAATCCCGTCCCTTCTGTTATTTTGTGATTCTGTGATCTTGATAAATACATTGGATCCACAGTGAAACAGAATGCTGAGATAATTAAATAGATGAACAATTGTATTGGCTTTATAAATGTTATCAGAAGGACTATTTTCAAAAAGCTATATTATTGAGCAGTTCTTTAAACATGCTGGAATGAAATAAATACCTGCAAATACCTATACATTTGTCCAAACCCATCAACAAATATATGTATGTTAGCTGGTGTGATAAATACATTTTAAAAATAATAATAAAATAAATCAACCAACCAACCAAACAAAAATCCCCACATGATTATAATGGATTGTCCATTTTATTGATGTGTCTAAACTAAGGGGCCTCCAACAAATTCATGAAGCTCTTGAAGGAAATAAAATACTAATACTATGAAGACATTATCTTTCAAGGACATATTTGTTAAGAGTAACCTTTTTGCCATACTTGCAATTATCTTACTCTAAACTGATTGTTGTTGGCATATGTAATTAATGCTTACAAAAGGACAAACCAGGAATTAAGGCAGGCAGCAATTATTTGAAGTGTAATGTCTGCCAGATTAATGTTGCTGTAATGAACATTCATTGTGTATTAAAACTGCATGACAACTATAAGAAGAGCCCTTGAAAAGCTGGTTCAGGGGAAAAAAAATAAGATTATTTATATCTAATTAAAAAAGCCAACTGAAATTGCTGCAACACATACGTTAATTTTTAGTTCTTATCTAAGGATTAATTGGACCCTCTATAACAAAACATCTTGCAAACAGGCTTTTCTCTACTTGTTTAGATTGTGCTGCACCAGGACATAAACAGTATCTACTAAAGTCAGTGGAAGGACTTGCTTTTACTGAATAGAGTTTAGGCTCACACTTCTAGTAGGCTCTTGCTATCTGCATAAACAAACAATGATGGTGTATTTAACTATCTGATTTTTGTTTGTTTTTATGCATATCCTACCCCTTATTGCCAGAGTTTTTCTTTTGGTTAGGATTCTGATAAGCTTGAAAAAGATGCTTTAAAAGACAAGCAAATATTTAGCCATTGATTCATGTCTCCCCTCTTCTGGTCCTCATAATAACAACAACAACAAAAATATTTCAAAATAGTGGAAATTTTCTTTAAAATTATATATCTGCAATACAACTGTCAGCTAGCAAGAGGAAAAGTGAAAATCACTAGATAGTGTATATCTTTTGAAATGAGATATGAGGAAAAAATAGAGAAAAGGATAAATGTATTGTGTTAACATTCAGTAAATACTTCTGATCATAAACAGCAGGTACTATTATTAGAATTACGGGTTTAATTAAAATTCTTTCAGATCACTGATAAATCTGAACGTTACATAAAAGTAGAATATACTTCTATACCCACCACCTCTTCCTGTGAGCATAGGGGTTTCATTTAGTCTCATTCCTGGACACTCAGACCTGTCCTGAAGACCTGCCCTGAGTTATGTTGTAGGTGTCCATGAGCCCAGACCTGTATACTGCTGGCTTGTGGGCTTCCTGCACAGACCTTGCACCCAAGCTGTAAGTAAGTATGTCTCCATTCCTTTGTACAGCCCTCAAAGGGACTCCCTGGGCTCACTATGGACTTGACTCATGACCTTTACATGCCTGCGGCTGCTGATGGACCCTGTCCTTCTCACCACTGTGCCATGATGCTGTGGGGCTGTGCCTTCATCAGGGAGGGTAATGCCCTGCAGATCCAGTCTTGTCCTCTTCAATGGAACATCTGGGTTCTTGATGCTCCCTGGCATACATGTACAATGGGGATACCTTTTAAATACTGCAAACCTCAAGTTAGGATCATTTGCCATCACTTTGTATTCACTTGTATCAATGAAGTGTCAACACAAATACTGTTATGTATCTCAGTTACTTGTAAAGACTAGGGGAGAAATGTGGCTTCATAAGCAAGCAAGTTTTTGGATGTGACTAGAAAGTAAATACCAAACAATAGCTGCTGTGTTATCATGGTATTTCAGTGGTCCCATGAAAACATTCATTAAACTTTTCCAGATTCTAGAAGCACCACAGATCACAGATGTTTCATCATAGCATAGAATTAAAGTTCCTTCTTTGAAAGGAGTCCAGGCAGAACTGCCTGAAACATCATGGGTGATTGCTTCCATAATCAGACACTAGGAAAGGAACTTCTTTTTGAACTTTAAAGAATCATAGAATTATAGAATATCCTGAGTTGGAAGGGACCCACAAGTATCACAGAATCACAGAATTGTAGGGGTTGGAAGGGACCTCCAACATGATTGGGTCCCACCCCCTGCCAAACCAGGTTCCCTAGAGCAGGCTGCCCAGGTAGGCATCCAGATAATTCTTGAATATCTCCAGAGAAGGAGACTCCACAGCCTCCCTGAGCAGCCTGTTCCAGTGCTCCATCACCCTCAATGTGAAGAAGTTCTTTCACGTTGTGCAGAACTTCCTATGATCCATTTGTGGCCATTGTCCCTTGTACTGTCCCCACAAACCAATGAAAAGAGGTTGGCCAGATCCTTTTGACTCTCACACCTCAGGTATTTATAAACATTGATAAGATCCCCTCTCAGTCTTCTCTTCTCAAGGCTGAACAGACCGAGGTCTCTCAGTCTTTCCTTATAGGGAAGATGCTCCAGGCCCCGTATCATCTTTGTTGCCCTCCACTGGACTCTTTCCAGCAGATCCCTGTTTTTTTTTTTTTGTTTGTTTTGTTTTGTTTTGTTTTGTTTTGTTTTGTTTTGTTTTGTTTGTTTGTTTTGTTTTGTTTTGTTTTGTTTTGTTTTGTACCGGGGAGTCCAGCACTGGACACAGTACTCCAGGTAGTTGAGGCCTGACCAGGGCAGAGTAGAGTGGGAGGGTCACATCCCTTGACCTGCTGGCTGCGCTCCTTTTAATGCACACCAGGATCCCATTGTCCTTCTTGGACACCAGGGAACACTGTTGGCTCTGGTCAACCTGTTGTCCATCAGGACCCCCAGGTCCTTCTCCGCAGAGCTCCTCTCCAGCATGTCATCCCCCATCCTGTACTGATACATGCGGTTATTCTTTCCCAGGTGCAAGTCTCTACACTTGCTTTTGTTAAACCTCAAATCATCAAGGATCATTGAGTCCAACTCCTGGGTCTGCACAGGACCAGCCATGTGCCTTAGAGCATTGTCTAAATGCTGCTTGAACTCCAGCAGGTGTGGTGCTGTGACAGTTTCCTTGGGGAGCCTGTTGCACTGCTTGACCACCCTCTCAGTGAAGAACCTTTTCCTAATATCCAGCCTCAATCTCCCCTGTCACATTTCCATGCCATTGCCTCAGGTCCTTCTCACTGTCCCCAGAGAGCAGAGCTTAGTGCCGCCCCCTCCGCTCCCCTCATGAGGAAGCTTCAGGCCACCATGAGGCCTTCCCTCAGCCTCCTCTACTCTGGGCTGAAAAAAACAAAGAACCTCAGCCACTCTGCATACGTTTTCCCCTCTAGACCCTTTAACGTCTTTGTAGACCTCCTTTGGGCACTCTAATAGTTTTATGTCCTTCTTATCATTGCACCCAACACTGCACACAGTCCTTGAGGAAAGGCTGCACCAGTGCAGAATAGAGCAGGACAATCCCTTCCCTCGACCATCTGGCAGTGCTGGGCCTGAGGCACCCCAGGGTACAGTTGGCCCTTCTAGTTTCCAGGGCATGCTGCTGACTCATATTCAACTTGCTGTCAACCAAAACACCACAATCCTTTTCTGCAGGGCTGCTCTTCAGACTCCTTTCCCCTGAGATATTCTTATGCTATCTGAGATAAGATATCCTTATGTTATTGCTTTTCTTAAAAATAAAAGACATTTTCAAGAAGCTTGGTTGGGGAAACCAACAAGACTTGTTTTCAAAAATTAGTCTTGAGTATAATCCAGAGGAAAAAAAATAGTTATCTGATAAGTAAAAAAATATCAAATGCATGAATTAACTTGGCATATTTATAGTTTTGATTCTCATTACCAATTGTGGAACTACCAGTCTCTTACTATAGGTTTGACTCAGCAAATGGTTGTCTAAAAGTCAAGACTAAGAATGCAACAGAAATATGTCTTTAAGCTGCTTACATACTGTGAAACTAAAATTCTCAAAATGTGAACTATTAAAGTAGAAACATTAATTATATCAGTATCCCATATTCATGCTGTTCTTTCCTCACCATTTAAGACTGTGATAATTTGTTATGTAGCACTGATCTGATACAGTGTCTTTGATACAACTGCAGACTCCATGCTGCTCCCTCTTAATCGACCTTAGAAGCATCTCCATGGGTATTCAGTTGAGCTTTCTCAGCACAATGAAAGACAGCATTTTAACAGTCAAAAATCACTTTCTCTCTGCAGCATCATATTTAGTGCAGTTCAGTGCATGGCAACTGGACCAAAGTTAATGATGCTTAAGCAGCATTACCTGAGTGTTGCGGAGTCCTCTAAACAGACTGCTGAGCAGACCTGAATTCAAACTGGAACAGACTTAGGACTACCTGTACACCAAGTGCTGCTTCTGCTTTCTCTGTATTTCTTGCTGAGCAGATTGGAGAGGTGAATGAGATTATTTTACACTTCAGTGTTCTTCTCTCACCTGGCAAGCAACATCTGAAGTCATATTAGATCATTAAGATCCATTTGACTACATGAACATGTTGTAATTTTTTCTCCTTCTGAAGGTAGACATTACTGAAGCTTGAACAATTATATTCATTACTCTGAAAACATGATCAGTTACATGCATATGTGATACGTGTGCATAAAGCAAAAACAGACAAACAAACAAACAAAACAATACTTCAGTAAGTGAGCAGGATTTTACATTCAGACAGAAAACGTGGATTTGGCCTGATTTAATTCAATTTCTGCTTCATCAGACCCAAAGTAGATTTCTAGTTATCCACACCACTGTAGAAAAATAAAATATGTTTTATTGAAAACTTATCACAAAATAGTTGTTATAATTCTCTCCATATTTTTTTTTTCCTTTTCATTCTATTATTCCTGTCTCAAATCTTTGTAAACAGGCTCAAACTGCAAATACAAGTTTGTCTTGTGGCTTCCTAAAAATCTCATTAAAACAACAACAACAACAACAACAACAACAACAAAAACACTTAAAAATCATAACAATTATTTTAAGAGTTAGAAGAGTATTATTCAGTTGTTTAGTCATAAAGTAAATAATTTTGCTTAACTCAGTTTAATGAATTTGTATGTCATCTGCTTTTAGTGTGTTATTTTCACCTTAAATAAAAGATAGCATGATTTACCAGGGTCTGTGGAATTACTATTAATGCTTCTTGCAAAGCTATCTAACTTAAGCATGTATCTACTACTTAGGGTAGATTTCAAAAAAAAAACAAAAACAAACAAACAAACAAAAAAAACACGAAAAATGGGTAGATTTGAAATTAAGTTGTGCAACACAAGAAGATTTTTGTTAAAGTGTGGGCTCACAGTGTTGGAAATTGATTAATCCTGACATTTCCAAGGATTCTGAATATCATCTTTGAAATGTTCTTGGCAATTGGAAGGAGACAATGTTACTCTGCTGCTGCCTGTGCCACTGGGGACTCCAGGAACTGTTTGTTCTTGGCTGTTCCCACTGAATGCTGAAGTACTCATGCTACTGTTGCCTCTGTGCGTTTCTCAACTGACAGTAGGGAAAGTCATTGACTTTTCAAATACCTGTCCTTATTTTAGGAATATAATTGTTTCAAAGTCGAAAGAAAAAAAAAAAAAAAGAGAGAGAAAAAAAAGAGAGAGAGAGAGAAAAAAGAGAAAAAAAGAAATAAACAAAGAAATAAAGAGAAATAAACTTTTGTTATTAGTTTAAGATGATGTGAGGCTAAGGCTGTCTAGAATTAAATGTTGGAGATTTATGAAGTAGCCCTTTTTTGTTTATTTTAAGCTGGTGTTTTGAAGACTTTCAGTTAAGTTAGGAGAACTAATCACACACACCTTCGGATAACATTGAGCACCTTAGATGAGCATTTTGACAGTGCTGGTAAATATCCTATTTTTCAACTTTTCAGAACATGGCTTAGTGCATGATCTCATTGCATCAAGAAATGAAGTATATAGCAGGTTATTTTTGAAAATCAAAGTGTTGGTTAGATGTCTTTCTAGAAAATAATTATTGAGCAGTAATATGATCAAATGTTCATCCACAACCCAGCCATTGTTTTGAATTTATCTAAACTCTCCTTTTCTCCAGGCTTGTTTTATTAAGAGTCAGAACCTGGTGCTGACTACAAGCAGACTTATAAAATTCATCCTTTAGTTCCAATGGTTTCTGGAGAGTCTAATGTTAATATATAATCTCTTACTGTGTTGTGAAATCTCTTGGTGCTGACAGTAAATGATAATTTGAATGCAATGTGTATTGAAGAGAACAAATGACTGTCACAAGTCATTTTTACTCCTTTGTTGTGTAGTTAGGGTTTGCAAGAGTATTATAATGATACCGCACTGACTGTTATATTACATGTCCCCAAACTACTACAAGATCTGTCTGTGCAAGTGACTCCAATACTGTCAAGTAAATCTTATAGTCTTCCAGTTTTTCCCAGCTATTCTGTTTTGTTGTTGTTATTGTTAGTTTTTTCTTTCCTTTGGGAAAGTACAACTATGTACAACTGTAGAACAATTATGTTTCTTGTGTACTACTGACACAATTGTTTAGTAGATCACTATATACTTATTTAAAAATCAAGATATATATATATATATTTTTTTTTTCTGGAGACTCTCATTTTCTCTAAATGTATGTAAGAAATTCTTTCGTTAGCTCTACTAATCAGAATAATATTTTAACATTAAAATATACAAAAAAAAAGATATTTCTTAAAGATATTTTTAAGATATTTCTTAAAAAAAAACAAACAAACAAACAAAAAAAAACAACAATGTAATAAGAACGTTTCCTGAGGTTGGTTTTGCTACATGCCTCACATTCAGTTATCTTTATTTGAATGTAATTTCACAATTTTCATAGAATTATTATATCTGCTTATATTAAAGTAGAAATATTAAAGTAGAAATAGATTAAGATAGCATCTTAGAAGAATCTTAACTTCATTGGACATTGGATTGGCGTTTCATTGGACAAATTGAAATAGCCAAGCATCTAAGAGATGTTGAATTCAGTCTAATAGAACTTTCATCTGAAATCTGATTTGAAATAATAAAATAACCCCAAATTTTGTGAAACAAAACAAAACAAAAGTCCATTTACAGTAGTTAGACATCTTTTTTTTTATGTTCTTTAACATAAATACTTGGATGGTTAATTTTTTATCATGCTCATGAACCTTCTTTATGCAATGTGAATCCTTAGTGGTTTTAGGCACAGAAACAGTTCAAGTACAAGTAAGACTCAAGACAATAAAGAGTCACTACCCTATTTAAAGAGTTTAAAATAATGAATTGTCCTGATATTATCTTATTAATGATTTCAGAATTCTAGGCAAAATACTGCTGTTTGAGAAACAATGGGCAGAGCATCTTTCACACACTAGGTTGAGGTATTTCTGAAAAGGTGATCCATGAATTTATGTTCTAGTAGCACTATTACTTAACTGTACATAGTTAACCTTGCAAACATTGCATTAGAACAGAATTAGATGTTTGTATATCTAAGTTAATCAGCTGATATATTTGTTGATAATAGAAGTAATGCATTGATTTTTTGAAAACAGTTATGACATTCTTTATTCCAAAGCTTCATTAATGACAATTGATTTAAGATATTTTTTTTTTTTTAGAAATTAATATTTGTTGCTCCTTTAATTTTTTCAATTTTCTTCTCTACTTATTTTTATTAAAGCTCACTCTTAGTTCAATATCCTTTGAGTTTACCTGTGAGATTGCTTGCTCTGAGAATCTCCGCTTCCTGTAGATATAATAGGAGCCTTGAACACCATTGCTCTGGTCTTTTATTAAACTGTTGTAGGTAGCACAGTAGAGTGGTTTCTCAGATAATAAAGACATACTTCTGAGTACCAGACTATTCAGCCTATATGGGCAAGGGGCTAGAAAATGTGTATTAAAATCTGTCAGCTCAATGCTGACCTGAAAAATGTGCAGTACTGTTCAACAAATAACTGTTAGAAGTACTTTGAACCACTGGCAAAAGTTTCAGAGGTCACTGGAAGCTCTGAATTCCTTGTGAATGCTTATACAGCAGTGGATGTTCTCTCGGGTATTAGCATCTTCATTAATGATACTTCATTAAAAACTGAGAAAAAATGTTTTATGAATAGGTCTCCTTTATTTCTATTATAAGGATTAAGCTGGATATATATATATATTAATTTAGGTGGGTTTTGTTATTGTTGTCATTTTTAAAGTCATGACAAATAAGAGTTAGTAATACCTAATTATAAATATAGAATGCCTACCTTTAGCTCCATACTTAGACAGCTGGATTATTGTTATATATGGTATTAGTACAATGTATAGTAGATTTATATGCTGGTTTTCACATTAAATGCTTTGTTTTAAACATGTAGATACAATAAGCCAAAAGATGTGAATTTGCATCTGATTTGCTGAACTATTCATTAAGGAGTACAGTCTCAGAAAATCTACAAATGGAGCTTAAAGTTTTTCAGCCCCAAAACTTTGGATTTTTCTATTTCAAATTGTTTTCCTTATCAATGTTTTCTGTAATTTTGTTCAAGATAAACACTCAATGCCAGTTTAAAAGAGCTAAATTCAAACAATGCTTTTGTCTAAATAAAACACTGTTAGCCTGAACTGAGTTTTTAACTTTCTGAGACAGATACCACCCTCCACAGTCCAATATTTACCCAGATTTTATTTATTTACCAGTGATTATTTAGCATTAATCATTTACCAATGATGTGTAAATGTGATGTGATTCTCTACTATAAAACACTGACTTTTAGTTTATATTATTTCTATGACAGAGAAATCCCTGGATGTTGCTATTGTGATCAAAAACCTTTCTATTCTGACTGTTAAAGGCTACATTTAACAACCAATAATGTAGAAGGAAAAAGCAAAAAAGATCCTCTTTACACAATCATTTGGAAAGCCAAGAAAACTATGTTTACAGGTACATTTTAGAACATGACTCAGCATACCAGCTTCCCTCAACTTCATTTCATAGTATAAAGAGCATTGCTGTATCAACACTGTATCCTATACCACAATTCAAACTATCTCACTACACTGGGACTAATTTATTTGTTGAAATCACACATCTGCTCCACAATTTTGTGCTCAGAGTAAGACACAGCAAGAGATGCTTTAATACTTGCATCTGTCCCTGATTAGCTATCTTGGAAACTAATTAAGCAATCAATAAACAGAACAAGTACAAGTCAATGGCATCTCTGATAAGCGTGCATGATCTTAAACCTAAAGCAACATAGTTGTCAGCAATTACAAGGAATGCTATACCATCCTAAGGTTCATTAAGATACACTTGTACAGCTATTAAATGCCCATCTACTAATAGATTTTGTACAATATAGTGGCGGGGGGGTGGGGGGGTGGGGGGGGACGACACTTGATAAACCACTGTAGCTGCTGCCTTTCAAATTTTGAATTCTGTGATTTATGGAACTCTATGTTGCAAGATTGGCTTACACACATGCACTATCCTTTCTACCGACATTCACCTTGTTTCACCTCAAAGGACTTAGGTTTTATTTCAATATGTCTGTGTCTTTAAAAAGACTCAAGCAAGTTGTAACCACTTGCCTATGCAACTGAAGTATTTGAGGAAAGGTTCAACATTAATCTAAATCTGTTTCAGCTTTAAGCTTTTAAAATTTTAATCCTTTCACTTTATAAATTATAATTATTATGCTAATAATAATAATAATTGTATACCAGAAGTTCAGAACGGAAGGGTTTTTGCAGGTGTCAAAATCTGTACAAGAACTCAACTGTTTCAAGGAAGGGTATCATACCTGTGTGCTTACATGTGCTTCACAACATACAAGCAGAGATATTATTAATAAAAGAAACCTTAACATGTCCGTTTCCTGAATTATTAGCTTCTGAAGTCGTGATCTGAGTGTTACATTTAATGTTATCAGTGTTTTATACAGAAGTTAAATTGGTATCCCACTGATTAAAAATTACTATCCCACTGATTAAAAAAGTTAATAAATGGATCAGGGTGACAATTCAGCAAGGTAGATAAGCACTGATGGATTAAGCACTACGTTCTAGGTTATACTGATATCTACTATCTAGGACAGTATGTAAAAAGCAGGTCATGTCTTTTGAAATAGAAGAGGTGATCATCAGTAAGCGAATGTAATTTTCGACATTGGAATTTGGCCAGCACAATGGTTCCTCTACAGTGTTTCTCTTCCAAAAAATATCTTCTGCTCTTTAATGACTACAAGCAGTCAGAAGGTTGTTTTAATGTCTCATCTGAAATCTGGCAGCAAGCTCATGTGAGCTCTCATCCAAAACACTACAATTTTCAGAAAGTTTCAAATGACCCAGCCGTCCTTGTAAGGATTCATTTTTAACCACCCTCTCTACCCCCTGCCCAAGGCAAAAAAAAAAACAAAACAAACAAACAAAAAAACACATAATGCTAGATCATCAACCTGAAAAAAGCACTAAAACACTTTTGCCAAGGCAATATTAAGTGATTATTTAATTTTATTTTTTATGTACATTTTTAGTTTTAAAAAAGTTTTTATTATTGAAAGGGCTAAGCCCATTGTCAAGGCATATTATTATTCCATTATTTTCATAAAGAAATAATATTTCATAATATAATATTATTATTTCATTATTTTATGTTAAGGCCATCAACTATAAGTATTCTTCATACACTTGATATATATATATATAAGTATATTTCACATTTACCTTTTATTTTTAGTTTCACTCTAGCGATGTATAAACAATCCATTGATTTTTTTTCTTTTAAAGTATAAAAATGCAATCCAAGACAACTTGAAGATAATTCTTAGAGATCTATTTTTTCTACTTCTTCCCTTTCCTGTTCTTATATTCTTCCTTTTCTTCTCACAGTTTCTTTACCTGATATTTCATATCTTTCTCAATATCAACTCCTGCTCCTTCTTCCCTGCATTTCTGCTTCCAGACTTTGTTGTCTCTTTCCCTATTTTGCCTATTTTCTATGACCTTTGAAAGTTGCTCATTTACAATTACTAAGAATCTTTTGCTAATCTAAAAAGCAAATGAAGAAGTAGTAAAAATCAATATTATTAATTCTGCTGTGTTCTGTGTGATTGCTTAATTAGATTAGATGGCTGAGTTTTTTATTAAAAAACTATTACATTGTCTGTTTGTACAGCAGCCGGAAAAATGCCCCAAACCATGCCCTTTCTGTTCACGTTACTGCAATGTGGAAATAGCTCCAGTGATGTGAATAGAACAGCTCTGGTGTAAAATTAGAATAAAACCTACAAGTTTCACTGTTACTATATCACCTGCAAAGACCTTGCAATCTAGTGTGAGTTCTCAGAAAACCTTACAAATTCAAGCAACTATTCACATGGGCAATCACATTGGCTTAATTGTGGTTGCTAGCATTTTTAAAGCTGCTCATCTGTGTAAACATTTGACTGGTCAGGATTTAATACATAGCATAGCGACATACCACGTTGATAGGTGTTGAAAAAATAGAACAAGACAGTACAAAGTAAGCAAATTATCTCAAAATCAAGACCACACAGAGATTGAATTCACATCTGTTCCCATCTTGATAAACATATTCTTTTGCTTTTGGCATATAAAAACTCGTGAGTGGCTTCTGTGTTAAAAAATAAATAAATAAATCCCAGCAATTTATTCTCCAAATAGTCCTTAATTTTCTTACCTTCAGAAAATTGTTTTTCTATTTGGAGAATTATTAATTATTAATTTGGCAGCTAGTGGTGAAGATGCTCAAGATGCTCCTTGAAAAATACTGTTTTAACAGCAGCATAATAAGGCTTAACCTGTAAGTCCTGGTCCCAGGCTCTGTAATGTTAATCCATAAAACAGACACCAAAGACTGTAACAACAAAGTGGCAGAGAGTGAACGGACATGGGTTCAAGCCCAGTCCTTTAACTGCTATTCCATTACTAGCATACAGCATGCCATGGCTTTGGCTTGGGCCAGCTAGTATTTTCCCAACAATACCAAATGGTGTTTGGAAGATAATGTTTTCAAGGAACAAGTCACTATGGATAAGATTTGTTTGAGGGGAAAGCTTAGACTTGTTTCAGGAGAAAATTTAGCCCTATAGATGTAAACCATGCTGTTCTATGTACCTATCGGGCCAGGAAGAACTGAACAGTATTGGCAAATATTCAGGCTACCACAGAGCACATGGGCAGAGTGGCTCCAAGCAGTCAGTTAGCAACTAAGGTGTTGAAGTGAGCCAACAGGATATGTTGTGTAGACAAACCCTTTCATTCAAGCAATCACATAATCATCTAGGTTGGAAGAGACCTCCAAGATCTCCTAGTCCAACCTTTGACATAACACTAACAAGTCCTCCACTAAACCATATCACTAAATTCTACATCTAAACATAGTAGCCTTGAAACCTTTTTTGGGACCATAACTCTGTTTCTGTTAATGATTTGTTGCCCTTTTCCCACCAGAAAATTCAGAACCTATCAAAGTAGTACCATACTTAGTGCCATCTAGGAAGGAAAAGGCCAGGGTTACATTTTCTTTGCACCCAGAGATTTCAAATTACATCTCTGTTTTCAAAAGAGTTCCTCAGTAATCATCTATAGGTTGTTCCAGAAACAGAAAAGTGTCAAAGAAAGTTTCTTTTCCATTAACGATTCACTCTCTCTGTTACAATTAAAAAATTATTCTGCCAGGAAACACAACAAGGGAGAATAATTGCAGTATGCCTGTTAGGATTTTAACCTTGATAGGAAAACCAACTGCTGTAAATTGTAACCCCGATCCAAGACCTGTATCAAATGGTCCTTAAAACTGGGACAATGCAGATCTTCACCACTTGTGAATGCCCTAACCACTGTGATAAAGTGTCATGGTAACAGGGTAAAATATTCGTTCTATATTTGGGTGGTGCTTTTTCTAATATAAGTACATTTTTATCATTCATATTCACCATACAATCTGTTATTAGTTTTAATTATTTTCAGTATTAAAGGCCCATGACACTATTAGCTGACCACTAAAAGTCATCTATAGCTCATTAGCAATGATTAATCACCTGCTGTCTTATAATTAATGGTTATTAAGAGAACAGCAGTTAAATAGCTGTTCCTTATTTTCTGTGCTAGGCAAGAAAACTTAGAAGATAGTTATAGCAGAGACTCAAAATTTTCAAATGATATTTTGGACATTGACTTTTAAGTCTCAGGAATTAAACTCTCATTGATAAGTCAAATCACTAGCTAAAAATAAAATATAAAAGGGAATCACACTAATGACTTATTTTACCATAATGATATTACTGAACCTTCAGTAACACTTCCCCCCCCCGACCCCCACTCCCCCTTCAAATTTTCACTTTGTGGAGACTATTTACTTTTCCAGAAAGGTAACTCAGGCTATCAACAAGCCTGTGATCATCTTTCAGTATTGCATGTTCTCTTCTTGTCAAACATTTTGCTGGAAGAAGACACCTTGATGCTAACAAACTCAATTTTCATAAAAAATAGAGTGATTTTTCCCTCTTTTTTATTGAAAGACATTTATTTCATAATATATATATATTAATATGAGCAACTGTGTATTTCTGCAAATTTATGTCTTTGATTTTGTCATAGATAAAAGGATGAAATGACCACTGAAGTAATGGAATAATGGAATTAAATATTACTTCACAATTTTCATTTATAGAAGTAGCTGTTCAACTGGAAACTAAAAGTATTGAAGAGTTTGGGGCATATTTTTAAAAACAAACAAACAAACAAAACAAACAAACAAAAAAAATAAAACAACATTTTTTCAGTGCAATTACAAGTCTTGATCAATGAAAAGGGTAGTGATAGGTAGAGAGATCTCATCTGCTGAGATGAAGTCTCCATCTGCTGTCTTGAATCTCTGGGATTTGGGAAATCAGTATGTTACCATTATGATAGCAGATGTTTAACTGGAGGATCTCTGAACACATTGGAGCAGTGCAGTATCATCAGCTTGCAAAATATTGTGAAATTGATATACATTTGACATTTGAAGGAATTCTAAAATAAATTTCAGCCTTAATCTGCCTGATTTTCTCCAAACTTTCTTCTTGATCACTATTAAAACATAAGAGTAATCATCCCAGGAGATATATACCATACTGACTTTGTGACTGAATTCACCACCTCCTTGTTCCCACACTTAGAAGAAAATGGCTGAGCCCAAACTTACCCAAAGTACTCAGTTTCCTGCTGGTCACAGGAGACAAACAAGTTCCATCCTAGCAGGTGCCAGCTCCAGTACTGAGAGAATAGTAATTATTTTATTTTATTTAATTTTTTCTAGAACCTCAGTGCTTTAATGATCCAGGGTCTAATTTCCTATCAAAATTTATTCTGAGCCATTGTAGATGCATTTGCTCTATTGCCCAGAATACATTTTGATTTTTTTTTCCCTTGAGTTTACATGCACTGTTCTACCTACACAAAGCAATCTCTTCTCAGCCTTCAGTTGATTGGGATAAATGAAACAATCCTTTTCACAGACACCTCGTATCAAAGCTTCTGTCTCCCAGTCATCAATTTTGCAACTCTTCTCTACGCTTATTCCAATTGGAAATCGTGCTTCCTAAGCAACGCTATTGTATTTCAGGTGAGACTTTCCTGTGCCTGATTAGTAGGTACAGATAGACCTTTGCTCTGTTATTGTCTCTCTGATAAATTATAGTTAAATATTTGTCTTTCCCATGGCTGCAAAAATTGTGCCTGATAGTATTTCTGAGATTACCCTGAGGTCCAGCTCTGATTTACTGGAGCTTACTCTGATAAGCTCCTAATTTATAATTAGAGGTTTCATTAAATAACCCCACATTTCTGGTCTTGACTTTTAAACTATTACACTTCAGCCTATTTCTATTACTCCAGTCTTTGATGTCATTCATTTCATTTATGATGTATTCCTTTGAGTCAAAACAAAAAAGGATAGCATTATGATATTAGCAATCTCTATCAGGACCCAGCTTTTATACAAGAGTTGTGGACTGCAGCATTAATCAAAGATGCTGGAGAAGTCCCCATGAGATGCTCACTAGCACAGCAGTTTCCTCTCCTGCACAGTCTTGCCACTATCCTGTTCATTTTAACTTAGAACCCCTAGTCCCTTTCTTCTCACTGTTTTTATAACGATATGTTTTTTATAATGATATGTTGCATACCAATAACCAACCAACCAACCAACCAAATAAACAAGCAAAACCCCACAAAACAAAACACACAATCTTGTATCACACAAATATGTGTAGAAAAAGTTACCATGATCAGTCTTAATTAATAGTTTGGAAATCAGTGAGTAAGAAAGAAAATCTAATGCATTTATAAAGAATTGAAATCACTGTGGTTTTGTTGTTGTTGTTGTTGTTTGTTTGTTTGTTTGTTTTTTTTTTTTTGTTTGTTTCCATAAATATAGAAGATCCTAGACTAATTTGATGAAATGAATAATCTGAGACTTGTGCCTCCTGCTGACTGATATGTACACAACAAACTACACACAAATTTTCCTGGAATGAGGTCTATGGGCCAGATTGTTAGTATTTTTTAATGCAGCCATATACAGTTAATAAAAAGAACCTTCATATTAGTGTGAATGTCTGATTCTCTTGACATATCTTGTCAATAAGATATTTATCAGCACTTACTAGATTTAATTATCTCTCTTCCCTACCATTTTGTGATATGGAAAGTGTGAGGTAAGGAACTTTTCTGAATCAGAGGAGGGATTTCAGCAAATATAGCAAAAGATTGTGGTTTGGCAAAACCTTTTGGGGCTTGAAAGGCTGCTGTCAAATGCAGTTGTTACTTTCCACAGACTGAAGGCCAGCATATAGCCTTCTGCACCCCTCTGGTTCCACATAGAAGAGAAGGCTAAAAAGAAAAGAGGCCTTATGATGTTCCTTTTCATTCTTCATTTTTCTCTGTTTTCACTTTGCTTGCGCAGAAAATAGTCAGCTAAACTCAGAAACCTTTCTAGCTATCTAGTCTAAATTTGGGGATAAGGTTGTGTGACATCTTATATTTCCAAATTTTGCCTACTGACTTCTTCCTTTGAAATAAACTGAAAGCAAGCTGAAAAATGTCAGATAGTTGCTATCATTGCTAAAGATTATAACTGCTATTAAATGCTAAATATTGTTCTCTGCACTAAATTGTTTCTTCTATAAAGAGGTTTAATAGCAGAAGTAATTAAAAATTGTGCAGAACTATAAATTTATATGAGGCTATAAACATACAAATAAGCCTGCATTGCTTGGTTTTTCCTGGTATATTTATAGTGTTTGAATTTCATTGGTCTTTAAATAAAAAGGAATTGTTAGTCCCAGTAGAAAGGAGATTCTGTTTAATCTTGAGAATAAAGGGAGCTCTGGGGTTTAATGGAGAAGACAGTCTTAGTTTGGAGTCAGTGCTGCCTTCAAGATAATAGTTAAGAATATTTTGACTCCAGGAGTAAGCCCCAGGACACTTCTGTGCTAGCTCACAACTAGAAAGCAGATGGGAAAATACATCCCACACACTTTAATAATAATAATAACAAATTTTAAAAAGTTTAAATTTATTTAACCATATATATTTATGAATCAAGTAAAGAACTGTTATGACTTTTAAAGTTATAAAAACATGGATCATGGCAATAATATTTATTGTATAAATTGTATTTGATATTTAATAGAGGGGAGGATAAGAGAACGATACAATAAATAACATAATTATAAGAACAAAAACTTTGCATTTTCACAGTCCTATATCTCTTTGTGGTCTATGATTACTAGCTGTCATTGCAACAATTTTAGGGAGAAATAAGTACAGTCCATATTCCTCACTGTAAACATAGGGAAACCAAGGCAGACAAATGTTATTATTGCTGATTTCTATAGACATGAGTCAGTAGCATATTTAGGGTTGATTTTTCAGCTGCATATCTGAGTTTTTATACAAGTACTATATATTTTTCTCTACTCATTGCAATATTAGAATAACAGTTAATGTATTTTGCTTTGCTCTCCTAGTAAATTAATGGCAAGATGTGGAACTGAATTAGCCAGGCTGTTTGCAATAGGCACAGTGTTATTACAGACCTGAGGAGATTTTAGGGTTTAGAAATCTGAGTTGGCTAAAATTTTCCTTGGGAATTTCTCAAAGTATACACTTCTGTGTACTTTGACCTTTGTACTTGACCTTTGTACTTGAAGATGGGTGTTAACAAGCTATTCACCAGTTCAAGGTGATATTCTAGTTTCAGAACCATTTTGATTTAATGACACAAACACAAACAATTCCGAGTACTTCAAATAACCTTGAGTCTCTGTGGTAATACACTGTTCTCTGTTTGTAGAAGAAAACACTTCAGGAATAAAACTTCCAACAAGTGCCAAACAAGGTCAGAAAAAAAAAAAAAATAATAATAATAATAAAAAAAATCTTATTTAAAAAGGCAGACTTTTTTTTTTTTTTTTTTTCCCTCATATATTTAGGATTATTTATTATATTCAGGACTATACTTAGGACAAAATACAACAATATAATACTAAAAATACAATAATTAAAATTCATACCTTCTCATTAATATTTTGTATCAATCCAATTTTATTACAAAGAAATTTGAATATATTGTCTATCACAAGTTCACATATTTCTTATAATTGAAAGAACACATACGTAAAACTACATTTCACCCTCAACATGCAACTGCAGTCATGTTTTTGCAACACAGGTTTTTAGCACTACTATTGTTCTCTAGACACAGTAAAAATTCTACAGTGGACTAGAATTAATATAAATTGTTGCAAATTTAGTATTACTCTTCATAAATTCATCCAAATTATGTTTTTTTAAAAGGGTTTTATTTTTATTTATTTATTTATTTATTTAATATGGATATCTGTGGCTTATAATAATTAAATAAGGTCCTTGTGCAGAAACTGAGCACTGAACTCCACCTGAGTCCCTGTAATATTTTGAAAAAAAAAAAAAAAAAACCCAGGTAGCAAAAAACCTAAAAAGAATGGTTAGAACACTATGGGTATTTCAGTTAAAGAAGTTCTCAGAAAATGATAGCTGAACTTTTAAACACAGATTTTTATAGAGATTTCTCTCTATTTTATGTTTCTAAATTTAAACACTTTAAATTGTGTGGTTTTAAAATTCTTTCACTGGCATGTGGAATTTTGATTGTTTGCTTTTAAGAACAAGAGCAGGAAAAGAATGGAATGGTAGCAATAAAACAGGCAGTTATTCAATAAGAAAAGATATTCTGAACAACAACAAAAAAGGTTAAAAGAAAATCCATGTGATTTTTATAGCAACATCAGGACACAGTAATATTGAAAGCAAAAGCAGCTGTAAAACAGCTGGTAATACTATTACATCCACACATGAAACTCCCTGACTCTCTTTTTCCATATACATGCTGTCCTGTGAATTTATGATCTTTAAAACTAACATAAGACAATGCCACTATTATATAATGTATAACTGGTTGCCAAAATCCCATATTTGCCCTAATTCTTATTTTCTAATGAAATAGTCTTCTGGAAATTTATGACTGGATATTGAAAATCGTCCTTTAAAATTATAACATTAAAAGGAAATCTGTAAAAGAGACTTGCCCAGGCTTGTACATGCTGCCCTTGAGACCTATCTTCTTGTATCTTAATAAATCTACCACAGAATGTTTGTAAGTACTGCATGAAGCCTGAAGCCATATTAACTTGGATTCACTGGGCCTGCACAGTATAGGAAAGGAAAATTATGACTAAAGATAAAGCTAATGAACTTTAATCGGGGAAGCAAAGAGCTTCTGCTGCTGCAACTACTGTCTTTTGAACATGATTTGTAGGTGTCTGACAGAGCAGGTGGAAGCAGGAAGAGTCCAGACAATTTTTGACACATTGCCACTTTGACTGTCCACTGTAGTTCCAATGCCTATTTCAACAGTCATTGTCTTGGTGCTCACTGGGAAACTGAAACTCAGCTTCTTTTCACCCCAGATATCTAAGGTAGCCACAAACACAAATTTTCATTTGTGATATACAAGTCTATTTCTATTTCTATGATTCTATGATATGATTCTATTTCCTTCAGCCTTGTGACAAATGTTGACCCATCTTCCTTTCATTCAATTAACATTGGTTTTATGGAGCATAACAGCAAACAAAAGGAGAGAGGGAGTATCCACAAGAAAGATACATTATTAGTGAAAAATTGATAAATTGTTAAAATGTAATTGCACTTCACCTATATATAACATAAAAAATTTGGTGCAATTGATTTTGGTGCAATTTAAATAGATTATTTTATTTTATTTTATTATTATTATTATTATTTTTCTTGCACAGGTATGTTCATTCTGATCCATGGTTTATCATCCTCTGGGGTTTAACCCTGGTTTAGGTTAGAAATTAGGAGACATTTCTTCTCAGAAACAGTAGTCGGGTATTGGAATGTGTGGAGTCATCGTCCCTAGGGGTGTTCAAGGAAAGGCTGGATGTGGTACTTAGGGACATGGCTTTGTAGGTGATGGTTGGACCAGATGATCTTGAAGGTCTTTTCCAACTTTAATGATTCTATGATCTGACTAGAGCAGACATCTGGGATATAGATGAGACCTAAGTAAGAACCATTCATTTACTCTGTAATCTGTCTGTGACAGGAGAAGTCTCAGAACTTTGCGTATTTCAAGATATCTCAAATGGGGAGTCTGTACTCAGTAGCTCCAAAACATTCACTTAATTCTCCTGTATTTCATGTGAACTTTTCAATGAGTTCATTGGGGTCTCTCACTGTTTATTTCCCAAGCCCCAGAAATTTAAACATCATTTTTCACAAGCATCATTATATTCTTCTATTTTTGTTCAGTTGTGACAAGCGGTTGAGAAAATAGATCATTCAGAAAAATTTATCATTGTAAATAAGAACTGTTGCACCCTTCACATAAAAATCAGAGATCATCTAGTATTGGATTGGAGCTCACACTTATATAAAATTGATACGTTGACTCAATATAATGTTGATGTAAATATGTTCTCTTTGATTATTTTTTTAAATCCAAATCAAGTCCGCAAACATTATCTGAATTTTGCATTCAAATAATAAAATCAAGTCACTCTGCTTCTAATAAGTTAATGAATATGTCTTTTAAGTATGGTGATTTGTTTATACATTCATTCCTTTATTCCTGACTTATTGAAATCCTAATTTTCATATTCTAATATAAACAATATTTTATGTAATTTTGCATTAGATATCAGGTAGGATTCAACTTATAAATTAAGAATCGTAAATGTCTACATAAAGGTTTTTGTGCATGTACCACATATTTAAGTAACTATTGTATGCAGTGTCCCTCTGGTCAGAACAGCAGAGCTTAGAGATCTGCACACAGCACCTTAAAACATTTTGTTAACTGCATCACCATTAGATATAATGATGTCTTAGACAAACACTTTTTATATAGATATCTAGTGAAAGATCCAGGCAATTAAACATAGGTATATAGTGACATAGGAGACAGATTGGAGTCTGCAGTTATCCTGCAGACTTACTTTCTTCACTGAAAAACTTATTTCCTTTCATATGGTGGTGAAGTGTTGAAGGCTAACATAAGGCATGTGAGATATATAGTTGCTACCAATTTACCAAGATAGACCAATTGTTAAATAAGGTCCTTCAATTCACTTTTGAAATGTGGGAGTTTCCAATTAAACAAAAATAAAATAAAACACAAGGCTTCCCATTAGATTTTTCCCTAAAAGTCATATCACATTTCTTTTGCCTATGTGTTTTTTTGTTGTTGTTGTTTTTTTACCTCTGTCTGAGAACAGGAGAAGTACTGTAACCTTCTCCACCCTGACACTAGTTTTTGTTTGTTCATTTGTTTGCTTGTTTTCCTGGTTGACATAAGCCCTCCAAGTCATTTGACACAAGCACATAACATAAGCACAACTCACCATGTGAAAATACATCAAATTATTTACCCATTCAAATGGTTATAAGCAGCAGGAAAACAAACTGCTTTCTTGTAAGAACTTTTTTCAAGTCTAGGGATTTTTTGTTATGCAATATTACAGTTAAAATATTTTTAAAATATTTTAATTTAATTTTAACGACTTGCAATGTTCCTTCTTTTCTTAGATATTGATATGATTTGTAATAGTTTGGGTTTTTAATAAAAAGTTTTGGTTTGTTAACATCTTTGCTGTAAAACCCTCAACTTCTACTTCTACTGAATGAAACAAGGTAAAGAGCTATGAATGTGATATTGCCAGTGGCTGGGTCTGATGCTGGTCTCTAAGTATTTCTTGAGCATTTGTTTCCTAATCTGAACAGTTCATTTATATATATATATATATATATATATTACTATTTATTTATTTATTTATTTTATTTTTTAAATGGGGGATATTTTGTAAAATACCAAGGTCAATATTTTAGTAAAAATCAGCAATGAGTTTTACTACTTAAACTATTTACTTGCTCCTATACTGCAGAGAATATGAAATTACACATTAAAAAACAACCAACCAACAGCAAAAATAAACAAATAAAAAACCCACTACCTCATTCAAGCAGATATTTTCTGCTTTACTGATTGACTTTCTGTGAATAAGTAACCTTTAGTGTTGCAAAAATTTTGCAGCAAATTATCTCTCAATAGAGTTTATGCATTCTACATGTCATGCTACAAAAGAGAAAATCAGTTAGAGGGAGAGTGATTGCAAATCTATCTTGTAAAGGTTTACCACTAAGGGGAAAAAAATCATATATTTGTTATTGCAGTTAATTATCACTGCTGATGTGATAATGATCACCAGCACTGATGTTATGCATTAAAGCCTGGCAGTTGTATTTCTATTAATTTAAGATATTGTTCAATGCCTTTTTAAGTGTTAATCTTGCTCTCTTTATCTGGAACATATTATCATATCGCTTGAAGAATCAACAGCCCTCTCCCCCCCCCCCTTTTTTTTAAAAAAAAAATGTTTTTGTTTGTTTTTGTTTTTGTGTTATATGAAAAGCAATTGCTGCAGAGTTGACTTTCCCATGCCTAGGTAGAGATTTATTGCAGCATACAGGTTTTCATGTCAAAGAAGCATACCAGCCTAACATATAATTCACTTGCAGAACACTTCCACAAGACAATATTGACATCAAAAGGTTAGCATGATTAAAAAGAAAATTAGATCTTCATGAATCCAAAATGAAATTGAACCACCAACTGTGGTACTCTTTTAAAGCAAACCTTTCTAACATGTAGTCTTGTTCTTCAATGTTTCTTGACCATCACATCAACAAGATTTAATAAACTAAGGTAAAATTTTAAAGATCAGCAATGGAGATGTATAATCAGATTGCACTTATTCAGGTACCTGCCAATGAAGTCTGATACATAATAGCACATAAAAATAATCTGATATGGATTTTAAAAAATGAGGACTAGAAACATAACGTAATCAGATATTTTGAGCATTCTGCTGTCTCGTTTTGTCTAAGTACCCACAAACATGAAGTCCTTGAACATTTATAATCTAAGTTGTATCTGAAAAATGATGTGACAGACAGATCCAGAAGAAGGTTCACAATGTAAACATGACAGAATATTGGTATGTATACTCAAAGTTGTTACTCATAGTTTGCTGCTTCTGTGTTAGGAAAGTACTCCTGAAACTAGATCTTGTTTCAACATGAAAATCACCATAAATGACTACACATGCCTCTCACATACCCCACCAAATTCAGCCTAGATACACTCTTCCCTTTGCTCCCAGAATTTCTGTCAAAAGTAGATGATGTTTTGGGGGAAGGAGGAATCAAATCAGAAACAGCAACAACTGCAGCAAAATGTTCTTAATAATAGCTTTTATTATTATGTCAATGTACATATTGTTAGTATCCTTAAACAGGATGAAGTTAATATGAATTCCCCAAAAATACTAGTTTTGTGCCAAATGTTAATGAATAAAATACATGATCAGTATTTGTTCTAAGCTGCAGTTCCTGGATTCAGAGAGTGCCTACCTACAATTCTGGATGAGCCCCAGCCAAGAAATTCAGTTCAAAACAAACTCTTTTCCTTGCAACTTCCCAGTGGGACCTCAGCAGAGCAGGGAGGATTTCACTGGGCTGGTTTTCATGGGTCCTTCTCTGAGCCATTTAACCACAGGCAGCTGTGATACCCGTAGCTCTCCACCATCAATCAACATCCAGTGTCCTGCACTGGGAAAGAGATTGTGCCGTTCTTTGGTTGTATTCAGCCTGGTGTTTAACTCTTCACAGATGCTGCTAAGGGAATGTTTAGTCAGCTCATACTGTTTTTGCTCAATGGATCTATTCTCAGCCACTTAGTCCATCCATGTCCTCATTGTGTGCCATGAACCTTCCGCAGCTGGCTACAGTGCAAGTGTCCTGTTCATCCAGAGTTGCTTGTTTTCTCCTGATACACTAGCATACAGCATGAGACTGACCTTACACAGCCGAGCCTCAGAGGGACACTGAACAAAGAGATCAGTGTTCATACACCTCATATTTAGGTATAGCCTTGGGGATTTTGAAAATATTGACCACTAGGAACCATTTCTTATTCTTCCCTTTCTTTTACTACTTTGTTATTTCCTGTTATATCCAAGAATAAGCTCTGTCTCACAAGACATTCTCAACAATATCTCATATCTTATGCTGTCTCTTATTACAATGTTTCTGCAAGGTATGGTGGTGGAAGAAGTGGAACCATAAACTGCCAATAATAAAAAGAGGCACATGACTGCTGGTAATAAAATATAAGAACAGAACCCGAAGTATACTAAACCTTATATATATATATACATAAACCTTATATATATATATGTATATTTATTTCTGTTATTATTCCTTTTGCATTTTACTGCATCTGTTAAATGGCAAGGAATTTATTTCAAGAAAAGATGTATTTTTTTTTCCTGCATTTATATTTCCAACAAATCTCAAATAGCTTCAAGTTGTGAATTCCTAATCATTGAATCCAATATTTTTCAATCATAACTCTAAATGAGAACTCAGATTATTTTGTTGTATGATTATTTTTAGTATGCTATGATTCAGGGAACACAATTATAAAAACAGACGTATACTCTTACTCTGGGTATGAATTTTAATAAATGCTTTCAACAAAAAAAAAATATTTATTACCATGATAGTTGTTTTCCCTTCTCTACATTACACCCCAGAACTGAGCAATTAAATAACTCAGTTTATTGGAATACTGAATTTATCCTACATTAAGCTAGAAATGTTAAACGCTCACCAAACTAAGTCAAGTATTCTATAAAGACTTGTTTTCCTATAAAGAGATTTTCCTGTAAAAAGATTTTATATAAATTTAACAGACTACTTTATTCTCATCACTTGAGCAGAGAGAAAAAAGAGTCACAAAATAAAGGTGACATTTATTGTTGTTTTTAGCTAGCTATAAAATTATAATATTACCTCTCTATTAACATACTAGGCAGTAAAGAGCTTCCACAAATGTTCTAGCTAAGAGCAAATATTTTATACAACAGCCATTACCACTGAAATTAGAAAATATATATATATATAAATTACAATGTAATTATGTAACAGATTGGTAATATACAGAAAGACTCTTCAGAGGTAGAATTTGTTAGACTGAGATATATAATGTACAATAGTTTCAGAAAAACATGACAGAAGTAATATGCCTTTACTCTTAAACAAAGGTTTGATTATCCCTACAGAAATATAACATCCATAAGTATTTCAAAACTACAATTATATAAAAGTATAATATATTATATATGTTCTGTCATGTGTCCTGTAACCTTTCATTTGTAATGATCATCTTTTAATCTTTCATTGATAGTAACCATGAAATGGAAACTTCTGAAGTGACACTTACAAAATTCTCCCAGATGATACACCAATTCTTGAAATTAGTGGATATTATCACTTTTTAAAATTAATTGAATGACCTGAATGCTAGAATTTATTTGTACATAATTTTAGCACTCTTCTGTCAATAATGAAACTATGTCAAAGCCAAACCAAAACAATGCAGAATACCAACAAAACAACAATGAAAAAAAAAAAAAAAAAAAAAAAAAAGAGAGAGAGAGAGAGAGCCCTAGTGTAATAGTCCAGATAAGCATTTTTTTTTTTCCTTTTTCATGGCACTGGGAATAGTTAAGGTCTGTGTAGTTTTTAAGCTAATTCTGAAAACGTTTCTTAGTGTGTCAAACTTTGAAGAATTTATTCGATTTCTTTTGAAAATTAAGCACACAAATATTGCTATTGATCCGTGAAATTATATGTCCAAAGTTCAGTATATGACAACAGTTTTGTGTGCAAAACTTTTCTGAACTATCCATATATTTTTAGAGGTTTGGGACCATACTTTCTCACTGATTCATAGACCTGTAAATATTAAATAAATTAGTATAAATCTATGTTAAAATCACAGGAATTATTTACTGTATTTCACTTCATATTTTTATTATTATTATTACACATCTTTACACATATTATTATTACTATACATCACTATTCATTTGATTTTTGAAGTAAATTGTCTTCAATGTTATGTTTAAGTTTTATTACTGTGGATAACCACTACTTCTATGAAAATTATTAATAAACACCATCCATATTTTAAAGGTAATATTATGGATATGTATTAGTGGTAAAGTTATATTGTTCAGCTGGACTAGATTTCTTTAAATAAAAATAATAATTACAGTGTTTGATACATGGTAAGTAGATT
Organism: Stictonetta naevosa; assembly: GCA_011074415.1. NCBI lineage: Eukaryota > Metazoa > Chordata > Aves > Anseriformes > Anatidae > Stictonetta > Stictonetta naevosa. Next base: position 127,845,605 of record CM021698.1, on the reverse strand, counting down.
GAAGAAGTCACTTTGATGGTATTCAATCATTGTTAACCGGTCTATACTATTAGTTATGGTCTATACTATTAACTGAATGACCTGAAACTTTCTGATATTGACAAAATGTGGTTTGCAATTAAACACAAATTTAAATAGCATGGGTAAAGTAATGTTAAAAGGTCAAAAACTCAGCAGTCTGCTTACTCGTAGAATTACAAAAGATTTCATAGCTAAACTTATCTTTTTCATGATTAATAAACTTCGTACATCTTCCTTTTGTTTGATAATGTTGATCACATCATATACTTTTGTTAATCAAATCAATCCAGTATAAATATTCTGTGGAATTTTAGTATATATCCTGCAAATACAATGGAAAGTGTTTTATAAGTTGTTGTGAAAGTGGCCACCTGGTCATAAATTTCAATTCAATTAGCTTTTTAAATCACAGAATCCCATAATCACATGATAGTCTAGGTTGGAAGAGACCTCCAAGATCACCGAGTCCAACCTCTGACTTAATGCTAACAAGTCCTCCACTAAACCATATCACTCAGCTCTACATCTAAACGTCTTTTAAAGACCTCCAGGGATGGTGACTCAACCACTTCCCTGGGTAGCCAATTCCAGTGACTAACAACCCTTTCAGTAAAGAAGTTCTTCCTAATATCCAAACTAAACCTCCCCTGGCGCAATTTTAGCCCATTCCCCCTCGTCCTGTCACCAAGCACTTGGGAGAATAGACCAACCGCCACCTCGCTACAGCCTCCTTTAAGGTACCTGTAGAGTGCAATAAGGTCGCCCCGGAGCCTCCTCTTCTCCAGGCTAAATAGTCCCAGCTCCCTCAGCTGCTCCTCATAAGACTTGTTCTCCAGACCCTGCACCAGCGTCGTAGCCCTTCTCTGGACTCGCTCAAGCACCTCCATGTCCTTCTTGTAGTGAGGGGCCCAAAAGTGAACACAGTACTCAAGGTGCGGCCTCACCAGAGGGGGATAATCACTTTCCTGGACCTACTGGCCACGCTTGGCTACCCTCAAGCAGATCGACACATGCACCTAACTTGCTGTCATCTGCAAACTTACTGAGGGTGCACTCGATCCCCTCATCCAGATCATCGATAAAGATATTAAAGAGGACTGGCCCCAGTACCAAGCCCTGGGGGACTCCACTAGTGACCGGCCTCCAACTGGATTTGACTCCATTCATCACAACTCTCTGGGCCCGGCCACCCAGCCAGCTCTTAACCCAACAAAGCGTATGCCAGTCCAAGCCATGAGCAGCCAGTTTCCTGATGAGAATGCTGTGGGGAACGGTGTCAAAAGCCTTACTGAAGTCAAGGTAGACCACATCCACAGCTTTTCCCTCATCCACTAAGCGTGTCACCTTGTCATAGAAGGAGATGAGGTTTGTCAAGCAGGACCTGCCCTTCATAAACCCATGCTGACTGGGCCTGATCGCCTGCTTGTCCTGTAAGTGCCGCATGATGATGCTCAAGATAATCTGGTCCACTTGTGTACATCCAAATGCTATAGCAGGTCACCAACCATTTCCTCGTGGATTGTGGGGGCCACATTGTGCTCCTCATCTCCTTCCACCAGCTCAGGGTACTGGGCGTCCAGAGAACAACTGTTTTTTCTGCTATAGACTGAGGCAAAGAAGGCGTTAAGCACCTTAGCTTTTTCCTCATCTGTGATAACTACATTTTCCCCTACATCCAGTAAAGGGTGAAGATTCTCCTTAGTCCTCCTTTTTGTACTGATATATTTATAAAAACTTTTTTTTGTTGTCTTTATCAGTAGTAGCCAGATAGAGCTCCAGATGAGCTTTGGCCTTTCTAATTTTATCCCTGCACAGCCTCACAACATCCTTATAGTCCCCCTGAGTGGTCCACCCTCTTTTCCAAAGATTATAAACCTTCTTTTTTCTCCTAAGCTCGAGCCACAGCTCTCTGTTCAGCCAGTCTGGTTTTCTTCCGTGCCAGCTCGTCTTCGGGCACGTGGGGACAGACAGGTCCTGAGACATTAAGATTTCTTTCTTGAAGAGCTCCCAGCCTTCCTGGGCTCCTCTGCCCTTCAGTACTGCCTCCCAAGGGACTCTGCCAACCAGCGTCCTGAACAGCTCAAAGTCAGCCCTCCGGAAGTCCAAGACAGCAGTTTTACTGGTCCCCTTCCTTACTTTGCCAAGTATAGAGAACTCTACCATTTCGTGGTCACTCTGCCCAAGACAGCCCCCAACTACATCTCTCACCAGTCCTTCTCTGTTAGTGAACAGAAGGTCTAGCGGGGCACCTCCCCTTGCAGGCTCGCCAACAAGCTGCATCAGGAAGCCATCTTCCACACTCTCCAGAAACCTCCTAGACTGCTTTCTCTGGGCTGTGTTGTGCTTCCAGGATATGTCTGGGAAGTTAAAGTCCCCCATAAGAACAAGTGCTGATGATTTTGCAACTTCTGCCAGCTGCCTGTAGAACACCTCATGCATCTCCTCGTCCTGGTTTGGAGGTCTATAACAGACCCCCATCAGGATGCTTGCCTTGTTGGCCTTTCCACTGATCCTAACCCATAGCGACTCAACCTTATCATTCCCAGCCTCAAGTTCGACGACATCAAAACACTCTTTAATATAGAGAGCCACTCCACCACCCCTTCTGTGCTGCCTGTCCCTTCTGAAGAGCCTATAGCCAGACATTTCAGCACTCCAGTCATGAGAATGGTCCCACTATGTTTCCATGATGGCAACCAAGTCACAGCCTGCCTGCTGCACAATGGCTTCCAGCTCCTTCTGCTTGTTGCCCATGCTGCGTGCATTAGTGTAGATGCACTTCAGTTGAGCCTTTGCCTTCTCTAACATATTAAGTCTTTCACATCTGTTCATAATGTGCAACATAATTCTTTTACATATTAATTATATTGTTTTTATTATTGAAAGACAGGAGATACTGTCCTTGAAGACGGCTATTGGCCACTACTCTAGCTGACAGTATAACATTTAGGTCAAGACTTTGCTCTAGTTCTATGCTGAATCTGAAGAATGAGGCAAAATTGTTTCCATTGGATCCTATGATGTGTTAGGAGCCAAACTGAAAAGGAACACACTCCCACCTTCAATACATCTTGTTCTTGCAATTTACAGTGCTATTAATCCACTCCTAATGCTATCTCCTCACAGCAAAGACAGGAGGACCAAAGGTAACACTTTCCTCAGGGGTAACAACCAGGCAGGTGAGCGTATGAGTCTGTGCGGCTCCAGCCTCAGAGGTTTCCAGGCCCTGATGAGGCACCATCCTGGCCTGAGCTCACAGATCTGGAAAGCTTGGACTAAACAATTTAAATTATGTGTGTGTGTGTGTGTGTGTGTGTGTGTGTGTGTATGTGTATGTATATATATATGTAGGTATGAACCTTGCCTTCATTTTTATCTCTCTGTTTTGTTCTTCAGCCTCATGTAAGTCCAGTAGAAAACATTTTCTTTCCTTATAGATAAATTCTTGCCAATTCTTATGCTTAGATAAATCTAAACCAGTGATGAATAGAAAAGTTTCACTACACTGCAGATAAGCTGCAATTTTGTATAAAAAATGTGAATTCTGAATTTTGCAGCTGTAAGCTATGAAAATATAGCTATGGAATATACTGATATAATTGTATTTTTGTTTGTTATTATTTTAGTAATACCTAATTTTTATTTAAATAAAAAGTAAATGAACAGTGTTCTAGACATAACTGTGATTATCAAGATCAAATTTTGTTTTAAATAGATTATTTTTTAAATCGTATATATTCATGAACATATACATGTGATGTTGATCAAAAGAAACAAGAAACAAAACCAACACCCTTTTTAAAATATTGTCCTCAGACTTACTAAAAATTACAAGATGCTCTTGGTAGAAGTTCAGCTGAAGACTCAGTGGTACTGAAATAAGTACTGCTTAGCTGCCTACAAAGATTTCAGTTTTTAAATCATGGTTACTTGTGCAAATGGTAACCCAGGTGTTGTTCTTGACCTACAGTGACTGCTGCTGTAGCTTCAACTGGACATGGTACCATTTCTTCCCATTACAGACTTTTTGTTAATGCAAACTTTGGAGATGCCACTGAAGACTTATGAGCAACTCTATGGCTAGTGAAATCTTTCACCTGCTACTGCTGGTGAATATAGCTTTTGAAATATTTATAGGAAAAAGTAATGTGGCAATATCAAGTACTATTTTAGGACTGGAATCCCGTTCACAGCCTCACCCCTGAGGGAAAACTAGCTGTCAGGGATAGGCAATTGTAGCTCGCTCTTGACTTATTTCCTCACCTTCTACTCTATCTTCTAGGCTTAAAAAAAAGCAGATTAAAAGATGAGTCTGAGACATCATTTAGTTTGATAAAGGAGAAATAAAATCTGATGAGATCACATAAAATGCCTCAGGTCCAACAGAAGGCATAAAACCATGAAAGTTTGTAAGAAGTTCTAGTAAAGGAAAAACCAAACTTGGAAAATTATACAAAAGAAACAAATTTTCCTATGAAAAGAAACAAGAACTAATAGTGTCTAGAAAAATGATCTAACCAGGCATATTAGTAATGATGTATTTTTTAAGGAGCCAAGAGAAAAAAATTATAAAATTATAACTTTTTAAATTTTTATGCTTTAGTTAGCATTATTTATTGTCCAAGATTAACAAAACAAAAACAAAAACAAAATGTTATATAGGTATTTCAATATTTAATGTTTTCCTTATTATTTATTGACTATAATAATGAAAATAATGATCTGAAACTTTGATCCAACCGTCCACTTTTATAAGACAAGGTCTTTTCCATTAATTTTAACAGTGAATTTAAAAGAATTAAAAAAGAAAAACAACAAAAAAATCTAAACCTTTTCTTAATGTATATTATAACAATTCTGTCACTGATTGTTCTGACTACTTCTACTCATCTATAGACAAATGTATTTAGCGCTATTAAGTAATGGTGTTTTATGTCAATAAAGTATAAATGATGATAGAATATTTTTAAGAGGAAGCAATGTATGCAGGTAAATTATTTTTAATGTGATCATAACTAAACACCCTCACTGTACAGAAAGTGGAAGTGAAAAATAATGCCATTGTAAACTTCACATAACTTTATTTCTTATGTCAGTATTTTCACTTAATCGGTTACAACACATTCCCTCAAGACATGCATGAAATGCAAAATTATTTGATTGACAGTGCCCCTTTATACTTGAAAATGTATTAATCATATTTTGTCTTTGAGATAACATGTACAGTTTAAGTAATCTGTTGTAAAATAAATATAAATTGAAAAGATTTTTCCATTGTATAATCCGATCAGCTATTTCACACTGAAATCACATTCAGCTTCTTACTAAACCTTAAAAAAATATTTTTCCCATGTTTCAATATAAATATTTATTGCAAGTTTCAAGTTCCTTTCCTTAAAAAAACATTAGAAATTTGAGTATGGTGGTGACACCATACACACATTATTGATGGAATATCACTAATATTTTAAGCGTGTCAAACATTTCCAAGTCATTAAATGAAAGTAATGAATCAATAAATGTTCTGCAATTGATTATTAATACATCACTGAATACATCTTATATTGCAGGACCTAAAATGGAAATATCCTTCATAATTAATTAATTGAAAGACATATGATCTTTGATTACAAATCAACAAATAACAGTCATTCTCATTCTATTTTTGAATTGGGTCAGAAATTAAAATTGAATCTGCTGGCCAAAGTGACCCATATTTCCCTGTAACTACTATGGAATTACTATCTTTGTAAATTAGTTTCAATTAATTGTTTAATGAAACAGTTAGTTTTGTGTCTATCTACATGCATGTTTATGTGCAGAAAAAAAATGAAATGCTAGAACTTAAAAGGGACAATATAATCTCTGGGATGGTCTGGACATTTGAAATAAATATAGCAAGAAGCTACATGCTCTTCTCGTAGATTATAGCTCATCCTAGGATCATTTAAAAAGTGTTAAATCTTTTTTTTGTGTGTGTGTGTGTGTGAGTGTTAAATCTTTTTTTTTTTTTTTTTTTTTTTTCTGTTAAATCATTTGTTAAATCTTTCAAATTAAAAATCCAGACTGCTGACAGGAAGCTCAAAATGTGCAAATAGACAAATAGATAGGTAAGATTCATCTTAGTAATACTAGTAATACTAATTTCTCCCAGAGGCTCTCAGGAACTGATTTCTACTGATTGGCAATATCTGCTACTGCTAGAAGGTGGGTTCCAACACCTTTGCACCATTTTTCAGGAGGTTTAAATTATTATTATTTTTATCCCAAGCATTTAACTGACTTTGGCTGCTTATGAAAATTCCATTGGGAAAAATCTCTGCTATAAAGAGAGTCATTTCAAGTAGATATTACCCGGGTAATTCTATACCAAATGTGTAATTCTGAGATGAAATTATGCATTAATGCCAGAAAGAAGAGGTCAGAATTCACTGTAAACAAGAAGCATTCAAGTGGCTTCCACAAAGATGTTAGAGCCTTTTGGTGATTTTAAACTGAGGCCATACAACAGGTCAAAAACTAATCTTGGAATAGTCAGTACCATTCATACCCATTTTGCTTTGTCAGAGTTCTGCTCTATGTTCAGGAATGCTGGCAATGTTCAGAGATTCCTACCACCACTTTGTTACAGCAATCCACAGTGGGCTTCAGAAAATTTGATTTGGTTGTATGAGCTCTGAGTGTCTGAATGATTATGTATGTTTATTTCTAATACTACCTACAGAAGGAAGTTTGTTTTATGTTGTTATCAGTTTAAGATTGTACAGGTTGCATGAGATGGAGCAGAATTCAGCAAATTTCAAAGTCAGGGAAACTGTCTATAATCAAATCAAAGTCTTTCATAATGTCAGACTTATATAGAAAAAAAACCAACCAACCAACCAAACAAACAAAAATCTTCATTACTATGTCCTTTTCCATATTTTCTTCCAATCTTAACCAATTAATCAGTAAAATGTTTAAATTTATTATATTGGTCTTAAGTAGGAATGTCACCTACAGATAATAAAAGAGTATTGAGACTTGCTTCCAAAATGATGTGAATTAGAGAACAAAGTGAGTTATTTTATTATGACTGTCCTATGGGTTTTTATTTCCCCAAATTCTTCTGCCAGTATTTATATGTGATATTGATTAGTTTGAGGTGCACTTGTTTATTCCTGTCTTGCTAAAATGGACACTTAACCCACTATTAGCTCTGTAAAAGAGATGATAATAGTACTACTACTGCCTTGACTGTCTTTTTCCTAAGACACCTATGTCTTATTTGTGTTTCTGGTACTGGTGTCTCTAAAAAAAAAAAAAAAAAAAAAAAAAAAAGTGATTTGCAAGAAACATAAAGCATTCTCTATGTACAGTGTTTCATGCTATTTTTCATTTTTTCAAAAAGCATTTAGTGAAATCAAAGAGAGAATATATCCTTATGATTGACTTCCTAGCTAAATCTTTAGAAAATCCCACTCTGATTTTTCTTGGAATAATAAGTGCATCTCTAGAATATTTATTTCTAAACAATCAGGTAATCCAAAGTAATTTTCTCATTTCATGTGCAATTCATACTAACTAAATATAAATTATTGGATATAAATTTTCCAATTACTTCAAGAAATATACTTTCAAGAAATATAATTGTCTGGATTATGACAAATAATAATGTTAATTATCCTTTTGTTCCTTCTGATGATTCTTGTCCATTTCCCAGCTCACTTTTTCTCCCCTCCTACCTTATCCATTATGATTTTCACTCTTAACCCTGAGTAGACATCAGGAAAGTAATCCTAAGGCTGCACAGAAAACTCTGTTGATCTAGATTATATTTTATCAGTAACTCTGCTTGTGTGCCTACCTGAGAACCACAGGAATACAACATCTGACATCATGAAAGGTCTTCATGAATTCAAGATGACTCCATGAAAACTGACATGTTCATTCCTTACAAAAATATTTTGTAGAACATTTATTAAGTTCTATGATTCATGAAAATTTTGGAAATGACAGTTCTCCTAGAGAAATAAAGTGGGGAACTTTAATTAACATTTAACTAGTTTTCCTGTTCATTTTGACATTTCTTTAGCAATTTCAAAAGTCACTCTTCACCTCCACAAAAGCCTTGCCTCTTTACCTAGTGTTTCGTTAAATGGACCTCACCTCAGTAAAATAGGTTTTCCTTTCTCTTGCTGTGTGTGAAATGGTTTCTCTCTTGTGAACAGGAATAATACAGCTCTTTTGGCTCATAAGAAAAAGGCCAGAAACCTGTATACTCTCTGTAAAAAATGGATCAGTCTTGCCCAACAAAAATCTTAAAATTGTCTTCAGGGTTTTCCCTTGTTCTATGCCTTCAGGAATGCGTTTGATTCCAGTATTATTGCCTTGGGATGGGTCTTTCTAGCCAAACTAGCTTAAATTCATCTGTTTGATAAGGGACCTCTTGTGTTTGTTTCATCCTCTCATGAAGAAATTAAACTGTCTTATTGTTCCGTGGGTGCCAGAAGAATTCAAAAGAAGCTGCTGTTTGGAGGATGGTAACTAGAGACTTGTTTGAGGAGAGATCTGCAGCTCTATTTTTGAGCTGTTATAACCTGACATTTGTGATGGTTACCATTAAGGAGGAAAGGCTTTTTTCTTTAACATTTGCAATAACTTGCAATAACATAGATACCAAAGACTACAAAAACAACCACAACAACAACAAAAAATGCAAACGTAAATGATTTTATAGTCCTTCTGATTTATTGAGGAATTCTATGAACTCTCTATTTCCAAGTATTTCTACAAGCAATATATACTCTTTTAGTCTTTGCACGATATGCATCTTGCTTTATCATTTCAGTGAAACTAAATGGATGAAGTCAAATGAGTTAGATGTTGCATCAGAAAGAACTTTGAAACTACTATAAAAAATAAAAAAAATAAAAATAAAAAAATCCATCCTTCCATAAAAAGTTAAAATATTTCTGTTACTTATGTGATAAGTGGGAATGAGCTGGCTCTGATTTGGAAGTTATTAACGTGAGCTCATGTTCAGCATATGCTATAGGCATCGATGTATAAGATTTATAAATATAATTCCTTCATGTGAGTTTAACTCTTAAAAAGTAAAGTCAAAATCACTTTTTTTTTTTTTTTGTTAACACTAATGAGTTAGGAAAATTAAGCTATTTTTGTATGCATATTAAATGTATTATTATGACTTTATGTCAAGAAGACAGAACATAACTATTTAAATATGCTTGAAGTAAGAACTGTTGTCACTTTTCTATTCTTCTATTGTCTCAGCCACTACAATTCTACTCTTTAACAAGCTATTAGAAAGGTTATTTAACTATAAGTAATATAACCTTAATTTGGTTAATGTGGATGACAGAAATAAGTATACTGATTTTGCCTAAAATGATGATTTATTTGATATTTGGTGAAGAAGCCAATTTCTGTGATGGGTTGTATTGTAGGACTTTGTTTTTAACTGTCGTATATGAAATGGTTTTCAAATATCTGCTGCTGTTAGTGCAGGCAACAACAAAATCCCTGCTTGGACTGTGATGGTTTAAATTACTGAGAGATTTTTTTATACTTTGAAATGTCTTTTCCACCAAAGCACAATGAAGTACTCAGTGAAATATTCTAGTGCCTGTGGGTTGATGCATTCTAGAAAAATGGTTTGGAACTGTTTCATGTAGAAGTACTCTAACAAGCAAAAGATTTGCAGGTTCTTTACAAAGATTTCCTGTGCAGAAAAGCAGCTTTCTGGGGGACTGTTTCCAGTGCCATCACAAGTTTCTCGCTTCCTACTATACAGTTATTTATCTTGCTCTTAATAATATACAATGATCAGCAGGTACAGTTAAATAACAAACAATAAACCTCTAACATAACCATGGATGACCTTGTTCTCTAACAACAAGGATGTAGGGAAAAAAAAAAAAAAAGGAAAAAAAAATAATAAAAAAGGAAACACATTTGGAGGAGAACAGAGTTCAAAACATGCTAATATAATGTGTTTTCAATTGTGGTTTCAATGCTTTGATAATTTTAATGTCTTTGATTAACCAAGAGAAATGCTCATAATCTGTGTAGCATTAGATTATGACATAGAATTACATACAATACTTCTTTCTTTACTTATCCTTGTGGTACCTTAGTAATATAGAAAACAAGATACGGAATCACTTTTCACTAAATTTGTTTGCTACTACCTCTAGGAGTAAATTAATATATATTTTTTAAAACTCTGTGGCAGAAAACAAGGCATAATACTGTACTTGATCAATGGCATATATCAAAACTCATTAAGCAACAAGTTATGCATATAATTGTATTTTCACACACAGATCTTAAAGATATGAACAATCAAAAGGCTCACTCTGGAAATCCTCTTACTGAAAACCAGTTTGAAGTCTTTAATCCCGCACCAGCAAGTGGACATGCTTGTTGAGGAAGAATCTGACAAGGGCAGGAGAAAATGGAGATGTAGGATGTAAAAAAGCATGTGGTGATGGGCAAGTGAAAGAGTGAATCAAAATGAGCACAAACCTGTGGTGATAATTCAGGTTGACTGAGTAGCCTTAATTCAGGTATTTCATAATTTCTGTGTTCTTCAATTGCAGCCCTAGTGGCTTCTTTGGCACAATTCAGAGGCAATGTAACAGTAAGGCTTTACAGAAAATTAGCCATATCATGCTGCTGAAACAAGATGGTCCCTTTGGGTACTCATCAAGGAAGGATAGTCACACTGAAGCTTTTTCAGCTACTTGAACCAATAATGACACTGGCAACACAGTTAGCCTCCATCTCATCCCATCCTTCAGGGAATGAAGGCATTTTCATAACTATTTTCTAAATAAGGGAAAGCATATTCTAAGGATTTCAAATTTTTACACCAAGTTTTCTGCGAGCCTCTCCTTTGCCCTTGCTGCTACAGTTCCCCAAATCTATGTTCCTCATCAAAATCCTGTCTGCCTCCTCCTGCACCAATATTTCTCCCACACCTTTACTTTTCTCTCTCATCCTACACAGGCTCACATTCTTCCCCTTAGCATCACTTCCATTATTCCCCTCAATTTCTTGAATCTTCCCTGTGGATGTTTATTTTGTCTCTTCCTCTTAATGTCTTTCCTTACCAGAGTCACTCTTGCTCCTGTCCTGTCCACTCACAACCATGAGTTCCTTCCTCTCTTCTCCTGGCAGTTAACAGGGAAAGTGATGCCAGGGCCAAGAGAAAAGGCACTCGGATCTCCTGTCTGGACAGTGTGTGCACTGGGTTATTTCTGCGTGCTTTTTTGATGGAATAATGCATGTTCAGAATAGAAAGAATCTTTGGAAAACTTTGATTTCACAAGTTTTGCCATGTTCATATTTTACTCATTAACCTCTAAGGCCAGATTTCCGTAGGGGCAGTAGAGACATTTTCATCAGTACAGGGTTGTCTCAAGCAAGATTTTAAATTCCATTTCCCACGTGTCACCAGATGGAAGCTTTACAACAAAATGTTAATAAAATTATTTAACATTAACTAGTCAATGCTATTTTCCTTAACCACTTCTTAAGGAAGAGCTTACCTTACTCAAAACTTTAACAAATTTATTTGAGGGATATATTCATCCACAATGGTTTAAATTTGGCAGAGCTATCAGCAACTGAAAACAGAGGCTTATGATTGAAAGCCTCTGGCAGCATCACTTATTGGCATGAGAACTCCGCCACTATTAAAACATGTTGTTTATTTAACAGTTTCTGTTACATTAAATTACTTATCTTTAATCATGGCAAATATATTTATATCTATTTTAAATAGCCCTCCAAATGTCTCTTTTAATTCATGCACATAAATTATAGTGTAATGAGGTAATACTTCTGCATTTTCATGAGTATAATAAACCTCAGTAAACCTCTTATGGTTTGGCCCAAGTTGAATATATCAAGGAAAAAAAAAAAAAGGAAAAAAAAAAAGGACGAATTAGAATAATCAGAAATTAAGTCACATTTAATATATTAAGACTTAAAAAGCACTGAGGAAGTTCACAGTGTAAGGAGGATGATAATGACAAGGAAAAGAACAGTGTTTTCATTTATACAAATATTAAAATAAAGAGTTTGGCTTCATGAGTCTGTTTCTGCTCACATTTATCCTAGTAAATCTTGTTTTCTCTACCTGCAGAATGTGTAATGAAATTAACAAAATAAGTGGAAACAAAAATAAATAAAACTAGACTCAGACCACCCAAATGTAAATAAATAAACAGCATGAAAAAAGAACAATGACCTTTTGGACTGTGATGATGTACTTATTGTAGGAAAGTTCCCAACATGAAAAGTTAATGTTTAAGGATTTAAAAATTATTAGAAGGGTAAAGTACCAAATGTAATAGTCAAGATTATTTTCTTCCTGTAACTTCCTCTTGAAAAAAAAAAATGGCCTTTGTTTTTATAGAGAAAAACTTTAGTATCCTATACAAGATTCTATTGAAAAAAAAAAAAAAAAAAAAAAA
>CM021698.1:127806034-127832999 GCA_011074415.1 Stictonetta naevosa | reverse complement strand
AAAAAAAAAAAAAAAAAAAAAAAAGTTACTTTTGTCAAGGACAGTATTAAGGACAACTTGTATAGAAAATGTTATCTGTTATATTAAATAAAATAAAATAAAATAAAATATTGTCTAACCATTCTATTGTCTCCATGAAATATCAGTGGTTCATGGAAACACAAGCAGTATGAAGGGAGACCAGAAGCAAAAAGTCTAATTATAAGATCTTGCAATAAACTTTCCACCAGTACTAGCTTTTTTTTTTTTTTTTTTTTTTTTTACATGTATAACATAACACCATATAATATGCTTTTTCTTCACTCTGTTACCAGTTTTGTTCATGTGAATGTGAAGGTCTTACAGGCTGAATCTTACTGACAAAAAAGTTTAATAGCTCTACTGTACAGTTTCTTTATGCCTGAGATGATTTTCACCCCAAATTTATTACTTTTCCAATATACAAAGACTATCATCTTTATTGTTCTTTAAATAAAGATTATAAATCAAATTAAACGCTTGAAAGTAAAAAGGAGGATAAGTGAGAATAATCATTTCAGAAAACATGTTTTAAATGTATTTCTGTCCAAAAAGCTGTGATGCCCAAAATTGAATTATACAGTGCAGGTGAAAAAATATTAGAAGATTGCAGGTTAGTGTATGTTTTAAATTATTTCCTAACAGCATGACATATTTACTATTTTCAATGCATCATGAAGACCAATGCAAACCTTACAGAAGAGCTTATCTGTCGTCTGCTTCCATCCGCATGCAAGCAGAGAGCTCTGGGGTGCGAGCATCTGCAGCCACTAGTGCTAAAGGAAACATATCCAACTCTCTGCCACACTGTGGGCTCTGCTTACTGTTCCAGAAGTAATTATAGTGTTTGTTTTGTAAGTATACCTATAGCCCTGTGAAGAGGCATTGCTCCAGTCAAAACACTGGGGGAAATGTCTGCTCCATCTCTTGATAAACCCTTGACCACTGCACCATAGGAAAGGCTAAACTTATTTGAGATGTAAAACAGCTCTCCACGAGTTTCTCAGGAAGACCAACAGAGAAGAGAATGTGTATCTAGATGAGGCTAATAATTAGAGGTAATATGCCTAATATATTTGTGAAAAAGTTCTTTAATGTAAGCAAATTACAAAGAATAAAATCATCCTCCATTTTTTTTAAGTGAAGCATTGCCAATAATGTGATGGCATCTTCCAACATAATTTAATTTTCTTTTTTAAATCTTTCTTGCAATTATCCTGCTTGATACCTCCATTGCTTATAAGTGATTTAAATAAAATCCAGACTTTTTTTATTTTTTTATTTTTTTTTTAATTATTTTCATGTTAAAGATTGAAAAGAATATAGATCTAGGCTGATAGCTAATGTAGCAGTGTTGCTGCATGCTCTGCATCATGCTTACCTAACTTCAACATCTGTTTCTACTGATGGGCTAATAACAATAATGTTGGGGTGCTGTTTCCTTACACTTTTTTTTTTCCCCAAATTGTTAAAAAAGCAGTTCCCTTCCAAAGACATTAAGCTAATTAAAATAAAACAACCCCATTTAGCTGAAAAAAAAAAAAAAAGTACTGAAAATTCTCGAGTGAAGGCAAATGAGTTCAGTTATAGACACTTTGCCTTACCCATCATTTTCCCTGAGCATTTTTAGTTGAAATATAATAGTCTCCCTTTTAGTCTACTGAAAAATGTGATTTACACTGTGTTTCCCTATCTCTACACATATTACCAAATACAGCCTTATGAAGACCTTGAAATTTTTCTAATAGGTTTATTAAATACATTGAGAAAAAATAAATAAATAAATAAATAAAATCATATTTCCTCACAGCAAAATCTAAACTAAATTACATAAGATATGATCAGCCCCTTGATTAAAATTAAACATCTTACATCTCTTCCTTGAAATCTTAATAACTGAAAGATATTTAAATTGTTAGCTATTTCAGACACTAAATGGGACATATCTGTATCACAGGCATTCATAATATAGTTTACATTCAATGATAGATAACTCTTGTGGGAGACTCAGCAAAAGGTCAAGAGCTGCACACTGATTAGGCAAAAACTATTGTATCTGTGCTGTCTGCCAGACAGCAGATGGTTTGAGAGATACCTGTAACCCATACACTTCTTTTGTAAATAAATTGGAAAATTAAATATTTTTAGTGTATGCCTGAGTTACTTTATTAAATAATACATTAATTAAAAACCTTCAAAGGAAAATAAAAGCCTGATAAGCTTGTGAAACTTAATTTTAAAGCAAATTTCCTGGTTGAAGAATACTAAAAAAAGTTCAATTCAAACACATATATTTATTGCAAAAAGGAGGCTTCAGAACTGAAACAATTTTCATTTCTGTAAATCAGATTCACAAAGGACAATTGAACACCCAATATCAGCCATAGATGCAACCCAGTCTAGGGAAATGAGATTTACAAAAATGCAAGCAAACAAAAAGCAAATTAATTCCTCTTCATTCATTTTCACATTATTTTTTTTTTTTACAGTACCCACAAAGATATGTTTTTCTCATACCATACGCAAAATATCTAAGAAGAATGTAAATATCACAACCTACTTAATTTTCTTATCCACACAATATTAAAGATATGGAACTGAGTTTCATTAATAATGGAGGGAAAATATCCATTTTAATGGATAGATTTTAGGCTTTGAACTTAACTGCTAAGTCAGTGAGGCAACATTTCTCAAAATAAACTCCTCAAATAAAGGTGATATTATCTGTGTTTTCTGTGATCTTATTAGGTAGCAAGATTGAATGCTCAGAGAGCATGAATGCAGTTTGTTAACAAATCATCAACGAAAACTGGTAATCAGAGTATAATAATGAAGAGTAGCAAGTAAACTAAATTTCATAGATACATTAGGGGATGACAGAATTTCTGTTTTTGGAAGAAAATCAAGGGAAGTATACCACTCAAACCAAAACAAGAAATACAGACCAACTCTTAAATGAAAAAGAAAAGGTTTATTTCAAAATGAGGACAAAAGACAAAACACAATATTTGGTGAATAAACAGCTATTTATAGTTATGATTTATATTAGCTAGAAAATCTACTTGCAGACCTGCTCTGTTCTTTGAATGTCCAAAAATGGATTTGCAGACATGCAAATCTCAATGAAGTTCTTGGTAACCCTCCCAGGGATGCTGGAGCTCAGCTCACACTGCCAGATCACTCTCTGATGCCTCTCTTGACAAGTTTCCCTTTAACACCTTAGATGAAAAAGTTGATACCTCAATTTCCTTAGTTTTCTTCCTTAGATTGGGTGGCATGTTTTTTGTTTGTTTGTTTTTTTCTGTAGCAATCTGCTAAAATGTGGCAGATGCTCTCAAGAGCAAGAAAAAATGGAGTCATCACTTACTGCCTTTATTTTACATGTAGATTTTTACAGCTCTGGCTAACTACACAAGCAGATCTGGATTGTCTGGGAGATGTAGATTTTTTGTAGACATAAATAAATAAATAAAATCCATCAGGACTTTGCTATGCCAGGGAGGTCTCGTGTTTCATTAATATAGCCAGCTCCCAGAGAAGATGTAGATTTGGACTGCAAGTGATATATATATATATATATTTTTCCAAGTCCAATGAGAAAGCTGCCTTTCAACTGGACTATATTAGTCCTTTCATGGTCAAGCAACAAACCAGATTAAATTGTTCAATTGTATCCCTCTTAAAATGTGAAAAGTACTTTGTCAAGCATAGTCATTATTTATTATCATACAGACTTGCTGCATCTGTTTTTACTTTTATCATGGGCCAGTTTAGAAGAATTCACAGAAAGCATCACCTACAAAGAAATAAAGATAAATGGTGTAGTTCACAAAACAGAACATCATTCCATCAGAAACTTATATTTTGCAAAGCTCCAGGCCTTTATTCAGCTCAGACTTCTTGCTATCTGTGAAAGATTAAACATCCAGAGAGCTACTGAATCTGCTGTTTGCAGACAGAAATTTTCTCTTATTTTATCTAAGAGAGTGTGATAGTCATTATTACAAACCCCTGGAACAGTCTATTTTTTTTTTTTTTTCAGATGTTCTCACTTTTTCTAAATCTGGTTTCATTCTACATGAGAAGCCTTTCACATTTCAAGTAAGATTAGGTATTGGAGGAGAGATAAGAAAACACTTTTCTTTTACTATTTTCATATTTAGGTCAGATTTTGTGTGTGTAAATCAGCCTAATTCTACAGATTTCCACAGAACTCTGATAATTACCCTGTTTAAAAACATAGATATCTGGGGGAGAGGGTGCAGATGGGGGCTGGGTGGGGAACAAACACCTGTTTTTAGTTCTATTCTCTACAAAATCAAAATGCTTTAATTTTGTGTATTGTTTTTTTTTGTCCATTTTGATCCTACACCCTGCTTTCCAGTTATCTTGTCTGTCCATCCTGCTCTCATAGCCCTTGATCCTGAGAAATTCAGTGTATGATGCAGTAAGCATGTGTATGATAAAGTACTTCAAAACGTTTGAGTACAAACACCTCCTCATTTGTATAATTAACATTCAGTTTCTACTGAATCTGGGCAGTGCAAGAAAGAGGGCAGTAGGAGGCATTCTGGAGGTTTCATTAGTCCCCATTTCCTCATTTTCCTACAGACGCAATGCTGGCAATCAGTCTCGTGCAAAATGTTGAACTCAGGTCTTCCTTATGGTCCTCCTGTCAGGCATAATTAATCAGCTTTCTTATTGATTGCATTTTGCATTTAAGTTCTTAGATCAGAAAAATAAAATAAATAAAAATGGAGAGAAAATATCTCTTTCCCTGAATGTTGTCCTGCACCAGGACTTCTTCACCTGATCCAGCACAGGGACTACTCCCACAGCGTTACCAGGGTAAGGTACCCTAGACATTAAGCATACCATACTTACAGGGCTAGTCAGGTTGCTTTCCCTTCCCCTCCTTTTGATTTCAGGTCTGCATATGCCCTTTTCCAAGAAAGCTCTGCATCCTATATCATAAACTCTGAAGTCTGACAAATTAACAGAACTGGTATCAAAACTTACCACTTATTGCCTTCTGAAGAAAGGAAACAACTTAAAGGTAAAATATTCTTTACGCTAGTTTGAGGTTTATCACAAATGTAACCCTTGAATTGTGCAGTATACAGTACTGGTTAGTGGAAAATTGTAGCCATTCAAAATAGACAAACCAAAACTTTTGAAAATCCCAAATGATGGATCTGATGATCAGCCTCAACTCTGCTCATTGAACCTCATGCCACATACACCTGTGGCACAGGTATCCTCACTCTTTCACACTGAAATGAGTAAGAGCTACTCATTCTGATTGTTTACTGCCAGTCCCAGGGATGTACTCACTTCATGGATAAGGGTTAAGGAGGCACTGTACCTTGGTGTGCACCCTAACTCCAGAACCCTGTTTTTTGGATTTCTTTTTTTATAACCATATTCAGAAAGACACATTGTAACACTATTGTCTTCTTTGGGAAGACACAGAATCCCATTCGGACTGTGGTGGGCTAGATTAATTGTTCTGACACCTTAATGAAGATTCCCAATGCTGTTGTAATTAGCAAAGGGCCTAAAGGCCTTTCTACACATCCTATGACCTGTTGCTGTGTATCGTGCTGCTACAACTGATTACAGAGACAGACCTAACCATGTGTGACTTCACAGCAGGCAACATCTACACTGTTTTTCATGCAATCTAAACTAGAACATGCTTGGATGTGTGGCTGATTAGGTGTCAGGCTTATATGCATTAAATCAAGAGGGAGAAGCCATTACATAAAGTTCCAAGTGCTTCAATGAATCAGTGCAACCAAAACAATGTGAAAGGCCAGGTAACAAGTGGCAAGTGTTACTAATGGTTCCATCCCAGTGTTCCTGTGCCTAATGGTGGGAGAATGGACACGAGTAGCACTTTCTGCTAGCCCTGTGCCACCAGCTACTAGAGAGCTCATCCAAGACAGACATAAAAAGGAAAAGAAAAGCAGAGACCTGTAGGCAAAATGGAACCTATAACTTACATGTAAAGAGCCTGCGTGACAGAATATACAAGCAGTAATTCTTTGCATTCCCTGTTACTATAATTTGTCACTGAAAAGTTCTCAACAAATACTTTCTGTTCCTTTTAAGCTCCTAAATTAAAACTTAAAGTATATCAAAGGGCTACTGCATGGCCCTATCCATGACATATCTTGTTTTAAAGATTTAAATAATTATTGAGACGGGGATTTGCATGTAACAACCTGTTTTTCCATTTGATTAGTCATTTAATATTATATGACAAGAATGATAACAAGTTGCTAAAGAGTCTGTCACAGGCAAATATATGAATCTGTAAGACATGAGCTTTGGTTTGTAAAAGGATAGGTTTTTGTTCTTTAACTTCAAGACACTAAATTCTACGCATAAAAGTAAGACAAGCAAATATTAAATCATTTTTATTGGCTAGCATCCAAAAGACTCAGGTTCACTAGAACCTATACACTATACACTATAATTAAACTGTCATATTTTTTCTATTATATAATTAAGTACAGTATCAAAACCAGCATTAATAAATTGGGTATATCATGTCTCTTCCTGAACAATTTGACTGAGTAGGCTTTCATCCATGCTTTCGACTTCTCTTATTCTATGAACTATTTTTGCTTCTCAGATGAACTATTGGACAGTGTAGATGGTAAAATCTATATACATATGCTAGCATGAATTCGTAGCTATTATTAGTCACAAAGATAAGCTTCTGAAAATTCTGGCTTCTTCCACATATTAGCACTAAATATTCAGTCCAAATGTGATGAAAGTCAGGTTTGTTAGTAGATCCACTGTTTTTCTGTTCACCATATTATGTTAGTTGAAAATATATATAGGCAACCTTAGTCAAAATATTTTAACAGCTACTACTAATATTAAAATGGAAATTATGGAATAAGATCACAAAGTTGATGCTTAGAGAGTAGTTTTCCATTTCTAACGTTGCTGTTACCAATTTTCTTTAAAATATTTGGCAGAGTCTTGCTACTTTGTATCAATTGGGAAATCCAACAAGAGTCATTGACACAGAACAATTAAAAGAAATCCACAAAGCAACAAAAAATAAGACTCATTTGTAAACACTGTTTTAAAAATGTATCTTGTTTTTTTAAGGCATGAAGATTTTTCTTTCTCCTCCAAAGGCTAAGCAGGTACTGGTAGGTACACACTGGTTTTCTGTAGCAAATTTTCTCAGGGTCTCCCACTAAGCAAACACATTTAGCCTGAAGGGTGACCACAACCCAGGGACTGTAGTAGCAGCTCCTGAGCAGTTCTGAGAAGTAGCTTTTTAGGTGGATTGCATTTAAACAGCATGTCCTTGCTGTTATTTAAGTAAAATAAAGACATGCCTTCCCCACAGCTGCTTTCACTGAGACTGTAATTTTGCTGCTATTTTTAAATAGTCTTCACAACACAAATACATCTGCACATCACTGATATATCAGAGCTGGGATAGGTGGTACCATCCTGTTTTTATATCAACTCTGTTCTGTGCTGGCTTATGATTTAAACCTTATGGTGTTTTCCATCAGCTTCTAGGTGAAAGTAGCTGTAATTCCCTTTGTTATACACTGCAATTCTCAAAGCAGCATATTTAGTAATATTTTAGCAAACACACACCTCTTCTGTCCTTGCAAAACATGATCAATACACTGGGCATACACAGACAGAAAACAGCTTAAATATTGGAATAATTTCTCATATTATTAATTAATTAATCACATAAAATTGTATCTATTAAGATGAAGAATAACTCAATACTTCTGTTAACAAAAAAAATATAATTAGTACAGAAAACTTTTTTCCATGTTAAGCTGAATTGCTTCACCCAGATCAGTGAAATACTAGGATTTACATCAAATCCACAAAGAGGCTTTGCAATATCTTACAGTGCTCAGGGGTTTAATAAAGCTATTTATGCAGATTGTCTTGAGGATTCTATTTAATTAATTAACTTAATTAATAAAGTTATATGTAGATTTTTAGGCAGAACATACAGTCTGTTTAATTTCTTGGCACTGATAAGATTGCCAATCTGCAAGAAATCCTACTGAAAGTAGTACTCAGAAAGGAACACTGCTGATAACACCACCTTGTTTTCTCAGTGTGAACTGATCCAGAATTCCTGCATAGCTGCTGACATTAAAATGGGTGAACATAAAACAAATATCTTAACCTCTCTACCTTCTTCTTCTGCTTCCATCAAATGTTAGGTACAGTTGAAAACTTAACACTTAATCACTTCAAAGAATGTATATCTACACATTGTGCAGAGTGAAAATTGTTCTGCTTACATCCAAATTAGTTTTGAAATGGTTAACATAATTTTAATGTAATCTGTTGTCTGACACAGAAAGGTGGCCATGCCAGGCACTTTCAGCTTCTAGAGATCAAAATATGTTGGCAATACTTTAGGCAGTAGGTACTGTTGCCCTTCAAGTACTCACGGTATAAAAAGGTTATCATGTCCAGATGTGTATTATTGTGTATTAATTAATGTGTATAATTGACTAAGTTACAATAGCACAAATGAATGAGAGGGCAAGTTAGACCTCAAGCAGATCTCTATAAATCAATGATATATTTCTCAGATGTCTGGATTTAAGATGTTCATTCATGATTTTTAAGACAGGTACATATGTGGGAGTCAAGAAAACATTGTCTTTTCTGATGGACTCTAAAATATCCTTAAAGGACATAATTAAATAAAATATATATATATATATAAAAAAAAAAAAAAAAAAAAAAACAAGAACATGGAATGTGCAAGTGTTCTTTTTATTACTGCATTTGGGAGACATATATATATACACATGTATATCTTTTTGTTACACAGGATTTCAACTATTGTTATTTGCATTTTAATATAAATGTTATAATAAATTGCATTATATTTCCCCTACAAGATTAATTTATGAAACCATAGTGTGGTTGATGGTGGCAGCTGAACCCCTCAATAGAATTAATTAAAGGATAATCTCCATTGCTTTGTATCATAGAAACCAATAAATGGCTGCTGAGATTAATAGCTGAAGCGAAGCTAAAGTGTTTAAGAAATTTCAAACCCCATTTATTACACACACCCTACAAAGCAAGAGAGATTATAGCTATAAAGAAAACTAGAACATCAAAAAAAAAAAAAAAAGAAAAAGAAAAAAATCCCAAACAAGAAAAACCTAATTTCCTTCCCTTGTGAATATTTGAAAGTGAAGCTTCTTTGTTTTATAACTCTGTGGCATACACATGAACTTGGCTAGAATGAAAAAGGAAGAGGAATGAAGCTGAAAATGTGTGCTCTTTTGATTATTTATCTAAAGCAAGGAGTAGCTGGGGAAAACAGTTTAAAAATATATTAGAAGAACAGGATATTATCAATGAAAATATTAGTGTTTTTTTTTGTTTGTTTTGTTTTTGTTTTTGTTTTTTTTAAAGAGTTTGTTTGTGAAACCTGAAGTTTTTATATTCAAGTCAGCATTTCCCAAACACAAACTGTGAAATGGTAAGGCTTGTGAGGCATTTGGAGAATGTTTTCTCCACTGTAGTTACCATGCTGCTCCTTTGGGTGAAATTGCTTCTGCATCTTCATCAAATCTCTCTACCTGGCAGAAATGAGATTCATGTGATATTCACGCCTTCTTTTACCCTTTGTGGGAGCTAATGGAGTACAAGTGCTACAGCAGAACAACAGGTGTTGTTCTCTGAAAGTTTCCTGAAGTGATAATTTTCAATGTCATTTTCAAAGGCATCAAATAAACTTTTGACAGCAACCATTTATTTTTCTTTTTTAATTAAGTGAATCGAATGTTGTTTTTAAGTGCCAAAATATACTACTTTTTCATAACCCCTTTTCATCAAGCTCCTTAGCTTTGATTTCTTATAACTACTCTCTACAAACTTTAAAAAAATATATCTTCATCATATTCTATAAAAATCACTGTAAAATTCTGAAATTTCCATTTAGAAAGGGTTTTTCACTGTATTTTTTCTATGTAAAATTTATGAAGTTTAAAATTAATGAGAGATAGAGTGTGGTTTAAACTTGCCATACCCATAGAACATCTTTAAAGCAGATGATGGCTCAACTTTCAAGATCAAACGAATTAATCTTCTACTGAGGACAAAGACTTGTTTCAGGATAACAAATGTATTTAACAAAAAGGGGGGGGAAATTGAATATATGCATCACTGCCTGGTCTGCTAGAATCTGCTCTGGTTTCATGCCTGCCTGAGAAACCTGCCTCAGGAGTAGCTCTCTCTCTCAATCCATCTGTGTGAGAGTGAAAGGGAAAGAAACAGAGAAATCTCCCAGGATATGTGGCTACTTCATCATTCCTTCTGAGCTTAACAGTTTGGAGGGTTGAAATAGGAAGGTCTGGCATGGAGGAAGAAGAATACAAAGAATGAAGTACTCACTTCTCTCACTTGTGTTAAAAATTAATATTTTGAAGGCAATGAATTTACACTAATCATTAGAGTTAGAATTATTACTAGTAACATTAGGTCCAGAGATGTATTTTCATCAATGACAACTAATAATGAGCCAGAAAGGTCGTTCTTTGCATTCTCTTGAATACTGCTTTCTCAGCATTAAAGTCAGGAGTAAATTTACCTCATCTTCTTTTCCTTTAGGCCTTAATTACATAGATGGAATTGTAGTTCATCCTTGCAAACTATTCCTAGACCTTCAGTAGTAATGTACTGTGTAGTCCTCCTTTAGATGTCTCTACACCTACACCACTCAAGTCCAGACTTAAAAGCATCTTATGTATAAAAGCCTAATGAAAATCATCTGACAAGCAGAAATACTATAACAGGAAAAATCTTCATGAGAAGTCACAGACTGTCTAAAACCTAACAAATATGATTTGGGGTGGTTTCTTTATTAGCCAGATCCTAAGTACTCTAAACTGTGAAAAAAAAAATCTCAACTTTTTTATTATTATTGTTATTTTTATTTTATTATTATTATTATTATTTTTAACAACTCTCAGCTCTTGTTTTATTTAAAAGATTTTTAATTTTCCTGGAAATCAAATTTTAAAAGTCTTACATAAAAATAAATATTTTAAAAGACTATCTTGGGAATCTGAAGGCTTGAGTTATTTTGAGCACTCAGATCTGAATCTGGTGAAGCTCTGTGAGTTTCCATCTCTTTCAGCAGATTTGAAGCATCTTTCCTACTTTACTGAATGATGGCTTTCTCTCTTTTAAGATGATATTTAGTCCACAATTCTAACATAAATTTCAGTGTCCACTAAACAATGTGTGACTGACACTGCCTCATATGACAGGTCTGAATTTCATTCATAGTGACACCTTATCACTATTTAAAGCGTTTCTAGACAGCTCAGCTGAGGCATATCAGGTATAAAACACTACTATAAGTCTACATTCTGTATTCTGTATAATATTTGTTATCCTCTGTATTTAATCACTATCAATTGAGTCCATACTCTAAGAAATTCCTGTTACTGATGCAAACACTTTTGATCTGAAGACTATTCAGCTTTGACACAAGTATTTCCCTGTATCCTTTTTTTTATATGTGTTCCTTTAGTGTATCAGTTGTATGACAGACCACAGATGAGAAGTTGTGGTCTGTCATAATTCACATATTCACATGTTCCTTATGTGAATATAATATAGATTCCTTGTAGCATGGCTGTTTGTAGTCTCAGTGCTCAACTCTATGTTATGCACTGTTTCTGGGCCAGGTAGGATTTATTCCAGTTCTGGCATTTATTGGACAAGATTCTTTATCTAAACTGAAATTCCAACCTGAAAAAGGCTAGTCATCAAACCTGAGCTATCGAACATGCCCAAGAAAGGCTTTGACAGAGATCTGAGTAGTCAAAATAAGGCTTGATGAACCGGTTGCCTCCAAGCTCTTTCCAGTTTATGTTTGACTTAGTCTTCTGGTGAGTACACCAGGAAAATGGATATGTAAACAGGCTGTGGAGGGCTAACTTGTTGTAAGATAGTGACATGAGAAAAATAAATCTGTTATGCAGCAGAGATTTGTTTGACCAGTCAGCAGCAGACCCATAGGGTAGCACACATTACTCTGAGAATGCCTGCCTCCCTCACTCCCATCTCTCTGTTCATTACAGTTACACAGGACCTGCCATCTACCTGCCTACCATTGAAGAGCAGAGACAGACTTCATATTTATGTGCTGCTAAACACAAAGCTCCCACCATTTTCAGCTCATCCTTATACTCCAAATCAAAAACATAGTTATTGTTCTGGAAATGTTAACACAGAGCCTTCTCTTTCTTGATTATTTGGGCTTATAGCTTCTCTTTGACCTATTACTCTTCTGTGTCTCAGACTATTTTATAGTTTGGCACCTGTGTAATACACTTCTGTGAATTGTCTTTAGCAAACAAGATTGTTGGTTTCATCTCTGAACACTGAACTAGAATCAGGTGAATCTCTAATGCTAAAACAATTTTCTATAGTTACCTCTTACCAATTCCTATGGGACTGAAACTGTTTCTCAACAGAGGTTCAACAACACTACCCATCCAATCAGATAAAATACTAAAAAAAAAAAAAAAAAAAAAAAAGCAGGTAAAATGTACTTTAAATATTTTTTTCTGCATTAATTATGTTTGGTGCTTTCATTTCATAATAGCTACATAAATATGTAGGGCAAATTTCTTGATTCTCATAAACATTGCAGACCCTGGTATTTGCAGATGCTTATATTCCATGCAGAATTCCCTTCAGTGGCCAGTAAGAAAATAATAAAAAATAGTTTAGACATTTACAGGATCTTTCATCAGAGTCTCTGAGGGGCTTCAGAGATACGCTCATAGTAACATTTTCATCTTAGAGCTAAAGGAAATCAAAAAGATTAAAGCCCAAACCTTTAAAGATGTCTTTGGAATTAATTGGAGCCTTGAAAACCTTTCAGGATCTGCATCTAAGTGACTTGTCCAAGGATGCACCCTGTGAGCAACTGGAAAATAAAATACAGGTGTCATGAATTCCTTTTTCATTATTTTAAGGCCACCAAAGAGGAATTATGCATATAGAGAAAATATAGATAAACAAGTTCATGCAATTCATAGAAGAGAGATTTCCCCATCAAATATAAGTCACTTGGTACTCATATGGCACTCCAAATATGCTTTTGACTCTTGAGTGTAAGTATAGACAACCACTGTAAAAGGTAAGGTGAAATATACATTCTTGTCATATATTGCATTTAGAGAGACCTCTAAACATGCAGGAGCTGTCATAATAGGTTACGTTCCTGCACATGTGTGTGTGCATGCATGCAAATACATTCAGTCCCACGGGATTACTTGCACAGTAGAGGTGAATCTGATTATGACAATTTTGACCATTTAAGCTTAGAAGACTAACTTTCCTATGTAGACAGTTGAGAAAAGGTTGATTCTCTCAAATGGGGATGAGGGTCCTGAAAGTTGTTGTCTGAAGTTGGATGATGTGAATAGAGAGATTAAGAGCTCTTGATCTCAAGATCAAGAGATCCCCATCCTTTTTCCATCTATTGAGATGCTTCATTTATGTTCCATGCTGACACACTGATAATCATATCAGACAAGAGGGAGAGGAAGGAGGAATCACTATCCAGCTATCCAGATTTGTGTGAGCATTTTTTTTTTTTTCCCAGAATTTTACAGAGATTTAGAAAACTTGGCAATTTGCTGATGTGCTTTCTGTCAATAATTTTAACTAACAATGTGATCCTGTTTCTGTTGAAAATGTCACAGTTTTGATGGTATATTATTGGACTTAAAAGGCAATTATACATTTTATTTAACATTCTGGTATTAAATAGCCTGCTAATCAGTTCAAAAGTTTGAGGATGAATTAAATATATATTCAATATCTATAGTCCTCTGTATATTTTTGTATGTATTTTACATATAAAATAAATATATGTCACAATGTAGAGTTTTACCCTACAGGATTAAGTCAAAATATTTTTATTATTAATGACTGTGTTTGTTTTCAGGGTGTTATTTTTTTTTTTCCCTTTTCAGTTTTAGAAATGCTAACTTTTTTAGCTTGGATGTTTGAAGAAAATATTGACCTAAAACAGTAAAGCATGCTTTGAAAATTACAGGTATGAAGAAAATTGGAATGAAAAACAAACCTCCTGGGTGAGATTACTCACAAGGAAACATGGAAACACTAAATAGATCACAGTTTTTGAAACAGGAAGAACCCTGGAGCAGATGAGATTTGCATACTAATTAGAGACAAAGTTTATTCAGGCTCACAGGCTAATCTATCTTCCATCACAAGACGGCATCTGTTTTAGAAGATTCAACACCTTTTAGCTTGGCTGCTGGTGTTATAGAAGCTGATTATTTTTTTCTGTTTTCATTATAAATTTTTGCTTTCGGGGGTTTACAATTCAGTGAGAACTTTTTTTAAAAAAATATATATATATTTAAGCTAATTCTGTTTAGAAGTGATTTTTATTGAAAAGATAATTTCAGAATCTTCCATTTGTGTCAAAAAAAAAAGGGGGGGGTGGGAGTAGGGGGGCCTGAAGGATATGATTTACAAAGTGGTTAAAAATCAACCATTGCCAGCATGAAGTAAATATTATCCAAAATGAATAAGTGCAAAAATATGCCTGATATCTGCAAATTGATGTTAATAAGTGACCCTCATGTAATATCTCAGTGCATTTTTATTATCCCAATCCTCAAGACTATTCACCTTCTCCTATATATCTCAGTCCATCTCTGTATTATTGATGCCCTTATTATTGATCCAACATTAACAAATTTCATCAGCACACTCCCAATATTTGCCAATATCATTATTGAAATAAAAATATTAAAAAATTAAATAAAAATGAGTCAATTTCTTGAAAAGTTCCAGGTTCAAATTCCCTGCAGCACAATCAATACAACCCAATTTAACTCTACTGGCATGTGCTTATTTTCAAAACCCTTAACCTCTTTATGATTCATTTTACTCACCTCTGTTTTCCTTTCTGTTTATTTCCAGTCAACACTGTATTCAACAAGTATATTAGTTTACATATCAATTTTAATATATAAAAATATTCTTTAACTCAGGCAATCTGCATTTCTGGATATCTATCTTGATTTGATTGCAATGAAAATATTTAAATGAAAAAGAAAAAATTGTTGTAAATATTTCATATGAAGATGTACAAAAACTGAAGTACCTAGTACCTTTTGAACTCAATTGAAAACTTTTGTTCAATCTCATAAGAAGGAAAATGTGTCAGAAAACTCAAAAGAATGAAAAGAATTATAGTGTTTGTTATTTTAATTACTCACTTCAGCTCATATTAAAAAAAAAAAAAAAAAAAGTATATGCATGTTTTGGTACTAGCATGGATTCTTTTCCCATATCACAGCGTAAGTTGATTACAAACAAATACTGGAAAATCTTTCTTAGCCAGAGAACATTTTTACTGAAAAAATGAGTTTTCATCAGTCATGTACACGTGTACAGGATCCACCTGAAATAGTTGTCTGACCAGTCTTCCAATTTTAAACAAACACAATACCTAGGGCTATCATACTTCATCTTTTCCTAGATGGGATTTCTGTTTCTGCCTGTTTGGTTCTTTTATTTCCAGATAACATTTGAAAGTTATGATCTTCATTCACAACTTTCATCTGTTCACACACAGTACATGACAGCTCTAATTTAAACATATTTGCCAAATTCCCTTGACTCCTGCATGCTTTCTTGAAGACCACCATTGCTTTTTTGCACCCAGCTGTAGTAGAGATGACCTTCTCACCAACTGGTGAGAAGGAAAATCACATCCCCTTGACTAGAGTAAAAAAAGCAGAAATTAATTAAACATGTTACCATAATCTCATACGTGTGAGAGTAGTTGTTGCCTTTACTAGACTTGTATCCCGATGTAGAAAAACAACAGTAATAATGGATTAGGCAGTTCCACTCAAACTGCCGTCTAACTTGTCTCATACTACTATCTCTATGGCCAAAAAGTCTACTGCGCAGTCTTCTCTGAACCCACCTGTACAGCAGTTCTGTCAGCTATGGGTTATCTCTCTTGTCAGTCAGATCTCTTGTTTAAAGCTAAAGAAAATTTTCCTCAAGTTAGACTAGTGACCAAAGCTTTCCTCATCTACTGAAATGCAATGTTCTGTTACTACACTAGTTACTAAAAGGTTGTGATAAGAATGCTGGATTTCAGAAAACACACAGCTTAACATGAAAAACATTCCCTCTTTACAAAGCTACAGTTTGAGTGAGCTGTAGCAATTCATCTTAAGACTCAATAGCAGTCCCCAAACTTCTGCCTGTAATAGTGTTTTGCAGATCTTTCCTATTTTGATCTTGCATAAGTAAAAATATTTTGGCTAATGGGTCTGTCACTACATAGACTGATCATGGTATAAGTCTATCTAGAAGAGAAGTGGGATCACACAAAAAAAAAATCATTGCAGTGTAGCCAAAAAAGAAATATAAAAATCATGGTCTCTCAGATATTAATGGAAATATTTAGCTACCTCAGAATGAGAATTTTACTCCCTCTCTATCAGATTGAGGGCTTGTCTCTACAAGACTTATTTTACAGCCCTGAATAAACATCCAACAGATAGGCTTCAAGGCACTGCAATTGCTTCATGGCATGCTAATGGCAGAAAGGGGGACACAGTGACACAGCACAGGGTGATCCCGCGGTGATGCTGAGCTAGTTCAGTGGGGCACACCCAATTTCCCTTCCTTGCAAGTAGTACAGAGAATGGCCAGGGGAAATAGGGCAGGACACAGCATTCCGAGCAGTCCCTGAATGTGGTAATAACTCCTTGGCAGTAGCAGGAATTTCCAAACAGCCCTCAGGCACATAGAACCAGTTTGAGTGCAAAGACAACCTTGCATGCCCTTTTACACAACAATGTCACACATAACTGTTGTGAATGAAGGAGATGTACAATGCAAAATATTTTCTCAGGACCATTTATTACAAATTTTTCTCAGTTTTCAAAATGGTCCCTGTATGGTCTATATTTTCAACAGTTTTCTCCGGTTCTGCACAATCTCCATAAGATAACAATAAAGAAACAGTTTTGCCTCTAATGTATTCAATATATCATTACTGATTCAAGTTCCATTACTTGAAATGGTACAGCAAACTATACACTCTAAGCTTTAAATATTACTAATAACAAAATACTTACTCATGATGTATATATCACTTAGCTCATAACACTGCAGTGGTGCTGAAAGGCTTAAGTGCATTACACATTGCTGCGAACACCGAACTTCAGGACAACAAGGTTTCAGCTATTTTAATCATTAAATAATTTTTTGTTTGCTGAGATATACTCATCTTCTTGACAGCAAAATTTAATTAATGTTGTCTTAGATTCCTGAGTGTAATATTGGTGGTATTGTTGCTGTTATGAAGTGAAAAAACCAACAGTGATAACATTCTGTATTTCCAATCTTTTACAAAAGAGTGTATTTGAAAAAGGACAGAAGAGAAAAATAAACAAACAGAAGAACAAACAACAACAACAACAACAACCCTTGTTTGTATATTGTTGAATTTTAACAGAGGCTGCTATATTTTTTTTTCTCAAAAATGAAAACACATTGTATTATTCATTGCTTCAATTTAATTCAAGAATCGTGAAAGCAAATTAGAAGAGCCGCAAAAAATCATCCGGTCTATGCCTTGACATGTGATGTCTGATGTGTGGATTAGTCTCAATATTTCATCAATCAGCTTCTCAAATTAAAGAATAGACACAACATTCCTTATCTTACCAACAAAAATCTGTCTCTAAAGTGTGACAAAAAACACCATAAACATCTCTAATTATGGAAAACCATGTTAACTACTTATGTACAAACAGCAGCTGTTCATAATTCATAACTCATTTTTATGCTGGATATATTACCTTGCTTCATTTTTTTCACCCAGTGGGAGAAACTTATATGTAATTTAAAAATTTTTATAATTAATATATTATATATAATATGAGATTTGGGTATTAAGTGCAGGTTATAGCAATTTATGATAAATGATGTGTCAGATAGAAAGCAAATTAATGGAAGTATTAACTATTAACCACAGAAATATGTATAATATATATTTATATATATGTAACAAAGAGAACAATATGCTTAAAATCTTGTCCTAGAAATACATATTCAAAAAGAAGGAAAAAAGGCTCACAAAATGCAGGCTGTCTTTTTTTAACAGGCCATTTTTATTTTATTTTTTGCTATGTTAATGGATGTTTTTCAGAGAATTGGACTGACTGATATTAAATGAGGGGAATTATCTTGATGAAATATTAAGGAAAGAATTTCAAATGCATGATGTCAGTAATTGAGAAAGGAGTGCATTCACAATAATGTTAACGTGATTATTTTTTAAATGCAACATATTTTAATTTCCACTTAGGTTATTTCCTGCTTGTTTGTTGTTGTTGTTGTTGTTTTGAGGTAATGAATGAGCACTATCAACTGCAAGTAAATAGAATCATAGTTATCGTTTCTGACACTCTGCCTCTTCACCTATAACAGAGAAATTACTTCACAGTGAGTTCCACACCCAGCACTGCAATCCACAGTTTCCATAAAGTGTAATCCCAATACTACAAGAGGTTGCATAGATAAGTACCAGCCATAGTGAATGGGGTTTATGAAATAATTTCTAGTCTGCAATACTTATTAGCAATTTTTCAATAGTAGAGAGCTGTAGTGATATCTTTTACTACCTCTGTATTTTCCTAAGACATACTTGATAATTATATTATATATTGGTGTGATACTAAATTAATTATCTTAAATTATTAAATCTGAATTTATTTCAAATCAACATAGAAAGCATATTTCTGAAAGATCATATTTTCTGCAATTTCTATTTTATAAACCCTAATTCACAAAGGGTGTCCTAATCATTCATGCAAATTAACAGCTGCAATCAGTGGTATAACTTTAGAAATGAATTTGATTTATAAATAACACAAAGTGAAATGAAATCTCAGTCTTGAGCTCATAAATGTCAATTGCAATTTTTTTCCACTACTGCATATTCTATGTATGTAAAGAATTTGCCACAAATGTAATCCACTTTTGTGTTTGGGGAAAATGCAATGATGTTCAGTACTAATAAATAAATACATTAAAAAATACAATTAAATTAAATTTAGTCTCCACAGTAGCCCAGACTTAGCGCATGAGTAAATCAATACAACTCTGAAGAAGCTAAAATATTTCTGGCAATCTGCTCAGGATCTGGCCCTCTATGTCTCACTGAAATAATTTTTTAAAATGATTAAGTAAAGTACTGCACATATAAGGCATTGATTTTTATCATTGATTTTGTGCTGGCATTTGAGCCAAGCCTCAAAAAGCTTGAACGTTTTATGTATTTACAGCTGTCTGTTGGCAAGGAGTAATTCATTCCCTCCAAATGAAACATGCTCCTGGAGCTTATAAAAACAGCATTTTTCTAGACTAGATTTACAAACAGATTCTTCAAATAAAAAGTTAGAAAATGTACTTTAAATCACTGAAACAAAAGCAGAACTCTGTTTCTTGATTTGTATTTATTTATTTATTTTTGCTTGTCAAAAAAATAAGACAGATATAGATTATATTTTCCTCCCAGGAGATCTGCTCCATTGGCAGAGAGCAAAGATCAATGATGAATCATCATCTCATAACAAAATATTTCCACTGACACAATGAAGTGTATTGTTTAGCACTTTCGTTTAAATATGTATGTAAGAAAATTTTGGTTGCCTGTCACTGTATTTTTCCTAATCAGACAAATCCATCCCTCATTTCACTGGGAGAGCACCTTCTTTGGCTGATCAGAGACAATTTCAGAAACAGGTCCAACATGAGAAGAACCTACCAAAGCCTCTTCCTTGAGAGTGTCATATTCTAACACAACAATAATTCATTGGCTTTACTTTCAAAAGCTATTACCAATATGTATGAGGATATACCACCATCTATTAATCTAAACTAATCAGATCATCAAAGTATCAGCTGATTAATGTGTTATTCCAGAAATAAGTTTTTAAAATTGCAGCTTTCTTTCCCCTCTCTATTTCAGAGCATGTGTCCGCCAATGTTGAAGGAGCTAATACTGTTAGCTATGAGGGCTTTATTAAAAAGGAGAGAATGAGCAGTAAAGTAAGTTATTCCACACTCTCCAGCCATATGTTTTTATCTTCCTACTGATTTGAGTGACCTTTGGCTGACCACATCCAGAACAGATTGTAGGATTACCAGAGTGAGTGGCTACCTTTTCAACATATTTATAGACAACTTTGTGACAGTGGTTGAAAACACAGCTGCTAAAATATTTTCTTTTAGGTCTTACAGAGTGACAGATAACATATGAGTCATAGTTTTAATAAGGAAGGGTTTTATTCCCATTTCAGTGATGAAAAAAAAAAAAAAAAAAAGAGAAGGCACGGTTCAAAAGCATCAGAAAGAATGTGAGAGTCAATAGATGTAGACAGTTGCAAACCTAGCTCTGCCCATGGTGAAAACTGTTATTTGAGATACATGAATTGGATTTCTTTTCAAGTTTGACTAAAATCTCCAGCAAAACAGCTTTAAGGACACTTTCTACAGAACTTATCACAAAAAACAATCATCAAACCTAAATATCAAATTCCTCTGCCACATGTCTATTTATTGGTGAAACAACAAAGAGATAATTATTGGAACCATGCATGACAGAGACCTTTTATTCACTATTTCATTAAAACAAAAATAAAGGAAACAATAAGGAATGTTTATACCATATTTCTATCAGCCATATATTTTATTAATTCCATACTTTTATTGTTACCCAGCAGACTGAAAAATTATTTTTTTTTGTTTGTTTGTTTTCCTTTCAATAAACAAAGGTACTTGGCATACCATTTATTTCTGAATCAATTTGAAGAACTAGATTCTTTCAGTGTTTACATGTTGATATTACAGTTTCAGTAATGATCAGAGAATACTGACTGGAGGACTGAAGAGAGGTCAGGGAACACCTTTTAAGACATTTAAAAATTCCCCCAGTACAGGAAAATTAACAGCAGCTGGAGCCTCTAACCATATCTTACCAATCTACCAAACAGAACATGCCAAGACCCTAATTTTTTTTGACCAGAATGTCCTATATTTTGCTAATGAATCCCTAAAATCCTTTTTGGGAGCCTTTCACACAAATTAAAGGAGATAATAATCTGAAAAATTAGGAATGCAAATCAGGCCTGGACAAAATTATCTTTTAACTCTCGAAACCCTTCACTAAGTGCAGTTTCTTAGGACCCAAAAACCACATTCTAAATCAGGTGAATAAAGCTTGGTGTAAAAATGCTCAGTCATAACATTCTCCTATTCATACATTCACAAAGTTTCTGCATAGTACTTTCAATAAATAAATAAATAAATAAATATGTTTTGCCCTTTGTTTGTTTTTGAGGATGTTGCAATATTTTCTCAAAGATTCAGATTTATCAATCTTGGCAGAGCTGCCAGCAGCATCGGGATTCCCCAACAAAGTGTAAAGAATCTGTCTTTCTGTTGTTTCTTACTGCACAGCTCTTTTATAAAATTACAGTTTCATTGCAATACATCAACAAGAAGGTATGTGGTTCCAGCTAGCAAATTTGGATAACAAGCAAAGAGAATTGGAAAGACTAAGTGATATGCTCACACCACAATGTCAACAGCCAAACCAAGTCCCACCTACTGTCTCATTTTATACTATATGCATGAAATGACAGCTGAGGCTCAGGTGCCATGAATATTATATGATATTATATGAATATTATATGATATTTTCAGGTTTTATCCCTTGTCTGTATTCATTCTTCTCCTGTCCCCTTTCTTTCATACTGAAAAGCCGAGTTTTGGAGAGATTAAACTAAGTAGCATATATTAACTATGGCTCATTACACATACCAATAAATAAATAAATAAATAGATAAATAATGGTTCTAAAACAAAGAAGAGAAAAAAAAAAAAAAAAAAATTTTTTTTACAATAGCACTGGAATAAGTTCTAATTCTTTAAAGATTTTTAAAATTTTAAAATTTTTTTATTTTTTTCAAAAAGTAAAAAAATTTTTTTTTTTTTTTTTTTTCCTGAAAAGATCTTATCACAAAGTTAAAATTGCATCCCACACTGTGTGATTCTTTAGCTATTTTCAGTCATACCAGCTTCAAAGCTTACTTACCAAACCAAACTGTAATTACTGGTCCAAAGCAGAACAATCAGAAAAGTGGTGTTCTGACAGCTGAATATTTAATGATTGTACAGCTTGAAACCTTGTGGTGTTATTTAACCCTTCTCAAGATTTATTGTAATAACATGTTCCTTTATATCCCCAATAATCAATCTAAGAATTGGATTATTGAATTTATAGAGCATTCTTTACATTTTAGGACCTCAGTAGGCCTAACTACATGACAAAATTTCTAGGATCCATTAATATGCTCAATTTGTCAATGCAATTTTTGCTAAGCAGAGCATACCTTAGTCTACATAAAATGTCTGATTGATCATAATCAATGTGGTTATTCAAACCACAAGTTATTTTTCTGGAGTAGTGCATAACATAAAATGGATTAAAAAATAAATAAATAAATAAAAAATAAATGCAAGGTTGAGCCCACAACCCTTCATCAGAGACAACTGACTAACTATTCTTTCAGTATGAATAATGCATTATTCTAAATCTTCTCAAAATGCAAAGGAGAAGCTCTAGAGCTAAACAGCTTTCATTGAAAATATGGTGTCTGAGTTCATGCTTTCTGTGCACGTTTCATGCACGTCACCTACCATTCCCCCCCCTGCTCCCCCCATACAGCACACACATATATTACCTCAACACTTTTAAAGATCCATTAGTCATTCTGCAGGAAGACTAAAATGATCTTCCCATTACGGAACTAATCAGCCTATTTTCCACAACTTTTCACGAGAAAGAAGCAAATTCCATTACATTTCCTATGAACAAGTTATGAGCATAAAACCAGGTAATCAATTCACCATTGATTTAATGGAGACATCCTACCAATTTATACCAGCTGGGGATATGGGTCACCATGTTTAAAAATATCCAAGTCACAGTAAATTTTAAATTTAAAAACCAAACCAAATCTTCAAAAACGTTAGCTTTGGTAGCCTTCCTGCCTTCTACTATATGGTTATGGGATTATTTCTATTTGATTCTGTGGGATTAGTGAAAAAATTTCAGAAATGATAGTTGCTCTGTAGAGGGACATGTACAATTGACAGAAGGAATCTAAGTCCTAGCGAAATTTAACCTTAAATGCTGAAGAGAGGAAAGGAGGAGAGGGGAATCATAGTGATATTCCAGGCACTAGTTGTTTCTGTTGTGTATGCACATCTTTCCTTTAGATACCCTGCTTCTTTCACATTGCCTAGCACCTTGCCTGTTTAGATATTTTTCTGGTTTTTGACTGATTCCTGCTGTGTACAAAAAAACTTCTCATTTTCCATTTCCCAAATAAATGTGACTTTGACAAAAACAAAAGCAAACAAAAAAACTATTCCATTAAGAATACTAGCTAAAACCAGAAACAACCAAAAATATTGAAATCAAAAGGTTCATTTTTGTATCATCTTTTTGAAAACAATTATTTTCAGTTATAAACTTTTTCTATGCAATGCACAGAAATCACCACAATCCCAAATACTTTAATTTATAATTAGTTTATATAGTAAGATTGGGAAAATACCTTGTGTTGGAATTTAGCAAAGTGTTTTACATTAATAAAAAGTCAGATGATGGTAAGATTTTTTTTTGGAAAAAATAAAAATAAAAAAAAATCAGCACCACCATCAGCAGCTACAACAACAACAAAACAGAATTCTGATTTAATCTATTTTGCAACAAGCTTTCATTTTAAACTGCATCCTAAATGTTATTAAATTTTAGCTATACGTGGCATACAATTTTGGATGTCAAAAAGTGGCAATTGTAGACGTCACTTTATAGCAGTTAGTTTAATCTAGAATTTCAAAAATCTTACTAAATAGTTAGGTCTGACTTTAGTAATTGGATGAAAATCTGACTACAGAAAGCATCAATACCAATTTACATTAAGTCAAACCTTGCCTTATCTGGTGCTACAACAATTTTCAACATAGTATTGTAAAATAAGATATGAAGGGAATTTTCCTGAAAATGCAACACTTGTCTTATGCACATTAATTTTTATCCACAAGATATCTATATATCAATCCAAGACAAACTGGTGAGTTGTAGCATTTACCCTTATGCAATTTTGTGATCATGTAAGGCATAAATTTGCAATATGAAACCTTGAAATATGTTTGGAGGTTGTCAGGAGTGAAGTGCATGGAATGAGTTCCTGCACCACCAAGAGGAATCCTAAACCAAAAGCCACATCAGTCCCTGCCTGATGAGCTTGCATCCTTTGGATTAGCATGGATACATGGAACATAAAGATGAACATATATGTTTAAGCCAGACTACATCTTTCCATGTATTCATATCAACTAATATTTGGTTTCACTGAAAGAAAATTATTTTAGATTGCTTCTGGAAACAACTATCTTATTTTTCAATGATTCAGTTGTGGCCAAATATATGGTGCTGGAAAAATAAAAATAAAAATAAATGTTTCTGTTGTAAATAAACATGATTGTATATCTTATTTTATACCATACAAGAAATCATATAAGATCCTATCCTAGCACCTTAGCATGTTCTCATAGATCCTCTGTTGGGACTTCCATGTCCTACTTCCATGAAAGCCAGCTCATTGGAAAATCAAAATTAGTTGCATGTCTTTTTAAAATTCTGCCTACAAACTGTCTGTAGAATTTTTTCTGGAGATTTCACTGTGATAATTTCACTATTTGTTAACTTGGCTTTAATGTCTCTTTCTGCTCCATCTGCTTTTCCATATGCTGTTATTATTTTATTAATAAAGACTTTTTTTTTTCTTTTTTTCTTTTTTTCTTTTTTAGGTTGAACTGTGTAAAAGGTGTTCAGAAAGATAGTAACATAAGAAAAATCTCCAAGTGATAAAACTACCTGGGGACTTATAGAAAGGATACAAGGACAATGATACCATATCTCAAGTATAACAACAGGCTTATATAAAATATATGGCATGAAATAAAAATTGCTAAGAGTAAGAAAGAATACTTTTAAATGGATAGGGATATTTTTAGTGATTACATTTTCAATTTATAGCTGGTGAGAGACTGGGAGACACTGAGTTCATATATCCAATACATGTAAATACAGATGATTTCACATTGCAATTGCAAAGTATCTAATATTTATACACTATGCATTTTTTTTTTATTGGGGGTGGGGTGGGGTGGGGTTGGGGAAATGCTATTACTAAACAGCACCACAGAATGCAGAATCCTGAGCATTCATGGTGGTGCATTTATTGTAAACTGCATGTAAAGCTCTTTTTTTTTAAAAAAAAAAAAAATAAAAAATAAACTGGTAGTCTTGCTTCATGACTGGATTCCTATGAACAGTGGCGACACAAGTCAACAACAGTTTTCTTATGTTATCATTACTTAAATGATAAACATGCATAAAGCTGAAAGACTTTATAATTCTCAGATTAAATTTGGCTAATATGGTAAATCCTTAAAGAAATGTTATTGTTATGTTAAATAGGTAAATACATATAGCAAGCTGAAGTTCAAAGAAACCAGAGGACTTCCTCCCAAAGTTTCTACTGTGATAGTGATATGACTAAACCATGCTTTGCAATCTTACTGTCTTACATACAGTGTCACAAATAGAAAATGTGGGAAACTTTCCTATTTGTAGCAGAACATGCAAAAGGCAGACCTAGTCTGTCATCTTAGATTACAAAAAAAAAAAAATATAATATACATTCTTGTGACAAAAGAATGTATAAATATATATATAAAGAAACAAGAAATAATCTCTCGTTTGTGCGTTTGCTTGTTTTTAAGGTATTGCAAAATGATAATTTCCTTGTATTTTCAATGGTAACCAAATTTCATTCACTGTGTTTACAGAAAGATGCATTAATTTATTATTTTCTGTAAAATAAGATTATAATATTTTCAGCAAAAGCCTGTGATGGGCAATAAGAAACTACAAGGCAATATACCAAAACAATTTTCATAAATGTCAGTTTATACTATCATTGTTATATATTTCATAATGAAATCTCATATTATGTCCATACATGTAATCTCCCTTGATAAAGTAAATATAGATTATACACTAAAAAAAACCACTATGTTGGAAAAAAGTTAAATAGGTTGGTAAAGTCAAGAAATACAAAAAATTAAAAGTGCCAGAATTTAGGAAATGACAAATTCCTGTCTTCTGAAATTACTTCAGTAGTTTGATCAGAACCACAATACCAACTAATGATGTATTCTTTGCAAATCACCTTGCAAATATATTGTAAATTAAGATTTATATTTTAATTTAAAAAAGAATAAGTGTTTCTGCTTCAAGCATACTTTCTACATTATATTTTATGGCTTTGTTTGCTTTTTACAGAGTATAAAGCAGCTGTTCGTTGATATGATCATTAATAGATATTGTATTTACTTTGTTAGGTATGACAGTGTGATCCATTACGATACATATCCAATTGTAAAAGGTATCAGTTTATTAATATTGATAAACTATAAAATAAGTTACACGTAAACAATAGGCCTGTATAGTTTATTCTTGCATCATTATTCTGGTAGTCTACTTTTTTATTTTTTATTAGAAAGTTGCTTCATTTTTCCTCTTTCTTTCTTCCTTTCTTTCTATCTTTCTCTTTTTCTCTCTTTCTTTATTATTCTTTAACACAAGCAGGAACAGAATTATGAACTAGCTGGATCTTGAGTTTGACTCAGTCCATCAGCATATTTTTTTTTTTTCCGATTCTCATATACCAGAACA
>CM021698.1:127665360-127805934 GCA_011074415.1 Stictonetta naevosa | reverse complement strand
CACCAAGTATCAGATTGTCTGTTCTATGGAAGCCTGATCCTGTTCACAATAAAATCAATAACAAAGTAGTTATAGACTTAATTACAAAACAAGGTCTATACTTGGATACAGTTTCATATATGCATCTTCAGCACATTCTTTGTACTATTCAAAATACGTGGGATTGGGAGAGAGAGACCATTATGAGAAAATAGAATGCACATATTTTCATCTTTGATATAAAAAATCAAACCAAGCAATGATGTCCTCAGGTAAAACTGTCTCAGCCCACTCTGAATGGATTTACATAAAAACTGTTGGAAACCTACAAGTGAGAGCAGTACTTAACGGCCTGTTTTTACCTGGGCTGTCTTACTACATTGAAAGCTAATCAATTTATGCTTAGGGTACCTGGTATGCCCAATCTTTAATATATTTACTTAAAATATATTTTATATATGAAGTATCTCATTGATAAAACAGCACTACAGTGTTGTTTTCTAAGCCAAATAGAGATTACCATCATATTTAGTAATCTATGCACACAGCAAGATTTCAACAAAGATGTTGAGGTCAGGCTTTTAGCTCTGCATTTAGTAGAGAGAGACAAAAGTCTCTTGATTTTCAGAAGTATTTATAATTGTTGCTTTCTGTGAGCAGTATTTTAAAAAGTGAGTATCATAATTTGAAAATCTTGTTTTCCATTTCACAGAAGTCTAATATCAGAAAACTAATGTAATTTAGGTTAAAACTTGCATGTTACGTGTAGCATTCAATACCATAAGCTGTATTTTATATCACATTCACAAAGTATTTAATTTGAAATAGGCAGATTATAAATATATGTTTAGAGAACTACTCTTTTAGAAAAGGATCAAAGATTTCAAAGTTTTCATTAGGAAGTTCCTAGCTTCAAAGGTGCCAACTCTATTACTCCACTTCTATTAAGATACTTTACTGATGCACTGCAAGGCTGTAAAATATAATAGCAAACAGCTGGTCATAAAAGAAATTGATGATTATGGAATTACTCTAGTTACATTTTAAAGTGAGATGGCAATTACTATAGGAAATTATTTTGTTGCACTCTGAAGGAGAGAAGTTGCATAGCAAACCACAAAGCTAAAATCTATGAAATTTTGTGGTAGAGATTAAAGTATGGTGGGAACAGGAAAAGGTGAAGAATTTGAGTCAGTCCAAAGAAGTCATCATTGCTCCACCCACTGTTTTGAAATCTATCTGCTTCAGGTCCTTTTCCAAGGCTCCTTCCTTGTCTTGTGTAGGCAGTCTTAATGATCTCACCAGCATCAATGGCTTCAAAATAACTACTTACAAGAGCAAGAAAGTCAGATTTCTCCCCTTTATAAATTGCTCCAGATTCTGTATCATGGGATGCACTACATTGCATTTCAATAATGGGTGAGGGCAAGCTTCATTGCATGTCTTTATGTCAAGTAAAGTCACTTACAGTTAATGTAGGCTTCCCTTAATTGACTTAAAATGACTCAGGGTAGGTACAGTTGGTCTAAATCTCAAAGAGGAAACCAGATTGCCTGCTCCAGTGTTACCTGCCTTACAAACGATAAGCTCCACCTCAGACTGTAAGTTCCCCACAGTCTTCTGTGAACCCTCTTTATTACAAATCCCTCACATGTGGAAAGTAGTTCCCTGGGTGAAGCAGGGGGATGGATGTGCTCCCTGCAAAGCATGTCCCAGCACACACACATGAGCTCAGTCCATCCTGTGGGATGGCCACAGTTCCCAGCTGCCCAGAGGCAGCCATGTACCTTACTGTGCTGTCCCAAAGGGCTCTTCTGAGGTGCCTGCTTTATGAACATACTGCCCAGAGAACCAAAGTACCAAATTTGGGGGCTCTGAATAAATTGCTGAAATCAGAAGTCTACTTTTCACGTTTATGGCTCACATAAACTTGGGCACATTGGACACAAATAATCAAAATCTAAACAAACTGCAGCAAAAACACCCGAAGCAGACTTTAATATCAACTGAAATTTAAAGTTTCTAGTCAGGTAATGAAGCAACAATCAGTGTTTATAGTGCATCTTGAGACTATGTAAAAAAAAAAAATCCTAAATATTAATAAAATTTAACATATCCTTAAATATAAAATCCCCCAGTCTTTTTTTTTTCAGTTTTTTTTTTGCAGTTTTATGTATTATTTTTTTATTTAGTAGTATGCTTGTGTTTGACCTATTGTATCTAGATATGCATAACACTTAACAATTTTGCCTACAGTACTTTTAAGTGTCATTTTAAGATTTATATATATATATATATTTCAGCCTTTTGGACCTGATCATTCTGCTCTGGACCTGTTCCACCAGCATCAGTAAGATTAGATACCAGTTTCTTTTTTCACTCAACTATCATAAGTGATTATACTATATAAGAAGTATTTGGGAATATTTAGTATTTGACAATATCTTAAAATTTGTTACGAGGCTTTGTTTTGTATTGGCTCAGCTGCTACCTTTTGGCTTTTCTGTATTAGTAGGATTGGTACAGGGGAGACACAGGAGGAGTTTAAACTCTACATTTAAGAAATTCCTTCTTAGAAAGACCAATTACTGGATCCACCCATTCTGTTAACATTCCTAACTCAACCTTGTCAGGGCTTCCTGGTGAGAATAACTGTGGGAAGGCAGACACGCATAAGGACTAAAAAAGATGTTTGGTCAAAGAGTGCTTTCAAACTGAGCACTCCTCCACCTTCACCATATGGGTACCTTCCAGCCAGGAGGAATGAGATCAAGCAATGTGCTGAACCAGAACTGAGCAACAGGGTCCCTACTTCCTGTCTGTCTGTTAGTCTCAGCACACAGCAGAAATAAAAAATAGATTTCATTTATATATATATATATTTTACTCTGGTGGGGATATTTAGCCTACAAAACTGTACACTGTAAATTTCAAACTAACAGAAAGAATTAAGAATAGTTTTCAATTTATACTTCCACTAAGGTAATGGGGAGTAAGATGGACCCCTGAAAGTAAAGCTCTGAAAGAAGGGGAAAAAAGGATAAGTAAATAAAGACCAATAGAAAGCCTGCTTTTGGACTTTAGTGAATAACTGAAACATAGTCATGTTCACACTGATTTGAAGGGGGTTAACCTTGGGTATAAAAAGAATGAGAAACATAACCTTTTTTTCTGTCATCATGATGTATGAAACCATTCTCTACTTTCATGTAAGTCTGCTTTACTAGAAGAAAAACCTGTCCCGTTTCAAGAACAAGTTACATGAATAGTGTTATGTTATAATTTGTGAGAAGGGTACTATATTTGTAAATATTTTATTCTGATTTTGTTCTTTAATAAAAAAAAATAATAATAATTAAAAAAGGAAGTAGTGAAATATCTGTAGTGCTGATGAAAGCTAAGGCAGTGGAGGGGACAGGGGCTGAGGCCAAATGGAAGGTGTGGAGGAGCAGGGACTGCAACAAGTCCCTTCCTTTGGAACCTTAACTGAACTGCTGGGAAATTTTTCCTCTAATTCTATTGCTGCCCCTCCTGCTTCTCTTTCCAGTCCTTTCCCTTCTTCCACCCCTTTCCTACTGCTTCCTTTTCTTTCATCCTTCTGAGCTGTGCCACCACCAGGGGAGAGGTCCAGAGCAGGATGGAAGTTCCAGCAAGCCTGAAATAAAAAAAAACATTACAAATAAAAGATAAAAAGGATCCAGAAATTCAAATGAACTTACCCAACATTTTAAAATATGCTTTCCCTAGTTTGTAACTGCAGATCACTGTGACACAGGTTTCTCTTGCAGAGAATATTTTCATCTTAAAAGATCCAAAAGTAAAGAGTAATCAGGTTATTTTTATTATGATGAATATTTAAAACATTAATATTTGTGACCAAGTGTCAAGATTATCTGAACCCATATTAAAACTTCTGAGATGAAATGTCACAATACATAGGATAACAGTTTTTTCATCAGATAATTAATAATAATAACTCTGTCATTTCTGAAATAATTTCCTTAAATTGAATTGTAATTATTTTTCTTGTATTTGCTCCTTTCATAATTGTGTCCCTGAGCAAATACACCTCTTTCAACATCCTTGGACTACCTACTCACACAGAGCAGCTGTCACAGTTAGGCCCAGTGACATCAAATGGCAGAGTTTGGCTTATATGCTCTACTCCTACAGAGAAATTCAGTTGTGCTCTTTTATGTCCTGACAATCTAGTTATGAGACCTTTATAATGCTGTGACAACACTGCACTACCAACTCTGATCCAAAACGCATGACTGAAATAAGAAATGTTACAGTGCATAAAAGAAACTGGGAAAAGAGGTGAAAGCTTCATGAAGTCAGCTAAGGAGTTCATATTTGTAAATCTGTTATTTTTATTGTTGTTTGTTGTGGATACTGCTCAGACAATGTATTTTTGTTGAACAGTACATAAACCTAAGGTAGAAATCTCAATACGTAGCAAGAAATGGAGATGAAGATCAAGATGTGATAAAGGATATAACATGACATGGTAGGTTTTGCTAACAGTGCAGAAAAATAGGATGATATAATAATATCTCAAAATATAATATAATATAATAAACATAAGGGGCAGTGTCAATAAATGGGTGAGTTCCTCTGCATCCTGTTAATGGCAAAGTTCTGGGATGTATGTAAACCAACTTACTGAGATAAATTTTCTCTAAAATTTTTTGTCAAAAAATTCTTGATTTATACAAATGTAAGTACTCAATCTTATAAAATTCCAAACGTGCCTAGAATTAAATTCATCTGAGAGAAGGAAAGATAAATTCTGTCTGGATATTCAAAAAATACAGATTTTTTTTCTGGAATCTTTCATAACAAACATGTATATGAGGATATTAATGGTGTGATATTAATATCTAAATATTTAACCAAAGTTGCATGGATAACCTCCATTCATAGAGTATTATTTTTGCTCTTTCATG
Organism: Stictonetta naevosa; assembly: GCA_011074415.1. NCBI lineage: Eukaryota > Metazoa > Chordata > Aves > Anseriformes > Anatidae > Stictonetta > Stictonetta naevosa. Next base: position 127,801,006 of record CM021698.1, on the reverse strand, counting down.
TTATAAAAGCTTTTTTCAGAGCTAGATCTTCTGCTGTTTGTTGATCTATTGATAAGATTTTGACACAGTGTCTACATAGCTACATACATTTACACATGTGAAGAAGGTGTAATTAGTTGATTTAATTGATATCCACATAATCCTTATCTTACAATTATTTTCAAAGGTTTCTCAGGTTCATGATTGTACACAATAACTGAAATCTCTGGATTTTAGAGTAATACTCCGTGAAGGACTCATTGAAGGGTTGGGTTGTAGGATTAGTTTATAAACAGAAAAATGAAATTTTGGCCCAACAGAAATCTTTGAAAATTTTGTTGTAGTCTAGAACTGATTCAAGCTGTTTTTTTTTTGTTTTTTTTTTTTAAAAAAAAAAAAAAAAAACTTTTGCATTACTGTTAAAATTACTGCAGAAGTTGACAGAAATTCAAATAAATACTTACAGCCATGAAGTTTCTGGCCAGATTAGTGGTGAAAAGATAATAATAATAATAATAATAAGTTTTCAGTCAAATATTTCATTAAAAATGACATTTCAAACAGGGAAAAGGGGAGGGATGGGGTTAATGTCCCCCAACTTTATTCATCAAAAAGTTAGGAATCTAGGATCATCAGTGAAAAGAGAGTTTTAGGAAGGTTGTTCATCTCAGCTATCCACAGATGCCCCTCTTGGGATATAATCTGTAATTCTCTAGAGGCTTCTGTATATCTCCATTGACTACAAAGCCTTGAGTGACTGTTAGACCTCAATAACTAACTTTTAGATGGATAAAATGATGACTAGCTTAGCTGTGAAAACCTATTTTTTTAAACAGCAAGTTTAAGTAAGATGAATCTAGCCTTTTGTGTGAATCCACTTTATCATAACCTACAGAAAGAAATATGTTTTGACAGGAAATTTTGACCAGCATATATAGGACCAGGTTTCTATTTATATGTTACCCACCAGAGCAGGGCATGATGAACAGTAACACAATATACTTCTCTTATAAAATAATAAACAATAAAAATAGCATCAACATGCTGATGAATTATCCCCCTAAAGCAAAAGTGACATAACCTCAAAATTTAAATCTACTTTCTCTTTTCATTGTGCATAATGTACATTAATTGCCTATGACTTACAAATGCACAGCTAGAAGAAAACTTTTCAGAGCCAGACTTGCAGTTGTCCCATTTACTGAACTCCCATTTAACCAGAAGTTGTATGTACAAGGAGAAAACATAACTATATCCTTCTTCTGCAGTTTGGAAAAAAAAAAAAAAAAAAAAAAAAAAGTTGATAGATAGGAATTTATATAGAGAATATTAGAAAACTGACTATCATGCAGCATCGCAAGTGTTAGGTTTTACCCCATGAAATCAGTGGCAAATACAAGATGAGAAGTGGGATAGTAAAACTGTTTTTTTTTTTTTTGTTGTTGTTGTTAATTAGAACACAGTATAACAAAACCCTTTTGCACATACTGAAAGTTTATTTTTTATTAAACCTTTAGGGCAATCTTGCAGTATTTCAGAGATGCAGTATAACAGTTTGAATATAACATTTTTAACATTGTATAATACCTATCTTAACATTTACTGGGTGAAGGACCTTTCCATAAAATACATCAGCTAGGTAGAGTTATTTTCTTTTATAAAAGTAATTCTGTATTACAGATCAAGCTCAGAAACATTCTCCAGTTACTAAATACACTGTGTTTTGCTGTCAGTGAGTTACAATAACGCCCTCTACCAACAAGAGCTGTTAGCTAGCATTCAGTAAAACTCGAGAGCAGGCCCTGCATGCAAAGATACACAAAATATCTTTGTTTTGTTCATACATTTTATTTTTGCATTTTTTCATTCATATTATTCTAATAAAGAGGATGCTTAGGGCAGAGCATACATTTTAGTATTTTTAAACAACATACTCGAATTTCTGTTTTCACACAAGCAGACAGAAAGGACCAGTATTGTCCACACGATGCAAATATAATACTTTTAGACAAAAACTTCAAGTTAATTCTAAGTCAATCTAAAAGTAACGCATCCAAAGTATGGAGTAGTAGTGCAATACCTCTTCCAGATACTAAAATTACAGTTAATGAACAAGATGCATCTTATATCTATTTGAAATAGATGCTGTTTAGTCTCAATTAAAAACAGTGAAAATGGAGACACCTTTTTTTTTTTTTTTCTGGAAGTACTATGCTAGTGTAATATTTGTCTACAGAGCAAATTTAGCCTTTCTTCAATCAGGTAAAAAATCCCATTAATATATTAATTGTGTCAGACAGACCTTTTTTGTTGACCCTGCATGCCTGTCTAGAGGGAGGATCTTGATAAAAGCAACCAGTGTGACTGAGCAGGATGAAATAAAGACAGTTGGTATGGAGCATGTTTGGCAGGCTTATGCCCAACTTTCACCAAGTTATTTAGTAATTATTAAGGTACAATAACTATTATCGGATCCTTTATGGTTTCTTGTCCTGTAAATAACAAAAGCCTATACCTGGTTAGCCTGGGCCTATGGCTGTCCAAGGGCTGTGAGCAGCTCTCAGAGGACCACAGTATTCCCCACAAAAAATTCAGCTTTTTTCAGAGCTCCACATTGACTAGTAGTCGGGCACTACTCAGTAATATGAGAAGTTCACCTGGGAAAGGACATCTGTGTAAAATGAGTGTAATCAGAACTTCAGATACTTTGGGAGAAACAATCCCGAATGTTGAAAGACAGAATAAAAATCCTGGGGAGTGCCACTCATATACTACCATAGTCATACCCATTGATGGTTATCACTCATAAAAAATCTACCTCTGCTGCTTCAAACCCCTTCCAGCCAAGACAGAGAATAAATTATTATGGATATTACAGTAACCATGAAGGGATTACACCACAGCAAAAATCTATGTTCCTGAAACTGAAATGCAGCTGCAGAACGGTTGTTGCTTGAGCCCTGTTGGGCCAGGAGGGCATGCTGAGGAGTCACATGGAGGAGACCACAGAGGAAATTTAAGCTGTAGCTTTTGCCAAGTGGAAGTAGATAATATGTGTGTATAAATTCACTGTATAGAGAAGGTTGAACTATTTCTTCCTAAACAAAAGTGTTTGTTAAGCCCCAAAAAGATAAGTAATTAATGCAAGGTCTAATTCTTTGTCACACTAAAAACATCTGTAAAAATGACTACCTATATGACTATCTATCTACCTACTTATCTGTCTTTCTATTTCAGAATATCACAATGATAAAAGTGAGTTCATTGTATTCATGCTAAGTAACCTGAGATTTACATAATAATTTGAAGGTCTACTTGATATTTTTTGATTTAATTGTTAGCAGATGATTCATAGAGATGGAAAAATCACACTTTGTTGTGCAAAGGTATTTCATAGAAAACAGCTCTGAAACTGCAAGAAACATCTTTTATAAGGATTCAGTACATTTTAGAGATTATTGTCATTTCAAAATAGAACAGAATAAAGATGAGAAAAAATGGCTTAAATTATTTTAAAGTGTATACATGTGAAACAATAATCTTCAAGTCACATTAACCTGGCAATTGTTTAAAGATCATAAAATAATATTAATAACTTAACAAAGGTGAAAATGCTACACTGTAATCTTCACACCATTTAAAAATGGTGTTTTGTTTTCTTCTGCCAGTCAGGATCTGAGTTTAAAGAAGCTACTTACTGGTTTTAAATCCAGTGTCCCAGATTGCAAAATTTTTAATCAGGAAAGAGTAATCTTTAGCCTTCTGTTTGGAAATTCCATAAGTACTTAAAACAAGGATTCAGCTCCAGATTTTGACAGTACAGTGAATCTTCTGAGAAGACCAAGTGAATTTAAAAACATTTATTTGAAGGAAGACCTATCAGTTCTATCAGCTACAATTTTAAACACCCTTAAGTTTTTTTGTTTGTTTGTTTTTAAAAATCTCTATCTTTTAAAACCTTCAGTGCAGACAATGGAAGAAAACAAACAAAAAACACTGGCAGAGAAAGAAACTGCTTTTGGAATAATGCTTTTGGAGACTAGCGAGCTAAGATATCAGCAATCTAGGAAGAGACTAATTAGGAAAAGCTATTTTAAATATCATTGTGTCAAACTTTCACATGTATTCCTAGTAGAAGGCAGTCCCCGATACATTGGCTCAAGCCCATTCCAGTTACCCTCAATGGTAGGAACAAAAACCACTAAACTAATAACTGGAAGATTCTTGTAAGTCTGAAAATCTGTGTTGCAGGAGAAAATGCTGAGAATCCTTTGCTGTTCTGCTTTAGCCAGAGAAATTCAGCTTGGTTAGGCAGAGTGAAGGGTAGGTCAGCACAGCCTAAAGCCTGTCTCACCAGAAGATGGCATGTCCACAGCACAGCTCCAGGTGGAGACACCCGGGCTAACCTGGGAGCTGGAAGCTGGACAGACATGTTTGCAGCTGAAAGCAGAACAAATCAGCTTGGGCAGAAGAGGGCTCAAACACAGATGACCTGTTTCTGATGCAACATGACTTTGCTCAGAGCCGGTGTGGATGTCTCTGGCCAGTGCTAACGGAAACCTCTACCCAGTTATCCCAACAAACTCGAGTGAAAAAGGGGCTGTGATTGCGCTCTGAAAATACACTGGGAACACAAGCAGAAGAAAGCAGAGATGTGGAGAAGGAATCTCACTTTTTAGGGACAGCAATAGCACAAAACAGAGTATAAACTGTCTGAGAATAAATTTCAGGCAGCAATGAGGTTTCCAAGTGCCAGAAGAGTGAGGTTCTGCCCAGCCCTATGAAAAGCTGCGGTGGGAATGGTGCCCCAGCTAAGTCTGGACTGGAGCTTGCTGAATCTGAACAAAGTAAGAACAGCCTAGCACAACAGCAGAACATAACTGATGTGACACCATAGGCCTCTCTAGTCCTACCTATTATGTGAAAAAAAATGTGAGAAGATATCCTCCCATTGCCAACTGTGGCCACTACAGTGGCTAAAAATGTGCTTTTATGAGCCAGCTCTCCGGGCACCATAGTCATTAACTTTTGTCCACCTGACATATTTTTATTTGCCAGTAAGTACTGTTAATAATAACTAGTTATGGAGGAAAAAAAAGAAATGTTTTTCAAAGCTTTCAGTTTACAAACCTTTTAAAAGGTATCTTAAATTCCTAAATGGACCTGAATACCAAATCAGATTTAAAGAAAAATAGAAGATGCCATTTAAGTCTGCACACACATCACTTTCAGGAGTTAGGGCAGTACAAGTGTTTCTCACACTAAATGTAAAATGCAAATATATTATCACTTGTAGAAACAACACTGCAATTCATTAGGTATAGTTTCTATTTTTCCTTCCAAAAAGAACATTTGTCTTTTACACAAGCTATGGTTTTCCAAATGTGCTTTCACAACAGTGCTAGTCATAGCATAACTATGGAAACACAAAGCTGGAATCGATTCCACTGACCCAAATCCTACTGTGCCCACATACTGCAGGAGGTAGGGGTATCCTTTTTCAAATTAGCACCTTTATCCCTATTTTTAAATCCCAAGACTGTTTGATACATATGAAATCAGACAACTCTGTTACAGATTTCTGCAAATTAAATGTATTTATGTATATTAGATTACTGTGCTACTGAGACAACAGGTGCTTTGTAGACAAAATCTGGGTGCTGTAAATAGAGATTTCTAAAACTTCTAACTCAAACTTCAAGGCAAGACTAGGTGAGCACGATTGGATCTTCGGTTAGCAACTACTTGTACAAAATTACTCACACAACACACACGTATATTGAACGAAAGAACAAAAGGAAGATTATTCTGGAAACTGCTAAGCTAGATACTTTATTTCAGTGCTTCAGCAATGTCAAAAATATTTTTCTTACTGGCAGATCCACATAATTTAAAGAAAAACTTTAATTTAAAAATAAGGGGGGAGGGAAACAAAAATAGAGGTGGAGGATAAAGTTTCAATCACTGTTGTATTTTAATGGCTTTCTTTCAAATTAAATCATGAAAAAATAAGCAGGCTGACTCTTCTAAAAGTGTAGAGTATTGACCCAACAGATTGTAACTATTTCAGAGAAGTCATCACAATCTATCATAGAAATATCTAGACAGTGGTTTTTAGACGCATGGATGATTGACCCCGATATACTGTCAGAAGTATTCCATCATGTCAGAGCAGAAACCATGTATAAATATGTGCTAAACATTTATATTGCATTTAAGCTGGAAAAAGCCACCTTAAATACACAATATATTTTTTATGCATAGAAACGTAGCTATCTAAATATTTATTTTTCAACACAACTAATAGCACAAGAGAATGCTGAAGACACACTTTCTACTTTAACACACACTTCCTACTTTAAAGGTGGCTATTAAGTTATAGCAATGTACATATAAGTGTTAGAAGCCTGAAACTTCCAAATGAATTTGTATCTCTATGAATTACAAATGGACCACGCATTTTTGCCTATATCACGGTAGAAAAATAAATATATTCCATGTAATTTACTTTGGTTTCCACATCTGAATACACAGCTTATGTTTATGATCAGTTACAAATCCTTGGAGGTTGTTTATACAAAATACTTTAAGCAAACCCATCACAATAAAGTAAACTATAGAGAACACTGCAGACCAAGCGTTCAGCACTTCTTTAGCATAATATTGCACGATATCTCCTTCCGGAAAAAAAAAAAAAAAAAAAAAAAAAGTGGGAAAAAAAAAAGAAAGAGAGGCAGAAGGGGGGGGGGCGGGGGGGGGTTGGGGAGACACACACAACAACAAGCCTGTCATCTGGAAAAATCTTTCCAAATCATATTTTAGAGAGCCAATATCCTGTCTCTACATCAGGGGCAGTCTCTGTTAAGCATTTAAGTGTTATCAATGAAAAGTAACAGTTTCTTCTCCAATCCTGAACTCTCAGTGACCGTCACGGAAAGTAACAGTTTCCCATTCCCTGCCAGCCAGTGGCATTAATAATCATCAAAACAAAATGAAACACCTTCAAGCAAATATCTGTTTCTGATTAATCTCCATCCCAATGAATTAAATTCACAAGAGGCAACCTGCTGCCTTGTTTACGCCTTTTTAATATGAAGAGCAGAAGTTGGATATAAGGGTTTTGCTGCCCTCAGGGCTACGAAATATGTCTCATGTGGCAAGGAGCCAGCTCTCCGAGGGAGCCTCCTTTGCTGTTTCTCTCACAGCTATTTTCTAATGGATAATTTTTAAACAGACACACACAAATACACGAGTCACCACAAAACAGGGCCAGGGTTTTGTTCTTGTCTGAAGTCCTGCAAGTATTTGCACTCATAACAATGATCTCAATGTTTCACCCAGTTTTGGTTTGGGGATTATTATTATTTTTTTTTTGGCTGGGAGGTTGGGAAATGGGGGGGGGGGGGGGGTGGAAGGCCGTGCTGGATTTTTTTTTCCCCAGCTGCCTTCTCCTCTTTGCAGCATAGAACATAAAACACCTCTCTTCAGCTTAACCGACCTAGGCTCAATTAGTGCAACATTTTGCACACATCTAAGCAATCACAAGGCAGAGATATTTAGTTCAGACCTCCTGTGCATTGCAAAGAAACCTTAGACTAAGGTTTGAAGATAATTCTTTAAAATAAAAAATAAAATAATAATAATAAAAAAAAACTCACAATGTAATTTACACAGTGTGGAAACGCCTACAAGGAGATGAAGTACCTGCACTGGGGAGATGTTCAGTTGTTCACTTCATCTTCCGTTGACAAGGAAACCAAACCGCACTTCATTTTCCAGGAAAACCTTCCACTGCCATCATTTGAAAATGTATTTATTTGTATATATGTATATATCTATCAGCATCATCATCATGATAACAATAACCATCATAAAATACTGCTGGCAAAAGAATAAAAAAGTCAAGGTGCAAAATGTGCAAAAGTAACAATCATTTCTTTGGCTTTATATTTTGTTTTGTTATCTTTAAGGAGGAAAAAAGTATTTAAAAATGGTAACTGCAACACGCTGCAAGAAAAGTTTCACGTTATAAACAGGTAACAAAAACTGAAAAAGAAGAAGAAGAAAAAAACCCTGCTGATTGCATTGAGTGTCAAAAAAAAAATAACAAAAATAATAAAATTAACATCTTGCTCTGTGGCTCTCACCAGTATTGCAAGACTACAAACTCTTTGTAAACACTGCTGTAAAACGTATTTGCAATTCCCATCTCTACACAAAAAAAAAAAAAACAACTAGAAAAAAAATAAAAATAAAACACCAGAGAAAATCCTCTGCAGAAAAAGAGTTAGAAACATGACTTTTATCTTTTAAAAAAATAAGCATCATATTTCACATTGCTTTTCTGCGCCACAACAAAACCAGTTGCATATATATAGATATATAGCTACTAAATGTATTTCAGTTGTTGCTGGACTGGCAAGTCTGTATTATTAATATAATCATTTTTCATTCCCAGTGACTCCCGGCCCCAGCAGCACCTTTTGCTCATAGTTTAGTAACCATCGCATGCTAAGAAAAAAAAAAAAAAGAAAAAAAACTTTTCAAAAAAAAAAAATAAAAACGAAAAAACAAAAAAACAAAAGGAAGAAAAAAAAAAAAAACAGGACAAAAAAAGGAGGACAAGAATGTCAGCGGAAAGGTACTCACCGAGCGGGAGTAAAAGGGAGGAATAAAAATGAGAGTTACTATAAAATACAGTATGGCGGTGGAAGAAGGAATGAGGCGCTTTTTTTTTTTTTTTTTTCTCTCCTCTCTAGTCTCTGCCTCCGGCAACCGCCACGTGATCTGCAGCCGGGCGGACTCGCAGCCGGGAGGGCGCAGCGGCGGCGCCGGGCGCGGAGCGAGCGCGGAGGGAGCACGCCCCGAGCCCCCGCGGCCGCCGGGTCCCCGCCGCCCTGCGCCCCCCACCCACGGCAGGTGTCGCTCGCCCCCTGAGCCCCCCCCCCTTCTTTCCCACCCGAAGCGACAACACGCGGAGGCGGCGGCGCAAGTTGCTCCGCGGCACTGCGCGAAGTTGCAGCCTCCGGCCGCCTGTTGCCCTCCGGCCGGTGCGGGACTACCGGGACTGGGGGGTGTGCGGGTAGGGGGCTGCCGTGCCCCGGCGGACAGCGGTGTGCGAGGGATGGGGTTGCCCTTTTCTGCCACTCCCTTTGGGGTTGGGGGGGTTGCATGGGGTGTGTGTAAGGGAGACCGTGCACGGGGGTCCTGCTGCCGCCCGGCTCGCCCCCTGGGGGGGTTACCGGTACACCTCCTGCGGCTCCAGGCTCAGCGCGGGGTACGCGGCACCCCCTCCTGCCGCTCCGGCCCCGGGGGTATGCAGAGTTGGGGTGCGGGCGGGTTCCCCGGCTCCCGCTCGGTCTCGGGGCGTTCCCGTGCCTTGCGCTGGGGCCGCGCAATCGTGTCAGCGGCGGCTCTCCCGGTTTCTGCCGGAGCGATTCGCATGTGCGGCTGGGGGAAGAAGGACAGGTACCAGCACCAGTCCCATCTGCCACCTGCTTTTGTTTCGCGGCCTCTGCCTTGTGTCTTGGCCTCTTCCCCTGACCCGTTGACAGGGCTGTGGCTTCCCACGAGAAAGTTACTGGACGAGACAAGTGGTGTGTTTTGTGTTTTGTTTTTTTTTTTGGGGGGAGGGGGGGGAACCACAGGGGGGCACCCTCCGGTGGCACAAAGGGCAGCTGCCCACAGTCCCACTGTGCGAATGCTTGGGGTTGGAATCCAAACCATGTGAGAGTGGCCCCGAAGCAGCTCCGGTTGGCTGAATGGCAGCTCTCCCCCTTCTCCCTTACCAGACAAGAAATATTCTGGAGCAGGCTGTTGCGGAGAGTTTCCTTAAGACGCTTGCTTTTCCCTTTTTAGCTCTCCTTGCCTGTCTCCTTATTAATAAACACAGCGGTCGCAGAGAGCAGGCAGCTTGAGCTGAGAGCAGCTCTGCTCCAGCTGAAGCAAGACCTGAGGCCCCAGCGCCTCAGCCTGCAAAAAGATTGCACCCTCGCTTCACCAGCCCCCAAAATCTTCACAACTACACCCCCCCCCGCCCTCCGGCCCCCCAAACTTAACTACTGCTTCAGCAGTAAGAGGAAGAGACAAGAGAGACATCTACATGAGATAAATTAATGGAGGGATAGAAGTGCTTCCATAAGCCAGGCAGTTTGCTGGAGGGAGCTAACTAGGCAACATTTCCCACTTCCTCCTTTCCCCCTCCTTCCTCCCTCACTTTTTGTTTAGAGCCTCTCTCTTTTCATCTGGGTCAGGAGGCAGAAGATACAGTCAGGTTATTACTCTATAAAAATTACTTTGGCCAGTAAGAGGATGCCCTGCTATATAAAAGACTGGTGAGGGCACCAGCTTGCCTTCTTCACATCCTTGCACAAAGCTTTATCCCTTGCCCCAACCATTTCTGTCTTTCTTTTCTGTCCTCTATCTCTTCCCCAGTGTTTCCAGAGAATGAAAAGAAATATTTCCTTTCTTCTTCACTCTCGACTTCTTTTATGAAATGGAAAAAGAACACTGGGCAAAGTTTAAAATATAAAATATATTAACAGTTATGTTTCCTTGCTTGTTTTCTTGCTCAGTGCTAGGCTTGTTTTGGCATTTCATACCAATCTTATTTGTTCTCTCCCTGCTAAGTTTGGCTCTCAGAAGCAGAGCTGTACAACTGAGAAGGTTTAAACCCCCCCCTACACCCCCCCCAAAAAAGGTAGTCCTTAAAAATACAGAACTCTACAAGAAATAAAAGCATTTGCTATGAAAACTAACCATTTTTACTATATTTTACATACATGTGACAATGAATTCAATCATGTTGTGATGATATCACAGGCTATCATGTTTGGAGATTTCAGGTGTGGGAAACATATTTCCTTGGCTGGTGTGCTCCATTTTGATTAGTGATAGATACTGCATAAAGAAATACAGTTCAATGGCTGAGGTTTTGTTTAGTCAAAACATGCTAGCAGCACAGAGGCCTGAATTACAACCCTGTTTTGTTGTTGCTTTTCATTTTTCAGTTTATATAATTCTGAGCACATATGTCTTCCTGAAATAGCAACAAGAAGAAAAAAAGTTAAAAGGTGGTATTTTAATAATCCAAAATTGCATAATAGTTATGATTTGTAAATTGTACATTGACACACGTATAGGAAACTGGATACATGCATTTTTGGCAATATATTTTAAGTATTATTTACTCAGCAGATTCTAAGAACTGGTAATAAGGTAAACATTTGAATATATATGTTCTCATTTTGAATGTGTATGTAGTTATTTGGTATATTGCAAGTGAATGAAAAATTCATTGTGATACACTGGCTAAATCCGGATTTCAGCACTGAAAGGTACGAGGTTTAGGAGTGGCCTTAAGTCCTAGGGGAGGTGCAGTGAGTTGTGCCAGAACAGGTCTAGAGACAGAGTTGAGGGGAATCCACACTCAGAAATTGTAACAAAATTACACATTAGTATAGTTAGCATTGTAAATATTGTGAAAATGAATGGGCTCCTAAAGACTTAACCTTAGGTTTACCTAAGGAGTCACTTAAGAATGCTTATGTTAGTTTTTTGTTTACAATCCATTAAGGTGAAGTAAGCTTCAGGGAGTAACAGCTGCAAGAAGTTTGGCAAGAATACGTGTTTAGAATAGGTTACAAGCAAGCGAGAGTTTGGGAGAATGCTATTTTCATGGAATCCTAGGAAGCCTGTATTTGTCAGTGTCTGTACTTTCTGGCTACTCCTGCTGGAATTTGCCTCCAAGAGCAGCTGTACACTTGATGCTGGACCAAAATGAGGGAAAATTCACCATATTGCATGTGTTATGGTTTGGTTATGTACTGTGCTCAACAAAGTAAAAGAATGTAGTTGAGAAAGAAGGAAAGAGTGCCACTTAGATCATTTCCAGGGCATGCTGCTTAAGTGCATGCAAAGAAAGTGCTTGGTGGCTATTTTTAGGATTTCCATTTTTCCTTCAAGACAGCAGCTGAGTACCACTGCAGAGTGATTATAAGTTACCCTTAAAGGTATCCAAGAATTCTGGGTGAAGAGGGTATGAACCAGCACTTCTGTGCCTCTGCCTTGCTACCAGCACAGAGATGATTCCTAAGGCTCCCAGAACATTGTATTTCACAATCAGTGCTCTGGTTATTTCTGGGTTCACTATCCTCGTAGTCATGCCATACAATCCCAGTCTTTCACATCCTGCTGCACCTTTGCAGTGTCACCCTACCCCTGCCCTCCCCGCAGGAGCAAGAATAAGTACATGCTAAGATTGTCTCATTGACTGTTTCATTGACATTGTTTTTCTTGATTACACTGAACCATCTATGCTTCAGAACAAGTCTGCTGCTTTATATACACCCTACTTAGTCAATTTTCTTCCCTTTCTACTGGTGCCAGTATTGGAGAAAAACTACTTTTTTTTTTTTTTTTTTTTTTTTTGTTACATCACTTTCACTCTTTCACTGTACTTACATTTTCTTAACATCTCCTCCTTGCAAGTAAGCAATTAGTTGGAGTCCAGTGCTAACATACTGGCTTTGCACAGATCCATCAGCATGACTCAGCATCCTGCAAACTCCATTTACGTCTTAATTTTGCGATGATTGAGATGCTATGCCTTTGAGAATATCAAACTGATTTACTTTCCATTTTTAAAATTAACTCCAAACCATGTTTATAAATATGGGATATTACTTTAGCCTGAAACATATTTTTAAAAGCTATTTTTCTTGCCTTTTTCTATGGAATCATTGTTAATTTCCACAAAATTCTGCACTTATTCCCCTACTACTTATCTTACAGTGCTTTTAAGACACTATATTTATCTGTATAATAAGGCTAACTCATTTTTCTATTACCACTTTTCCAGTTGAAACCTCTGAGCAGCAGATCACAATGCAAGCAAAGAAAGTCCAGTAATAAATGACAGAGGAAATAAAAGCAAGTCAGCTCTGTTTAAAGAAGGGAAAATAAAATACCTGTATGTTTCCACTATGTAGGAGAATGAAATAATAATAATAATAATAATAAAAAAAGGAAATCTTCAATACTTCAGTGGCGCCCGTTTAGATTTTTATTGTTAGGTTAAAAGGGTTTTCAAGAGGGATGAGTTTTCAATTACTGAATGCTTTGTACACTGGGAAGTTCTGTCTTTCAACCCTTGAGTGCTATGCTCTTTGAAACAATCATAAGTAGAGTACACATTCTTTATGTTCTCAAAATAACTATTTTCATGTACTATTTTATATAAATAAACCAAAAGTGACATCTAAATTAAAAATTAGTGATAATTTTGTATGCCCAAGACATTCTTCTAGTTACAAAATTGTTGCTTTTTGCTCTTTTAATTAGTTCTATTCATGGAAGGGTTAATTAATGAGTACAACTTATAATGAGCATGTCTCGGTTTGTGAGTTTTGCAATAAATAAGTCTGGGAACAGTGTGAGATAAGGCAGCTTATGATCAAATTCACTGGTCTGCACCATCTGTTCTTATGCATCAATTTTATATATGACAATTTCTCCATAGAATAAAAAATCAAAGCATATTTTCAGTTTTATTTATTTAAATATGTGGTATATTAGCCAGAAGTATATAATGGCTGATGTCTGGCATGCACAGCTGAATGTAACAGCACTGACAGCTGAGAGAGGGCATGTATGGGGTTAATCAAATACAATGCATGAAAGTGTTCCTTTGCAAAAACAAGTAGTAACAAGGAAAGAATCTGTGGTATAGGAGATTAAAAGAAGAGAGAAAGAAAAAAGAAAAAGAAAAAAAATTAAAAAAAAATGAAAAAAAAAAGTAAAAAGAAAAAGAAATGAAAAAGTAAAAGAAAGAAAAAATGGGAAGGGAAGGGTAAGGGAAGGGAGGAGGGAAGAGCAGAGCAGGGAAGAGCAGAGCAAAGAGAAGAGAAGAGCAAAGAGAAGAGCAGAGAAGAGCAGGGAAGGGAGGAGGGAGGAGCAGAGCAGGGAAGAGCAGAGCAAAGAGAAGAGAAGAGCAAAGAGAAGAGCAGAGAAGAGCAGAGAAGGGAAGGGAGGGGAAGGGAAGGGAAAACTCAGTTTACCAGCCAAACATTCACCTCCCTAAACTTCAGTCCATCCTTGTTCTTCTTGCCTTCAGAGAAGTGACTTACACACGATCTGCACACAGTGCCATTGCTTACTACACAGTATTGTTTTACATCCTGATTATTGTTCTTGAGTATCACAGGAGGCAAGTATATGTAAAGTAAATATGTGATAATGTAGCTGGTGTTTATCAAATGTTTGTGTACTTTGAGGTGTAATAAGGTTGCATAGGCAATGCCAATCCAGGCATCTCCTGAAAAATGAAATTGATATTAACATTCCACTGTTCATAAGCACTTTTTTTGCATGAAGGAAATAAATATATAGCCATACATTCATACACCTGCACCACATAACCTCTTCTGCCATTTTCTTTTTTTGACCCTCCATTCTAGTTACCAACAAGAGCTCATCTTAACAGACTAATGAGATCTGACATGATCGCAGTCCATAGCAGCATGGCTGGAGGCTAGAAGATTTTTGTGTTTGTTGTTTTATTCATGTGTTGTCCTGGAGAGAAAAGGAAACATTACATAAGAGCATAAAGCATTCAGTGTCCTCCTCTAGACAAAATACAGGTACAAGACTCCTTCAAAATAAAATTATACAAAATTTAACATAATTTCAATTTTTTTAATGGAAAGGCAATTCATAATAGAGGCATGTCTGGCTCTGACATCATCTGCCCTGCATAATGCAGATAATTTCTACAGACAGGAGAAGAATTACTGTACAATTACATCAGGTTATCTGAGTTCAGTAATTTTGAAAACATATATTGACATGTTGAGTAGCATTTATATATTTATTTTCTCTTACTTTTATCCAGAATATCACAAGCTCTTTTTCACAATCACAGTTCCTTTTCTCCATCTCCTGTTTATCAAGTATCATGTTTTAGGACTGCTTCCTGTCATTCCTTTGAGGTAAATCATTAGCCTGTGACACCATCTAGCAAATCTGTAGGAGATAGATTTCCCTTTTTCCTCCTTTCTCAGTGAAGCTGCATGAAGAGGGTTTTTTTTTTTTGGGGGGGAGGGGGTTGTATTTGGCTCTTTCATATAGCTAAATCTCTGCACTGCTGCAGCTCTTTGCGCGCCTTGTAGCTTGTAAATGACTCATGCAGCATACTCCCTTCCCTCAAGCCAACATAGAGGAAGCCTGGAAAAACTGTACTTGGGAATGATCCTCCTTCTGGCTTACATTACAAATTACTTCTATTACAGGATAATGCCCAAAGGCACGATCCAGCCTGAAATACATAGTCATCATGAAACGTAAAAATACAATTGTTGTTAAATACCCCAAATCATTTACAATTCTAAACTGAAATCTCTTTCAAGTCTACCTTTCCAAACTTTTCAAATTTGTTTTCTTTTTTCTGTAGTTGCCAATAAAAGGTAGTTATTGTGTTTGATGTGAATGAACTTCTCCTATGTTACAATCAGATATAAAACCATCCAAACAAATCCCATTGCTTTCTATGAGATAAAGGAAGATTTCTGAGCATGAATAATGACATCAAACTGTAGTTATGAGTACCCAACACTTCTGACAATTATTTCCATGAAGCCAAAGACCATTACCAATGTAGATACTGACAAAACTTTCACTTTTCTGTTATAATACACCTCACTGTGAAAGAGGACAAGTTTGTGCTCACCTAATGGGCACCTCTGCTACTGCAATAGCAGCAAAATAGACCAGCACTTAATTGCCATGTAATTGTGTTTAATTTGAGCATGCTTTGACATATAGTCTTTCCATGCCACAGAAAAAAAATCTTGCAGAAGATACATCATACCTGTTAAAAACAAAACAAAACAAAACAAAACAAAACAAACAAACAAGCAAAGAAAAAGACAATGCAAGTAGCTAGTACTTGAGTTAAAGCTTCTATTTACCCTAACAACCAAACAGTTTTAGTATCTTTTTCTTTTTTTCTACATGCTAGACCACTTTCCAGTTTCACACTCTGAACGAGAACATTTTGAGCTGGATAGGCTTAAAGTAAACACCAAAAAAATTGTTAAATAAAATGCCTTATCACACCAAAAAAGTATTAGTGAGAGAATCAAATATCTGACTGAACGCTGTCTGCACCCTCAAACTGGTTGTGCATGATACCCACTACACCTATAGCTGGTGCACTGTAAGAACAATTCTGCTTTCAATAAGGCTCAAGAGGTAGGTCTCTGCCAGGAAATGAAACAATGGTACGGAATATTTCCAGCTAAAACAATCAGGTAATTATTTTTTTAACTTTATCTCTTGCATGATTTTGGCTCACACTACACAAACACTTATGAATGACTCCCAGAGATAGTTTGGGGAATGGTTTTGGGGCATCTACAGTGGAACAGTAACACTGCAGCCAGGAAGGACAATGTTAATTTAGTACTGGCAGTGGTTCCTACCTGCAGAAAAATGGGAGAACACAAAGTGGAACAGGATGTGCCTCCCTTACTGCTTACACAGACCAAACAGCAGTAGGCACTGTTCAGTAGTGCAATCTGGTGTCTGCACTAACAAGCTCAATTTCCAGAATACTAAATGAAATGTCACATGCTGAGGGAACATGGTTCATGCTCTTTGCCTTTCAAGTTCCTCGGTTCTTATAGCACCTTCATCAGGAGGAAGTCTTTGAACAAATATATATATATATATATGTATATATGTATACAAAATATAAACCAAGTCAGGAAAGCCTGCATGCAACCCTTAACTCCTTAAATTGCCACAAGCTTATTTGTATGGTATCCACTGCTAATAAATTGTTTTAAAACCTTTTTTTCTAGTAAAAGTGGGAAATGCCTTACAATAACAATAGAAATGTTTAGATAATTTACAATTCTATTGGAAAACAAAATACAATGTGAATTGGCAGAACATCAGAGGTTATTTCTATAACAGATGTTGTTTTTCTCTAGAATTTCTTTGAAAGAAAAATCCTTTCTCTTGTGTTTTTTGGAACTCTTTATATACAATATTTTTCTCAGCAGCTGATCTGTACAGGTTAAAAATGAATGTCTATGTGAAAGCTTTAGAAGTAGTCAGTAGAAGAACTTTTTCTTCATTGCTGAAGATATGCGTAGGAAATACAGCTAAAATATCAAGGCAACTTGGGAGGGAAAGATTGTTGATAGCCCTCGTTATAGAGGTTTTTAAGAGGAACAATTATAGATCTCGGAAGGTAGAACTATAGATTGTCGCAGGGAATGTTAGCCAATATCTACCATATCAAGAGGTAGAGGTAGAGGTAGACACCTGCAGTGTAATAATTGGTAATACTCATAGCTTAGCAATCCCACTGTTAAGTATTAAATCAGAAACAAGAAAATGCTGATTGGGGAAAGGTAGAAATAAGAAAGTAACCTAATAATATTAGTTTTGTTTTGTTTTGTGCTTGTGTTTTTTTTTTTTCTTTACTTTTTTCCCTTTTCTTTCACATGTTTGCCTAATGTTTTCCCTTTGTATTTTGCAACATGACTGCAACTTGGAAGAAAATGCATTTCTATTCATATATTCCTCTCCCCTCTACAGACTATCTTACTCATCTGTTCAAACAGGAAGTATATATTTTTGGTTTATAATGATACTGATAAGGAGTTGCAATGCAGCTCAGAAGGAATAATATAAAACCAGGAGAAACCAGTGAGTTCTGGTGACCGTTTGCTGAATGAGAATAACAAAAACAGAAGGATGAGAAAAGGAGGATATCAGAAAAAAATGAAACAGTCTGAAAGTTGCCAAAAATAATAGTGTTGATAATGTAAGTATTCTACTAGAAATACTAATTGTTGATGGTTTCTACAATTGTAAATAGAATATAAGCACCCATATAATTCATAGCAACAAATAAATCTGTGCTCTGTAAATATGATGTTCATTTGTCACAACAAAATAACATTTCCACCCCCTGTCAGCATGTAATTGTCTACATGCAAGAAGCATATTCTGTGATTGTTATCTGATATTAAAATCTCCCAATTATAGAAAAGCTGTATATCAATATAGAAAAGCAAATTGAATATTAGAAGCAAATACATTTTCTTTTTGAGTCAAAGTAATGTACATATAAAAATATACAAAAAGAGTCAAAGCATATCATTTAAATAGTTTCAGTCTGTAGGAATCCAACGAGTCTCTCTATTGCAAGCAGTTATTTAAGTGATCTTCATACAAGTAGCAGTATTGATTTGAAGTAAATGCTTTTGTGAGTAAACACTACTCATATTATTAAAAATTTGCAGAGAAGGTTTCCAACTCAGCAGAGAACCCTTTTGGCCCCACTGCCACTTCAAGCTGGGGGAGGAATTTTTACAATATGGATTACCATTAGCTTTTTAAAGCTGAAAATATTCTTGCAAGTTTATCAATATGTTAAAAAATAGTAATAATAAAATCTTTGCTTTGAAAAGAACTTAAAATTTGAGAAGGAAATGATGGAGGAGAGAGACAAAAAAAAAAAAAGGAACAAGGAACAAAGGCTTCATCATTATGCATTTTGTTTATTCCTCCTTTGTTTAGTTAAGTTATGTTTCTTTGGGGGTGAGACCCCTAACTTAAAGAATTAGACTACAAATAGTAGTCTTGACACTCTGACTTCAGTCTAGGTAGGGTAGCCAGCCTTCACTCGTGGCTATTCCTCTCTCCTTTCCCCACTACTCTCCTGATGGAGTTTCTTCAGACCCAGTGACATATATACATATGCAGGTGATCTTGTTTTATCAATATAATTAACTTTTTTTTAATTTTAATTTTTATTTTTTTTTTGAAAGTTCAATTGTTAAAGTACTTAAGTGGATAAAGATCATTAAATACTATTCATTCTGGGAAGTCTGAATTGCTAGTACCACCAACTGGAAAGATTAGTGGTGACAAGCAATCATCTGGTAGAGTAACCTTCTTATGCCAGATCAGCATAATTAAATTTGCATTGTTAAAAACAAAAAAAGAAACAAACAAAAGGATCCCAAGAAACAATGAAAGATTTAAAGATATGGACTCAAGAAGCTTAAAAAAATGTGAAGAAGATTGAGGTCTAGAAGAAGGTGTTTGAATTGGGATAATAAGTCAATGAATCACCTACAAAATGTCTTACAAGATACAGAAGATCTATTTTTTCAACCACTTTTTGTACATTTTTACTGTGAGACAGAGGAAATATACCAAGTAATAGAGGTTAGGTAAAAGCTGCAGGGAATATAGGTGAAATCTGTAAAAACTGCACAAGAAAGGATAAAGAATTAAATCCAAGAAGAGTCATGAACACAAATATGGAAAATATGAGAAAGTGAAAAGGAGTCAAAAAAAAAAAAAAAAAAAAAAAAAAGACAAAACTTTTGGGTTGGGAATTGCCTAAAGTAGGAGAAGTTAAAGATTTTAAGTCAGACCATCAGGCCACAGGCAGTTTTAGTAAAATGAATATGGAAAGGGAATTTTGAATTCAAAATCACAGTTATATATGTATATAAACATTTTTATATACATGTAGTTGATAATCACAGAAACTATGTGAAAGTTTTAAGACAATAAGCAGTGCTGTGAAGGATATCAACTTGATAATAAAAATGGAGTATGCCTCACAGTTATCATAGAATCACAGAATGGCTTGGGTTGGAAGGGACCTTAAAGATCAACTAACTCCAGCCCCATTGCCATAGGCAGGGATGCCACCCACTAGATCAGGTTGGCCAAGGCCCCCGCCAGCCTGGCCTTGAACACCTCCAAGAACGGGGCATCCACAGCTTCTCTGGGCAACCTGTGCCATTGCCTCACTAATGTTACAGTGAAGAATTTCCTCCTAATGTCTAACCTAAATCTATTCTCTTTCAGTTGAAGACCATTCCCCCTTGTCCTATCATTATCTTCCCAAGTAAAGAGTCCTTCTCAATCCTTTTTATGAGACCCCTTTAAGTACCGAAAGGCTGCAATGAGGTCAGCCCAGAGCCTTCTCTTCCCCAGGCTGAACAGCCCCAGCTCTTTCAGCCTTTCTTCATAGGTGAGGTGCTCCAGCCCTCTGATCATCTTTGTAGCCCTCCTCTGGGTTTGCTCTAACAGGTTCACATCTTTCTTGTGCTAGGGGCCCCAAGCCTGGATGCAGTACTTCAGGTGGGGCCTCACGAGTGCAGAGTAGAGGGGGAAAATCACCTCCCTCGACCTGTTGGTCATGTCTCTTTTGATGCAGCCCAGGAAGCAGTTGGCATTCTGGGCTGCAAGTGATCACTGATGACTCATGTTGAGCCTTTCATCCACTAGAACATACAAGTTTCTCCACAGAGCTGCTTCTAGACAACTTCCTAGAGATTGCCTTTAGACACTTTTGGAAAGGTAAAGGAGAAAGTCACTAGACTGTGGGGTATTCACCTGTGTCTGTTGGGATTTATTGTACTTCAGAAAATTTATGGTGCTTAATAGTCTTGGACAGAACACAGGACAGTTAGCAACAGGATGGAGTCAGGAACACAAGTTGCCTCGGTAGCTTCTGTTTTGTGTAACTGTAAGCCACTGAATTGCCAAATGGAAGAGTAAAAGGAATTTCATTTTATTTGATTTATGAATCAGTAACTTCTTACTATGGCAGCTGAATGCCTTAAAATATTTAGATTTGCTTTTGTAATCTGTTCAAAGACTAAAGCTCTCTATTGTCTCCTGTTTTCCAAAGACAAGGAACTATCACAAAGTATGTCTCAGGAGTATCTATAATTCCCAGAGTTTGAGCCTGCATAAATGTGAGTAAAAAGCTTTGTTCAGTCTGAAAGAATCCCCTCTGCATCCGTTGGCTGAATTCAAAGTAAGCATGCATGGAGAAAGGACCACTCTTTAACTGTCTTTTCTGTGTGGTTAGAGTTCTGGCTCACACATCTGTTGGCTTCATAAGTAATTTTAGCTGCTTATGCATTGATGAATACATTTTAACAGAGAAAGAGAAATTTACAGTGCATGTCTTTGCAGCACGTTCTGTATGTGTGAACAAATTCAGTAGTTCCCTTTTGTTAATGTGTAATTCTTTAAGGCTGTTTACTGTAATTAGTCTTGTGCATATCTTTGTTGTACAGAAAACTGTACAATACAGTTTGATAACTTTCCAATGTATTATGCTAAATTTTAGGGGGACCAGAAGATTATTAGATCATTAGAAAGGGATGAAGAAAATAGCATGGAGCTGATGTTCAGGTGCTTTTCTCTGTTTCAGTTTTCCTTACTCAAATGAGCCATAATCTCTCCTGTAAGAGACATACATATTGATTAAAACAAATGTGCTTAAGTGAAATGGAATCTTCATTGTTTTCTAACTCAGCTTGCACAGACTTGTGACAATGGAAATATTTTTCTATTCATCTTTTCCCTGCTAAGTGGATTGGAATCATGCACAACGGTGTAGTAATACATACTAGCAAGATGCAGTGGACATACAGCCCAGGAGACTATTTCCTTAGGGATAATCAAAGGATCTTAGGACTGTACCTTTTGTGCTTCTAAATCAGAGTTTTCAATATGTCCACATGAGATCTATAGACAATATGGTGATTCTTCCCAAGGACATGAACTGTGCTTTCTAAATTTGAAATAAAGAAAGTATTGCTGCCATAAGCTCTTTATTTGGAAGTAGATCCTCTAAAATAGGTAATTCTGCACTGTTCCTTGCTTTGTCATGACCATTGGCTACAAACTGTCAAAATTATAGGAACCACAGCCTTTAGTTAAGACTGTGCACATATAAATGTGCTATGCACAGAACATGAAGACATCACATACATTCAAGGAAAATCAATACAATCCTAAACACTTTCTGCTCCGGCAGTACACTAGTTTCCCTTTATGGGAACTTGGGTTGGAGTAATCTGGGAACAAGGGGAGTTTGACAGGACAAAGCCCAGAAAGGGAATGTGGCAAACATGCAACACTGCTATGTTTTTACCTTCCTTAAGGAGAAGAGGAAATAAAAGATGATTATTTACTGCCTGAGAAAACCCACCTTGATACTGGGAGCTAGCAAAGGTAAAATGGCATGTGAGGTATGTGAGTCAATGCCTTTAAAGGCAGATGTCTTTGAGTTTGTCTTATCAGGTGGAAAACACATCCTGGTAAACATTGCACCTTTGCAGGGGTGTATAGAGAGAATAGACTTTTCAACCAAACCTACAATTTTTAGAGAAATCTTGCTAGTATTTTCTGTAGGTCTGTGTAATTAGATCATCAATTGTGTACAGCACTACAGTAATGTCTTTCTTTACTTTTGATCAGTGGCGGACAGTTGCCGACTGCCTTTGGGAGCCTTCCCTGTATGTACTAACATTACAGTGCTCCTTCATGTGAACTCAGTCAGCTGAGCCAACACAATGACAGCTTCTACAGAAGGGCAGAGAAGGTGTCACACCCAACTCCTCACTTGCCCAAAGGTGCTGTCAAAATTTGGAATTTAATCTTTGAGATCAGTGTTTAAAAACTCAAAGCTCTGGAGTCAGGATTTAGGCTTTGTAGAAGTTAAGCAGTGTAACTATTTGAAAGCTTAATGGTCAAAACCAAAAAGCTCAGACTTCCTCTCAGTGCAACTTTTAACTATGCTGGTTTATTGTTCCTATAAATACATAATAACATATATTTGCATATATATTTTTAACAGTTACTGACAGAATGGGTATATTTTCCTAGTGATAAGAACAGATAAATCAGTTAAGTACATTAGTGTGGTATATAAAACTTGAATAATGTTATTCATGAGTTAACTGGCTAGCCTCTGTGTGCAGAATATGCTTGTGACAAGAAGGAATGATCAAAGACAGCTCAGATATGCACAGATCAGTGCTTGAAGTTCCTGACTGTAGTGAACAGTCTTTGAGAAAACGAGCACTGTGCAGGAAAACAAGTGAGTTCAGGCTTATTTATGCACATTTATGTTTTCAGAAAGATTTAATGAAATATGAGTTTGTTGGGATTCCATTCTTTAAACTTTATTGGATTCATTATGCTTTTTGGAAAAGAAGTAACTGCTTGTGACCCTTGGTTGGCATACTTTTAAAATGTGATGTTAAAATTTGATAATAATTTATTTAATGTGTTTATTGAGTCTTTACTATTGAGTCTTTATTGAGCTTTACTATTTACTATTTACTATTGAGTCTTTATTGAGCTTTCTTTTAAACGTCTTATAGAGTCAAAATAAAGCCAAAACATTTGAAAGCATCAGTAAACCTCTGCTTCTGGTGGAATGGTTTTCGATTGATGGAATTTTGTTGATGAAATTTAGTTGTGAATTTCTGAATCAGTGACAATAGGCATATGTACTCAAACAGCTGTAATTTAATATTTTGCAAAATAATATTTCAAAAACACTAGACCGTGTGAATAAAACATTTGAACTCTTTTTCAAAAACAAACTTTGCAAACACTATCAGCTCTTATGTACAAGGAGAAAAGATTTCTTCTGTTCTGTACCTAACTTCTTTGTTTATACCCACATTTTTATTCCCTTTATTTTAGCTTTCAGTATGAGATAGCTGCTGATCTATAAAATGCCATGTGTAAACTCTGTCTTCAGTTTTATTGCTCTTTCTGCAAAATTTGATGTTGCATATTTGGCTATATTGCATTTTGATAAATAGTACAGAAGAAGCTTTCCACCATAACTGAAATTATATTTGATCTGGTGTAAATGAAAGCAGAATCTGGGTTTATTCATTAAAGAAAATGTCTTGTTTTCCAGTGTTACACATGATCTATTAAACCTATGTAAAGTATTTACTGTCTTTTATATTGAGTTCACTTTCACAGACTGTTAGTTTCTAACACACTACTAATTCTTAGATCTTGGCATTCATGGTGACATTACTGGATTTGAGAGAGGAAAATATTTGGAGAGAAGGAGATGTACCATGAGATTTCCATTGTAAGGAACTCTTTTTTTTTTTTTTTTTTTTTTTGTGGACCAGCTACCAGCTAGGATAGAGTTAATTTTCCTCCTAGTAGCTAGTAGGGGATATTCCATACCATCTGACATCATGCTAAACAATATATAGGGGTGGCTAGCTGGGGTGGGGGGGTGGCTGCTTGGGGATAGGGTGGGCATCGGTCAGCAGGTGGCAAGCAATTGCATTGTGCATCACTTGTTTCGTACACATTATTATTAGTAACACTATTATTATTATTATTTTCCTGTCTTAATAAACTGTCTTTATCTCAACTCACGGGCTTCACTTTCCCATTTCTCTCCCCCATCCCAGAGAGGGAGGGGGGAGGGTGAGCAAACACATGAGTGGTGCTTAGCCGCCAACTGGGTTAAACCACAACTAAGTTCCTTTAAAATAAGATCTTTTATGTAATAAGCTTCAATTCAACTTTTTCTAGTGGAAACAGGATTCAATCTACTAATATGCTGTATTTTGTCCAAAGTTTTGTTATTTATGGAAAGATGCAACAGTGCAAATGTTATCATATTGAAACTACACTGTTTATGCCAAGAAAAAAAGTGTAAATTTTAATATTCTCATTGGAGAGGAGTTTCCAGAAGTTTTGTCTGTTTGTTTGCTTGTTTATTTTTAGCTGGAAATTAAAACACAAGTGTATACATTGCTGAAGGCAAGACAGGATTATATATGGCCTTCTTATGAAGTATTTTCTTAGAACATGTCCTTGAATAATTGTGATTAAAAATCATTAGCTATTACATGTAATTTCTGAGTGGAACCTTTCTTAACACCAAGTGATTTAGAAGTGTTTTTTAGACAGTGAATTAGAAGAGATTAAAAAGAACATGATGGAGATATTTTTTCTTAATTATTATTGTTTTTACATTTTCAAACAAAATTTATACGTGAGGTAAATGAACACTTACTGACAGTTGATCTTTAAAGAAGAGAACTGAAGGAACACAGTTCTGTTAATCTGTCCTGAGTTTGACAGTGTTTCCACAACATTAACATTACATCAAGAAAGGAGAAACCTACCATAAGAAAGACTGAAGTTAACATGGAAATCCTTTTGAAAACAAAACAAAACAAAACAAAACAAAAACAACAACAACAAAAAAAAACACCTTATTGAATAGCACTTGAAAAAGTTTCTCTCTTTTGCACTACTGCATTCTGTTGGGAAAAAAAATCCATACTCCTTACTTTCCATATTGTCAGTCCCTGTTCGTTCAGCTAGTCTCTGTCTCCCTGTTGAAAGGAACAATAGTGTTCAAGCTTTTCTAAAAAAAGCCTTGACTTCCTAATTTTTGCCCAACTTTAACATATTGCCCCTCTGTCTTCTCATCTGATAGGTTATGAGTAGAACAGAAAATGTTTTTTGTTTTGTTTTGTTTTATTTTAAGATGCTTAATTGATGAAGCAGGAACTGTCAGCAGAAACCATCTTTTTATGGTTCACTGAAAGATTCGGTGCCTTGTTGGTTTATATTATTATTAATAATATTGTTATTAATTATTATTATTTTATTCCATACAGATTCCTGATCATAACAGCATACAGCTGCAACGCAACCAGGCAAAATATTTTGATGACCATTCATTTTGAAGGGAGAAGGTGCAACTCTTCTGAATTATTGAGAACAGAAAAGTGATCAAAGCAACGTTTTCTAAGGAACTCCTATCACTTCTGTTTTACTTTCAGAGTCGCATTTTATTTCATTGTGAATACTTTGCATTTATAAAATAACTACCACTGTGTGATGTGAAGCCAAGAAATAGCCATTGGATTAAAACTGTGAACAGCCCAGGCAAATCAAAGATTCTCAACTCAAGCTCAAATCAAGAGACTATCCCTCAAGTAATAACATTATTTTAACACTTGTTCAATTTTTGTCACCTCTCTATTTCTGAATTTCACCTGTGTGTATTGGGGGTGCTTGAAACCATAGAGAATTAGATACAGACATCTGGTAACTTGAGTTTTGCTGTAGATACTGTCCTGGTCTGCTAGGTTGTGGGAGGCCACCTGTGCATTTGTTTTACCCATCTCCATTTCTTCTGCTCCATGCTACACATCCTCTCACAATCCTTCCCTTCAGCAATCCATTATTTGGACTCCTCAGTCAATACAATGTCCTCAGCCCTGTGTCTGCCCAATGCCAACAATGATGGTCTAATTTCCTTCTAGAGAATGAATGGAAGAGGTGGAAAGATGAAATATTTTAACCTCCCAGTGGAAGGTGGAAGGGAGCAAGAGAGACCCAAATCTGTCATGTGGTGCAATTTTCACTAGGTGCTGAAAGTTCTAGAGACACAGGGCTAGCATTGAAGAATGATAAAAAGATCTGCATACTTACTCACAGCTCCCAAAGCTTCACAGAGCCTTCACAGTTCAGAGAAATATTGATATAATATCATGATATTTTATGATATTGTACATTTGGTTATCAATGTCATGAAAGATTCAAACAGAACTGCTAACAATAAAAATGCTTATGAATCCCTTTAGTTCTTCCTTTGGCCTTGAAAACAAACAACGTGGGAACATTTATGGCATTGCTTCACAAAAGCAAAGGTATCTCAAAGACTGGCTATGTCTTTTCAACTTGCTCATTGTGGAAGTGGGTACTCAGTGACCTCCAAAGAGCAACTTGTTTAGCTCAGCTGCAAATTAGCTTGATATTCTTTTTTCAGATCCATAAATAAAATACAAAATATAGGATATGGAGGAATGTAAAGTGAATTTAAGTGAGATTAAAGAACAGAATCTATCTTTACCTATCTTTTTTTTTTTTTTTTTTTTTTTTCCCATGAAAACTTGACACATAGCTGTTAATTTCATTTGATAAAAAATCAAGTCAATGAGAGCAACTGCAGAAAAACTGAAGATCAGAGTTGGACCTTAAGTGCAAGGATACATTTTTGACAAATTATTATTAGAAATGCAAAATAAATATTGAAGCTAATTTGACATAAAAAGTGCATGTTAAACAGATGTTGTTTTATAAGCAGGAAATACAAGAGGGAAAAAAACCTGAAAATTAATTCCAACATGCCTAATGAACCAAAAAAGCTTAGGCAAAATTCTCCCCCTACTTCACTCACAAAGAACAAAGAAAACAATTGCTCTTTCCAGGTACATCAGTTGTTTTGTACACTTGTTAATTTTTTTGTTTGTTTGTTTTACAAATCAAAGATTAATAAATGTATTTTTCTAAAGTTCTGACAGATTTTATTACATTTGGTAAAATATTCCTCTGTGTATAAAGCCAGAATAATGTCTCCACTTATATTCCTTTTTCGCCGTTTCCTAATATATTTATTTTTGTGATTCCCATTTTGAGCTCTGGGAAGGCAATTGACCATATGACTGGAAAAGCATCCTTCTGTACTACATTGAGAGGCGGGGTTTGGGTGGAGCATTGGGAGATTTTGAAATTTTACCAAGAGGTCCTGTTTTGAAAAAAAAAAAAAAAAAGAAAGAAAAAAATAAAAAAGACCTAATAATTCTTAGTTTGGGAAGTTTTTTCAAGAAATCTCTTGCCTGAAGTCAGTAGAACTCCAATGGCAGAATTTTCTTCTATAGCCCATTTTGTCTTGTTGAATATCCTGTGGCAGACCCATCCAGGTTTCCCAATAGAAATACATCTCCTTGTATAGAGGGAAAATTTCATAACAAATAAAAAATAAATTTTCAGATTAGCAGTTCTAGACATTTCAGAGTACTTGCTCACTGTCTTTAGAAAAGAGCATGTTTCAACATTTCACAATGTTGAAAAATCATTTTTGGAGCAAAGGACAGTGAAATTTCCTTCAGTTCAGTTATACTGTCTGCAATCAAAACTGGAAAATGTGTCAATTCTGTTGCCTTACTGCTAGAAAGCTAAAGTACAAAGCAGGTGCATTCTTTTTGAAATCTGGACATTTAGGAGGTGTCATATTTTTAAATTCACATTTTTTATGTCTCCAAGACTTAGGAAATGAATTACTAGTTTCATTAATTTCATTAGTATGGTAAAAACTTCAGACAAGTCAAAGGCTAAAACACATTTATTTATATGAATTTCAATAAGAGTCTTTGCTACCATTTTTGGGGATGAGTTATATGGTGATACCGAAAAAAAAAAAAAAAAAAAAAAATCTCATGAGAGTGAGAGATTCCAGAACTTTTGCATCAGAGTCTTTATGTGCGCAATTCAAACATATAATTCTGGATTAACTTTGATGAAAAAGAAAATCTAGAACATTAAAATGCTAAGTACTTATTGTAATATTTTCAGATGGAGAATATAATTTCAAAAACACACTCTTTGTTGTGATTATTTCACATTTTACTCATTTGACAGATTTATTTTTTTTTTCCTGCTCAGTTACAGTTTCTTTTTCTGTAAGTTTTGTTTCTTTTAATGTTTACTTTAGACTTGTAAGTATAAAAAATTAGTTTGACCATGCTGCACCAGATCAAAGATCTGCCTAGCTTCATCGTATGTCTGAAAGTGGTCAAAAGCACATATAAAGTTGAGAGTATAAGAACATAAGACTTGGACAATGTACAATAACTTCTCCTATAACATCCCTCTAATCTCCTGGCACTTTAGTCTCAAGAATTTCTCCAGCTTATTGTATATCCTGTCTATTAGTAGCCCTCAATAGGTCCCCATGAATGAGTCAGACATCACTTTGAGCTTTTGTAAGCATATTTTTTATATATATTTTTTTCATATATTAAAAATGTGTAACATTCTTTCACAAAATGTTTCATAGTTCAGATAGCTTTTCAATGCTGAAATGCATCATAATGTTTGTTTTGAATTTGCTTAGCATCCTGCTAGAGTCATCCAATATAACTCATAGTACAGCCTTAGTATGTCAGATTGTGCCAGGAATTTTCATCAAGAATTGTCTAAAAAACTTACACTTCAGTTGAAACTAGGGTTGACTGTAGTTTCAGTAATCAGCATGGAAGTTTACAGAGTATTTGGGTCTTATAAACTGTTATGCGGAAAGGCTTGGTAGTTATTATTCTTATTACAGGAAGTACCTGAGAAAATTCCAAGAAATCCAGCAGTAGATGTGTGTAGATGCCAGATTCTCTGGCATTATTAATTGTGCATTTATTGTTGCTTCTTCCTTCCCTCATAAAAAGCTGGATACACTAGGCTACTTCACTGGTGAATCCACTAGGCCTTTTCTCATGTTCTCTGCAAGACTATCCTTCTGTTTTATGCCTTATATCTGTTTCATTTTGGTATTAGTCCTGGAAGATGTAAGTGACAGCATATTCCTTAAGTGAGTGTTCATAGCACTTTTCTGGACTGGCATAGTGTCACTTTTCTGACTGTTTTTCAAGATGATGATGTGATTGTAAGATGCCTTTGAGCAGATCTGTCTTAATTTAATAAAGATTGTCAGTCTTTGTGAAGTCCCCTGATCTGTTCTGAACCTACTCCAAAGCCTGAGGAAAACAATCTGTTGGACATTAAGACATTGAGCAAGAACTATTCTTCTCTGGATCTTTGGAAAGTATGTGAGAAGAAATTACCCTTACAGAATGGGATATTAAGATTAATTTTCTGGTTTGATTATCTTTTGTTGTGGGAGTTAAAATTAAATTGCTAGTTTTATAATTAATATATGATTGCATGTTAACTATATGGAAAAGCTGCCTAGAGTTTGAGATAAAAAAACATTTGGTTATGAAAAAAACAAAGCAAACAAACTATTCAAATTCAACAAAAATAGGAAATCAAGCCCTTGCATAGGATAGGATTGGAAACAAAAACAAACAAATAAGCAAAAAACCCAAACCTTCCTGCTTATGTGAAAATTCATTTTTCATTCTCTTAAATACGAAACCTAAGGGTTACCAATACGAGTCAAAAGCCAGGAACCAAAGCTAACCTCATATTTTAACTTCAGGATATTTTCAAGATTTCTGTCAGACACCCCAGGGAAATTACCTTGGAATACCTGAATGGATTTAATTTATTTATCTGCTTAGTATTGGTAAACCACATTGCTCTGATCTACTGCAACAGAGAGGCAATCTGCGGGAAGGGCACTGGTAGGGTGCCCTTTTTCCCAAGGAAAGCCCTAGAGATTTTCTTGTTTTCCCAGGTCTTCATACTGACTCACTCAGGGCAAGCTACTTCTCTGGGTATCTCATGTTTCCCTAGCTATAAGATAGGACTAAAAATATTAGATGTGGAAAAGCTATTTTAACAAGTACTAAATTCACCAGAAATATGCAGATTTAGATGATTCAGACTGCTCACAAGATTGGGTAGAATTGAGAAATACATGGAAAAATATTTTATATTATGAAAAATAAAACAATATAACTCAGCAATTTACATTTTTGATTCCAACAAGAAATAAAGAAGGTATAACATACTAAAATTTACAATAACATTGTAGATTTCAGATGGCACAGAATTTAATTGATTGTGCTTTGTTTTGATGTTTGTGGTCACACACCTGCTCTTCTCTTGATTCTTGGTTGAGCAATTAAACAAAATAGCTGTTATTCCCCAAATAAATTACTTTCCAGAGTAAGTAAATATTGAGAATTTTGGATGGTAATTTGCATAGAAAATGGACGTTACTGTTACTGCCTCTGATTGAACTGGAAAAGGGGGCAGACTTTATGTCACGAGTGTGGGAGAGTGGGGGATAAAATGTCTCTATGGAGTTCTTTATCTCACCACTATATGACATTGCAAGTTAGGAGACTCTTGGGGCTTAACTACAATTTTCACTAAAATTTAGCTGAAGGCTTTTGCTGCAGAAAGTTTAGGAATACTAGGTTCTGTTTTAGAATGTGAGTTGGCCTTTTAAGCATACAGGACTTTCAGAATCCCCATAAAGGAATGTATGTAAAGGTGTAAGGTAGCAGCCCAAGTAAAAATAATTATTCACTGATTAACATTTTTAAATGTATGGTTGTCTTTTTTGTTGTTATTGTTCCTAACTAGTCATTTACTAGTGTCAGTTCAATACTACTTGCAGAGATTGAAATTAATTATTGAAGAAATAACATTGCAAGAAGGAGATCTTGAAATCCTATTTGAATTTTGCTCAGATTTATGCAGATGGAACTCCTACACTAGCATGAATTTTATACAGTATCTGCATTTTCTCAGCAATAGATTTGCCATATCTGTTGTTAACAGCTTTTAGTAACTTTGGAGTTGTCATTATTCTAGAAGTATGTATTACTCATTAAGAATCTTTGAACTGTTAAACTGCTTCTTATCTCATAGCTTAATTTAAATATTCTTAGAATATATTCAGTTATTTACTTTTATGCAACAAGGAAAGCATTCCTTACACAAAGTATAATGTTTTTACAAATATCTATTACTTTCCTTTGAGAATTATGATTACTCACAGACTTTTGCTCCTTTGATTTTCTCATACAGTTTTGTATAAGCTTACTTTACCATTAAAATTTATCTGTGTAGTTAGAACCATTAAGATATTCTTCTATGTGACAAGAGAAAACGTTTCCCACCTTTCTTCAGGACATAAGTTCATTTATTGCATGACTTAATGTTTACAATGGAACAGCAACTCTGACTAATCATTACAAATCAATTGACAATGTACAGTACATCTGTGGAGTGTGGAAGTGATCTCCATCAAAGAAGGGTAAATAAATACAGATAAATCAGTAAATGTTTATGTTTGTTTGTTGTTATTTTGTGTGTGTGTATGTGTGTGTGTGACATTTTATCTCGCTCCTAAGAGCTGAAATTTACATTAGAAAATGGAAAAGGGATATCAATTTCTAACTGCAAATACATTAATATAATGTAAATATATGGACACCTCCTTTTGATATAAGATTACAAAGAAAAATAGTGTTGTCTGACATGTATGAAGACAGTATCGCCAGGCAAAAACATTTTAGGTCTAACTATATCAAGTGCATTTCAGAGAGTTTTGGGTTGAAGAGTTTCAGGTTGAAAAGCTCATTCCCTAATCTTAAACCAAAACTAAATCCAACACTTGAGGTATCTACTGCTTTTTTGCACCCTGCTTTTGTTTAAGTATTATCTGTTTCTTTCTTGGAAGTATTAAGTCTAAATAGAGTTGATGAAAATTTTGGTGCCTGAGATCTGGGTATCTGGGTAGCAAATGCTATTATTAAGAAAATCTTTGGGAAAACACGGCTAAGAACTTTTTTTAAAAAAAAAAATAATAATAATAATAATAAAATGTATTAACTTACAGTGAATAAACTAAATAGCTGACATTTATTCTAAGATTTCATTGGTTTATGTCATTCTCAGACAGTTGTAAGCATAAAATTAAGGTCAGTCACCTCCAGATTTGTGGCAAATATGAATTGCCCTTCATGTTATGAATGAACAAGCAAAGGCTGGCTTCCATTTGTTTAGTATTAAGAACTGTAATATAACTTACATATATCATTGTCACATAAATGAAAGGGAAGATTGACATGTCATCTATGACTTGAAACAAACAATACAGAATTCAAACTTCAACTTCATTTCTATTAATGTCAATGCACTTCTGAATTAAAAAAAAAAAAAAATCAATTGTAATGCTATTATGTTTACACACATTGCCACTTCTACTATTGTTTAGCTATCCATATGAAAAAATACATTACCATGAAAACGTCACAGTTTTGCCATGACAGATAATAAGGAAAGATGGTACCTGTATCACCAAAAATGTTCACTATTTCTTAACTTAATAGAAAGAGATTTGAAAATAGGAAAAAAAATCTTTATTTAGTCACTTTCTGGTAAACTTTCTGTTTTGCAAAATATATGTGGTTTATGTATTGAATTGTTATGTAGTCTTTCTTATTAACTTGCTAAATTGAGAAGAGTTGAAATTCATATATTTTGTAGAAAGTTAGAGGTTCCATTGTCTCTGAAATATCTTATTGTTGTTAACTCATCATTCATTTTTCTCTTTTTTATCTTTTTCCAAAAGGTTTGTTGAAATACTTTATTCAAAGATGTTGAATATTTAGTTATCTTTACATCAAATATATATTAAAGAAAAAAATGTTTTGTAAGATTAAATAAACAACTTTGGTCCATTTGAACAGCTTCACATTTTTTTATTATGGAATCTAGATTTTTTTTTTTCTATTATTATTATTTATTTATTCTTTTTTAATGAAAGAAAGAGCACTTTTTGATGACTATTTGTCATTGTGCCTTTTACTAGAATTTCACATCCTGTTATTTATGGCACGGGGCAGATGAAACTGAAATATCCTAAGTTTTGCAGAACTCAAGATTCTTGTGAATGTTTAATGTTTGTTGTCTAATAAACACATTTAGTGTTCAGGTACACTGGCCTATACCTGTTGTCTCAGAATGCAAGAACATTGCATTACCTCTAGCACAACTTTAGAAAATCTTTCTTTTTGTCCTATTGGAAGAAGAAAAGAAAGAAAAAAGGAAAAGGAAAAGGAGATGGAGAAGGAGAAGGAGAAGGAGAAGAAGAAGAAGAAGAAGAAGAAGAAGAAGAAGAAGAAGAAGAAGAAGAAGAAGAAGAAGAAGAAGAAGAAGAAGAAGAAGGACAAGGACAAGAGAGGGAAAAAAAAATAAAAAATAAAAGGAAAAGAAAACCTTTGGAATTCATGTTTAAACTCTCATCCTTGAAATTAAATGTTTGAAAATATAACTACAGTCTTAAATATTTAAACTAATTGGAAGAAAATATATTTTGTTTGTTTTCTTTTCACAGTGGACATCAGTTTACCAAAACTAGAGCAATTTGTGAAAAAGTTTATCTTGTAAAAAGAATAAATAAATTGATTACAAATTTTTAGTTATAAAATTAAAAAAGCAAAAGGGGAGGGTGGGAGCTGATATGTTATAATAAATTAGAAATAGTCAGAATTGAAAAAAATATCATCTTAAGCCATACTAAAAAATCTTCCTATTTTTTGCTTGAGATTTTGTACCTTGTGTAAAAGAGTGATTTTTAACTTGGTTGTTTCAAAACTTTAAAAATCAAAAAGCAGGACCTTGGTACTTTTATGAGTATCTACTTTTTGTTAAAAATTGGCTGGCTGGCTTAATGGTCAGCTACACAGCTACTACACAGTCAGTCAGAAATAAAGGCAAAGAAAAACATGAATAAGATGGCTTCTTCTCTCTGTGTGTGAGATGTTCTTTGAATTTTGGGTATGAATGAAATATTGCATTTCTTACACTGCTTTTAACTACAGAGAAACAGAAATAAGTATTCTAGACATGATTTCCTACCAATTGTAAAGAGGTGGACTGATATGTGAGCCTCGTGGCTGGTGTCTCCAGTACCAGTATGTGTGTCAAGTTAGAATGTTATATGCTATCTACCACATGTGACACAGTCTTAAAATACTTCAATATTTTATTCAAATTGGGCAGGCAGATAATTTTTCATCTTATGTTTTCTACCTCTGCTCCAGTGGGACTGAACCTCTTCTGTCTCGTTGATGCTATTCTCGGAAGCCTGTCTGAAGGAATATGCTTTCCCTACTGCTTTGTGCCACCACTGTTCACAATCATATTGCTCAAAGCCACTCCTGAGACGGGATGCTAAGGAGGGGTAAGTCCTAAGACAGTTTCAGGCAATCACACTGAAGGTTTTGACAAGGAGTGAAATCTTGTAGATAATCCTTTGTTGTTGTTGTTTTCTTTGGTTTTCACGGAGAAGAGGGTAGAGACAAGAACAAACCCGTTGTTTCATTTTATTGTTATATTCTGATTCACCTGTAGCTACTCAGAGTGAATGAATCAAGTAATTTTAGGCCTTGACTTTGCAATGTATATGTGCCTGGATGTCACTGCAAATTCCTACATGTGGAAAAAGTATTTACATTAATACAAGCTGTGATTTTTTATTTTTGAATTTTGATACTGTATAATAGTGCTTTATAATTTTAGCATAATCTGTAGTTATTTAAATGACCCCATTTCCTAATGCTCTTTCACTTTTTTGAAGTGTTCACCCTAAGATTTTCACACTCCCTGTGCATTTTAGAATGCATATTATCATTTCTTCAGCTCATACTTTGTTTCTGATCATTTCCAAGACTCAGATATCTTTCACTATATTAAAATGTATTATCTTAATGGAGATATGGAAATATATTAGGCAGTGAGTGATTCATTAGTTTTCAGAAAAGACTCATTATGTATTTCATATATCTGGATGAGGCAACAAGTTCTTCATTTTGCTTACTTTTTTGTCTCAGATGAATTTTCCTCACAGCCTTTCCATATTCCTTTTTGTTCTTAGAGGTGTTGATGTGCATCCTTAAACTGTACAATTCCACTTTTAGATTTAACAGTTTTAATGAGAATTTTAAAACAGTGTTGATAGAATAGACTGCAGTACAATGGACAATAAAAATGGGGCTGATTAATTATACTCAATTTTATACTTGAACATTCTTCATTTCTGTGATGTACAAAATCACTGCATAGATTTTTTGCCCTTTAACAATTGAGAAAATTTTGTACTAAACACCGAAAGGCTCTGCAAAGTAATAATATTAAATATATTGAAATCCTAAATATTTAACAAAATCAAATGGTATAAAACCTGATAACTTTTCATTTTAGTTTTCTCTAAATATGAGTTTTTCATTATTGTATAGTTCTGTAGATTTGTTTTTATATCTGTAAAGCTATGCCTGTTTAAAAATAAGTATTTAATAGAATCACAGAATGGCTTGGGTTGGAAAGGACCTTAAAGATCATCTAATTCCAACCCCCCTGCCATGGGCAGAGATGCCACCCACTAGATCAGTTTGCTCAGGGCCTTGTCAAACTTGGTTTTGTACATCTCCAGGGATGGGGTATCCACAACTTCTCTGGCAACCTGTGCCAGTGTCTTACCACCCTCACAGTGAAGAATTTCCCCTAAACCAAAATCTAAATCTCTTTTAGTTTAAAGCCATTCCGCCCTGTCCTGTACAAGCAAAAAGTTTCTCTCCATCTTTTATATAAGACCCTCTTTTTATTTATTTTGTTACTCTTCAACTTCAAAGGTTATGTGCACCATATCTTAACTATGACTTCGGTCATGGATATGTCCGAAGACATGAACACTAAAACAATCTATATGCAATGGAATCCTGATGTTATGCTTTATGTAGATACAGTAATATATACAGCACTACTACAATTTACAATCTGGCACTTTTTTAAGACAGTAAAGACTGTTGGTTGCTCTGTTGGAATTCAAGACTGTCATTTACAGAAGCCTGTTTCTAACTGGATACTGGTTCATAAGTAAGAGTCTGTTGGTGGAAGGGAGGTTGCAATACTGTTGCAGCCCTCCTTTTAATTTTTGTCATTAAATGTACGATGCAGCATCAATAGATCTAACCTAACCATTCATGTTGTAAGGAAATCTGTGCTTGTTTTTCTGCCCCCAAACTGTCTTGTGATTACTTTTGATTTCCTCAGCAGTCTGTTGCCTTTGTGCTGTAAGTGCTGTTTTCTTTTGTACTTGTCTAATAGTGGCTCCAGTAATGTTTTGGTTTCTGACTGTGGTGGTAAATGTTACATCACCAAGCAGAAATGGAATCTCAAACACTAGTCTACCATCTGGAGCTTATGAGAACAAACTATCATTTTTTCCCAGAGCTCAGCGGTATCAGCTGGCAAAGTTGGTTACGGCAAACAAAGCTGACTAATTGCAGATGCCCAGTGAATCTTGAACTTTCATGCAAATCAGTTACCATGAACATCAAATTATGACCCATAAATCTTGGTGTTTTAAGGAAAAAGGCCAAACCAGACAATAAAATTAAACAATAGACAACAAACAAACAAATAAATGAGTAAATGCAAAGAACCCAAATACATCTGGAGAAAAAAAAAAAAAAAAAAAAAAAAAAAAAGGATGGCAGCAAAAGTCATTTTGGCTTTGATTTCTCTTTTTTGAGTTATCAGCTTTTCAATGCATCATTTATGTATATTTTGCCTACTGCCCACTGCTACCTTGCTGTGCTCCTCCTAAGACCCACATGGAAGAATGAATATTAAATTGCTTTAGCAAGTGTAATTAAACACAAGAAAAAAAATGCTGATGTCGCCTACCAAAATAGAGATTGTGCATTTTTTTTTAAAAAAAGGTTGACTGTATTATCTAAAGTTTTATGTATACTATGAATTGTTACGGATTTTTTGTTTTATTTATTTGTCTGTGGGCATCTATTTCTCATGCTGTCTTCAGTTCAATTTATGAAAGATTAATTTGTAGTTTTTTTTTTCTTTTTTCTTATTTTGTATAAGACTAAGTGCTCTAAACCACTGTTTTAAAAAGAGCTCAAATGATACTGATATTGTCCCAGCTTTTCATACTTCCCTTGACAGAAATACCAACTAGAGGTAGCAACAGCCTTTACAAGTCCTGGTCCTCATGGGTGTTTTCAACCACCCCAATATCTGTTGGATGGACAACACAGCAGGGCACAAGCAATCCAGGAGGTTCCCAGAGTGTGTTGGTTATAAATTCACTCTCCAAGTGCCAGAGGAACCAATGAGGAAATGTGCTATGCTGGACTGAGTTTTCAGCAACAAGGAGCGGCTTGTTGGGAATGTGAATCTCAACGGCAGCCGTGGTTGCACTGACCATGAAATGGTGGAATTCAAGATCCTTGGGGCAGCAAGGAGGGTGAGCAGCAAACTCCCAACACTGGACTTTAAAAGAGCAGGCTTTGGCCTCTTCAGGGCTCTTTTTGGTATAGTACTGTGGGATAAAGCCCTGGAGGGAATAGGATCCCAAGAAAATTGGTTAATATTCACAGATAACCTCCTTCAAGCTTGACCAATACATTCTAGCAAAGAGGAAGTACAGTAAAAATGCCAGGAGGCCTGCATGTATGTATAAAAAGCTCCTGGACAAACTGAGACACAAAAGGGAAACCTACAGAGGTTGAAAACAAGGACAGGAAACCTGGGACAAAAACAGAGAAATTGTCTGAGCAGCCAAGGATTGGATTAGGAAAGCTAAAGCCTTATCAGAGTTAAATTTAGCCAAGTATGCCAAGGGCAATGAGAAATGCTCCTATAAATAGGTCACTGATAAAAAGAGAATGATGAATGGAGTGAAATCCAGCTGGCAACTGGTCACCAGGGCTGCTCCCCAGGGATTGGTGATGGGGTCCATCCTCTTTAATTTCTTTATTGATGATTTGGATGATGGTATTGAATGCACCCTCAGTTAGGTCTAGAGATGACACCAAGTTGGGAAGAAGTGTCAATCTGTCGGAGGGTAGGAAGGCCCTGCAGAGGAACCTGGACAGGTTGGATTGATGGGTAGCGGCCAGTGGGATGCGTTTTAACATGGCTAAATGCTGGGTCCTGCACTTTGGTCACAACAACCCCATGCAGTGCTACAGGCTTGGGAAAGAGTGACTGGAAAGCTGTTCAAAGGAAAAGGATCTGGAGGTGTTGGATGACTGATGTTCACCCAAACATGAGCTGGAAGTGTGCCCACTTGGCCAAGAAGGTCCATGGCATCCTGGCTTGTATCAGGAATTGTGTAGCCAGCAGGACAAGGGAGGTGATTGTCCCTCTGTACTCAGCTCTGGTGAGTACTGTGTTCAGCTTTGGGACCGTCACTACCAGAAGTACATCAAGGTCCTGGAACATATGCAGGGATGGGCTACAAAACTGGTGAAGGGTCTGGAACACAAGTCCTATGCGGAGCAGCTGAAGGAACTGGGGTTGTTTAGTTTGGAGAAGAAGACGTTCAAGGTTATTGCTGTCTACAACTACCTGAAAGGAAGTTGTGGGGAGCTGGGGGTTGGCCTCTTCTCTCTGATAACTAGTGATAGGACTAGAGGGAATGGCCTCAAGTTTTGCCAGGGGAGGTTTAAGTTGGAAATGAGGAGACATTTCTTCTCAGAAAGAGCAGTCAGACATTGTAAAGGGTTGCCCAGGGAGGTGGTAGAGTCACCACCCCTGGGAGTTTTTAAGGAAAAGTTGGACCTAGTGCTCAGGGACATGGTTTAGTGGGTGATATTGTCAATAGGGGAATAGTTGGACCAGATGATATTGAAGGCCTTTTCCAACCTTAATGATTCTATGATTCTATGAGATACATCTGCGGGTCCTAAGGGAGCTGGCAGATGAAGTTGCTAAGCCACTCTCCATCACAGCTGAGAAGTCATCGCTGTCCAGTGAAGTTCCTACTGACTGGAAGAGGGCAAACATAACCTCCATTTTTAACAAGGAAATGAAGGAAGATCCAGGAAACTACAGGGTAGTCAGTCTCACCTCTGTGCCTGGCAAGATCGTGGAGCACATCCTCCTGGAAATTGTACTTAGATACATGGGAAATAAGGAAGAGATTGGTGACAGCCAACATGGCTTCATTAAGGGCAAATTGTGCCTCATGGATCTGGCGGTCTTCTATGACATGACTACAGTTTTGGTGGATAAGGGAAGAGCAACTGACATCATCTACCTGGACTTGTGCAAACCATTTGACACTATCCCTCATGACAGCCTTGTCTCTAAATTACAGAGACCACTCAGTGGATAGGGAATTGGCTGGATGTTGGCACTCAAAGAGTTGTAGTCAACAGCTTGATGTCCAAGTGGAGACCAGTGACAAATAGTGTCTCTCAGGGGTCAGTATTGGGACTGGTGCTATTTAGTATCTTTGTCAGTGACATGGACGTTGGTATTGAGTGCACCCTCAGCAAGCCGGCTGATGACACCACATTTTGTGGTACCATTTACATACTGAAGGGAAAGGATATCAACCAGAGGGACCTGGACAGACTTGAGAAATGGGCCTGTGCAAACCCCATGAAGTTCAACAAGGCCAAATTCAAGGTCCTGCATCTGGGCCAGGGCAATCCCAAGCACAAATACAGGCTGTGTGAAGAATGGATTGAGACCAGCCCTGATGAGAAAGACTTGGGTTTGTTGGTTGATGAGAATCTCAACATGAGTCAGCAATGTGTGCTTGCAGCCCAGAAAGCCAACCGTATCCTGGGCTGCATCAAAGAAGAATCACCAGCAGTTTGAGGGAGGTGATTCTTCCCTTCTACTCCTCTCTTGTGAGAGCCTACATAAAGTCCTGTTTTCAACTCTAGAGCCCACAGTATAAGAAGGGCATGGATTTGTTGGAATGAGACCAGAGGAGGGCCACAAGGATGATCAAAGGGCTGGAGAACTTCTACGAAGAAAGTTAGGGTTGCTCAGCCTGGAGAAGGGAAAGCGCTAGGGAGACGTTACAGCAGCCTTCCATGTCCTAAAAGGTACCTACAAGAAAGCCAGAGAGGGACTGTTAATCAGGGATTGTAGTGATAAGACAAGGGGTAATGGCTTTAAACTGAAAGAAGGAAAGTTTAGATAAGACCTTATAAAGATATTTTATATGAGTGTGATGAGGCACTGTAACAGGTTGCTCAGAGAAGTTGTGGTTGTCCGATCCCTGGAAGTGTTTAAGGCCCGGTTGGATGGGCTTTGGGCAACCTATTCTAGTGGGAGGTATCCCTGCCCATGGCAGGAGGGTTGAAATTAGATGATCTTTAATGTCCTTTCCAACCCAAACTATTCTATGATTCTGTTCCAACATTTTTCATTTATTGGAAATAAAAGCATATTCATCAAATATATTTCAGAGAAGGGCAAAATTTCACTTATATTACCTTTGTGTGATTCAGAGACAAGTTTTATGTTATTCTGCATTACATTTTCTAGGAAAACATGAAACTGTCAGAAAATGTATAACTTTACAGGTATTACAATATTCTTTAGACTGTATAATGCATTCGAAATGGAATTTCTATGGATTAAACCATGTACACATGTAGATTTATCTTTGCTAATTTTAATTTATTATTTTACCTTGAAGAAAAGGATGCACAATGTTGATTACCATGTAATCACATTGTCTGGTATTCAACTCATATTTTAAGCTGTCTAGAAACTGGGCAACTAGTCTGAATTACGCAGGTACTTTGGAAGGAGATGAGATGCCCTCTTAAAGTTCTCAGCTCTCTTTCTGAACAGGAGTGTTAGCTAGAGTAGCAAACTTTTTCTACACACATAAACTGCAGATAACATCAGGGTTGAAGAATCAGTATGGTTATGTGACTGTTTAGCTATAATATTGCCAAACAACAAAGTGTACAAAAAAATGACTGCACAACAGGTTTTAAGCAACAGGCAAATTAAAAGATGTAACTGTCTGAAAAAAGACTGTCCAAAAGTGAATGGGTGTAATGTCTTTAAAATACATCTGCCATCTCTCAGGATGACAGTTCTGTCTTGTGGCACCATTTGCCATTTCAAAGCTTTCTTTTGTTGCATGCAGAAATATAGAAAAGTTTTTTCAAACTTTTCAAAATGTCTGAGATTTTATATGTGGAAAATATATAAAAGCATGCATTTTTAAAGGGTGTGTTCAAGTCTCTCACACATCCCAGGGTATAAATTCATTAATCTAGGATTCAAAAGTCTGTCTCAGACATAGGAAATTCCTATGAAGCTTTATCAAAATGATGTATTGACACTTAAGCAGAATATCATTTTTCTTTCCAAATTTATATTTGGGAAAAAATAAAAATCAGCTAGCTCTAGTCAACTTTAGAATGAGTAGCACTTCAGATGTGATATGAAGGACTGAATGTTCTAATCGGCATGTTAGAGAAGATGGTCAGGAAAGACATGCTAAAGATCATTAATTTGGAAGACAAAATAAGATAAGAATCTCTTAAAATTTCTATCCATATTACATAGAGAGTTATAGATTTTATATTTTACCTGAGAGGGTTTTTTTGCATCAAGGCCACTAGAGGCCAAGGGAGCTGCCAGAACCCTGCAGCCCTCACAAGGGGTGCTGATGAGGTGTGGGTGGAGCCAAACCCCCCCCCCCCCCCCCCCCTTCCCCCCTCCACCTTCCCCCTTTTATGAGCTCATACAAAGGCAGCCCCTGTGGAGCATGGCAACCAGAACCATGGCAGCCAGGGCGTGTTGTGTCAGTTTCCGAGGTCAAGCAGGGTAGGCCATATTTGAGTTCTGGGAAGACCTACTGAAGTAGTGGTGTCCACCTGCTGAACCTGACAGCCTGCAGCTGAGACCCAGACCAGGGGGACGCAACCTCCCTGGGCAGATGCCTCTGCTCAAACAGACCTCCCAAGGATCCAAAGAGCGGCACAGACCCCCAGTTCCGGGAAGCTCCGGTCTCTGGAGGTCTCCCTAGGGCTTGAAGGCAGAGGAAGGTGTTGTGGGTGCAAGTGAGCTCAGCTGTGTGAGCTCTTTAAACAGGTGGCTCAGTTACGAGAGTTGCTCAACAGGCAGTGTAGCATTTGGGAATCTGAGCGGGGGATTGACAAATGGTATTACACACTGACACGGGCCAATCAACAACCCTGCTTTAAGTCAAGGCAAGGGGTAGGAAAACAAGCTTGCAGTCCAGAACAGCTTTTAATTTGAAAGACTCACAGGACAAGGGAGAGTGGACCCTTGTCTCTGATCAGAGATGGAAGAGGAGTAACCCCCCTGCCCCTGAAGTGCCCCTGCACAATAGATATGAGGTTCTAAGGCAGGAGAGAGGAGACTCGGGGAACTAGTAAAGACCTCAGAAAGACCAACCACAGGGAACTCAGAGAGGCTGACCACACAAAGTTGTTTCAGTCTCCAGACTGCATGTGGTGGTTTTACCGTGCTAGGCAGCTGAACAACTGCTCTCTCACTCCCCCTCCTCAGATGAGGAGGGGAAGAAGTAAAGGAAAGAACAACTCATGGGTTGAGATAAGGATAATTTAATTAAAGAGAAAAAATATTATTACGGAAATATTATTAATTAAACAATTCAACTAAAGGGAAAAAAAGGGAAAGGGGAAGAGGGTGGGAGAAAGGGAATAACAAAACAAAACAAATAAAGGCTATGTGGAAGTGCAGAGAAAATAAATTACTCTCTACTTCCCACAAATGAGCGATGCTTGACCACGTCCTTGAAGCAGGGCCTCAATGCACGTAGCTGGTGTTCGGGAGGAGGACAGACGTTTTCTCAACGAGAGCCCACCCCTCCCCTCTTCTCCTCTTCTTCCTTTTTCTACCTTTTATTGCTGAGTGTGACATCGTATGGTATGGAATATCCCTTTGGTTGGTTCAGGTCAGCTGCCCTGGTGATGTTTCTTTCTCCCTTTTTGGCCCACCCCCTAGGAGGGTTAGAGAGAGTCCTGATGCTGTGCCAGCACTGCTCATCAGCAGACACAGCACTGGTGTGATACCACTGCTGTCCTAGCTACAAGTGCAGAGCACAGCACTGTATGGGCTGCTGCAGGGAAAGTTAACATCCCAACCAGACCCAGTACACTGCATCAAAACCAGTTGCACAAAGAAGGCGCAAAAGGTGTTGTTAGTCATTGGAGACTCCTCTCTGACAAGCACCGAGGATCTCATTTGCCATCTGGACCATCTCTCCAGAGAGGTTTGCTGCCTGATGGGCCCCGTATTCATGATATTATGAAGAGGCTACTGAATCTGGTGGGTCCCAAAGACTACCACCCCTTCCTACTGTTTCAAGTAGGATCAAA
Source organism: Stictonetta naevosa (assembly GCA_011074415.1). Lineage (NCBI taxonomy): Eukaryota > Metazoa > Chordata > Aves > Anseriformes > Anatidae > Stictonetta > Stictonetta naevosa. Next base: position 127,757,501 of record CM021698.1, on the reverse strand, counting down.
TGAAGGTGTAACAAGGAAACTCTGAAACATCAAAAAGGATTTTATGTCCCTTGGGAAGATGTTGAAGGGATTGGGAGCGCAAGTAGTGTTCTCCTCTGTCCCCCCAGTTGGTGACTGGGACCCTGGAAAAAGATTAATAGGCCAAGTGAATGATTGGCTGCAAGGCAAGTGCCATGTCCAAGGTTTTGGGTTCTATGACCTTAGACACATTTTTGAGGGACTGGATATGCTGACCAGGTGGGGCAAGAGTGTTCTGGGCAGTAAGCTGGATGGGCTTACTGTGGTGGGGGAAGGGGATGCACCTCTGAGTGAAGAAAGCATACCTGAGAACACTATCACTCTAAATAATGGCAGGGAAATACCTGTGAACTGTCCCAATGCAATAAGGAACGGTTCTGGAAACGTGATATGACTGATTGACCATCTGAAGTGCCTCTACACCAACACATGCAGCACAGGAAACAAGCAAGAGGAATTGGAAACCATGGTGCAATTAGACAGATATGACCTGATTGCTATCACTGAAACATGGTGGGATGAATCACATAACTGGAACATTGGAATAGAGGGCTACAAACTCTTCAGAAGGGATAGACAGAGAAGGAAGGGAGGGGGTGTTGCCCTCTACATTAGGGAAATGATTGATTGTGAAGAGTTGCCTCTGAGAAACAGCTATGGACAGATTGAGAGCTTGTGGGTGAGAGTTAAAGACCACACCAATAAAGGACAGCTTGTGGCTGGGGTCTACTACAGGCCGCCTGATCAAGGGGAGCCTGTGGATGAGGCATTATTGCTTCAACTACAAGTGTCACACTCTCACACCCTCTTCCTGAAGAGCAAACTTCAAGCTATTTAAAGACCTAGTAGATGAGATCCCCTGGATCACTGTCCTTAGGGAGAAAGGAGCTGAGCAGAGCTGGAGATTCTTTAAGGATGTTTGTCTTAGAGCGCAAGAACTCTCCATCTCCCTTCGTAAAAAAAGCAGGCAAGGAGGTCAGACAACTGGGATGGCTGATCAAGGACCTGTTGGCCAAACTGAGGTGCAAGAAGGAAATGCACAGGCAGTGGAAGAGAGATGTGGCCTGGGAAGAATACAAAAAGTACTGTCCGGATGTGCAGGGAGGGGATAAGAAAAGCCAAGGCACAGATGGAACTGAACTTGGCAAGGGATGCAAAGAATAAAAAGAAGGGATTCTATAGATACATCGTGCAGAAAAGAAAGGCCAAGTAGAGTGTCCCCCCCTCTGATGGATGAGAAGGGTGAACAGGTAAAGACAGACTGATGTACTCAACAACTTCTTTGCTCCATCTTCACTGACAGACAGGTTTCCAAAGTCTTTTGTTTCCCTGCACCTGTAGATGGAGGCTGGGGAAGCAAAGTCCCACCCACTGTAATTGAAGAGCAGGCTCGAGACCACCTGATGAAACTAAACAGGTACAAGTCTATGGGACCTGATGACATTCATCCCAGGGTCCTGAGGGAACTGGCTGATGTAGCTGCCAAGCCTCTCTTCATCATATTTGAAAAGTTCTGGTGGTCAGGCGAAGTCCCTGGTGACTGGAAAAAGGGAAACATCAAGCCTCTTTTTAAAAAGGGTAGAAAGGAGGACCTGGGGAACTACAGAACAGTAATCCTCACGTCTGTGCCTGGCAAGATTGTGGAAAATATCCTCCTGGAATCAATGTCGAGGCACTTGCAAGACAAAGAGGTAATCTGAGACAGCCAGCATAGCTTCACCAAGAGTAAATCGTGCCTGACCAATCAGGTGGCTTTCTACGATGGATTGACTGCACCTGTTGGTAGAGGAAGACTGACTGATGTCATCTACCTAGACTTCTGCAAGGCCTTTGACATGGTCCTACATGACATCCTGGTCTCCAAATTGGAGAGAGATGGATTTGATAGGTGGACCATTCAGTGGATAAGGAACTGGCTTGAAAGTCACACCCAGAGAGTTGCTGTCAATGGCTCTATGTCCAGGTGGAAGCTAGTGACAAGTGGTGTACCTCAGGGGTCTGTCCTAGGATTAGTATTTTTTAATATTTTTATCAATGACATAGACAGTGGGATACAGTGCACCCTCAGCAAATTGCCAGATGACACCAAGCTGAGTGGTGCACTTGATATAGCAGGAGGAAAGGATGCCATCCAAAGGGACCTGGACAGGCTTGCGAAGTGGGCCCATGTGAACTGCATGAGGTTCAACAAATCCAAGTGCAAGATGCTGCACCTTGGCCAGAGAAATCCCAGACATGAGTACGGACTGGGTGAAGAACTCATTGAGAGCAGCCCTGCTGAGGACTTTGAGGTTCTGAGAGATCAAAAGCTTGACATGAGCCAGCAGTGTGTGCTTGCAACCCAGAAGGCCAACTGCATCCTGGGATGCATCAAAAGAGAAGTGGCCAGCAGGTTGAGGGAGGTGATTGTCCTCCTCGACTCTGCCCTCATGAGTCCCCATCTGGAGTACTGCATCCAGGTTTGGGGCCTCCAGCACAAGAAGGATATTGATCTGTTAGAATGAGTCCAGGGGAGGGTTACAAAGATGATCAAGGGGCTGGAACAGCTCTCCTACATAGAAAGTCTGAGATGGGGCTGTTCAGCCTAAAGAAGAGAAGGCAACAGGGGGACATCATTGCAACCTTTCAGTACTTGAAAGGGACTTATAAAAAAGATGAGTTTGACTCTTTGCTCAGTCAAATAATGACAGGATGAGAGGGAATGGTTTTAAACTAAAATTGGGAGATTTAGATTAGAGGTTAGGAGGAAATTCTTTACTCAGAAGGTGGTGAGGCACTGGAACAGGATGCCAAGAGAGACTGTGGATGCCCCATCCCTGGAGGTGTTCAAGACCAGGTTAGATGAGGCCCTGAGCAACCTGGTCTAGTGGGTGGTGTCCCTGCCTATGGCAGGAGGGTTAGAAATAGATGATTTTTGAGGCCCCTCCCAACCCAAGCCATTCTATAATTCTACGATAATTGTATTCAGCTGGCTTTTGAATATATCCAGGGAAGACAACTCCTCAACTTTTCCAGAAAACTTGTTTCAGTGCTCAGTCACCCTCACAGTAAAGAAATTTTCCCTCATGTTCAGACAGAATTTCCTTTCATTCTGTGCCTGTTGCCTCTTGTCCTATGACTGGGCACCAAGAAGAATCTGGCCTGTTGCCTCTCAATAAAAGAAAGGGAAAATATTTGGGAGTATAAGGAAATGTCCTTGAAAGCCAATCTATGGTGAGGACCTATTTCCTTTTTTTTTTTTTTTTTTAAGGACATAGATGTAGTACAGACATATAAAGTTCTAACAATGTTATCAATTTTATCATAGATAATGTTAATAATTTACAATAATTCAGAACAGTCTTGAGAAGTCAAAATATATTCCTACTTTGTATTTGGAAAGAAGAATATTTACAGCCGTTGCCAAGGGATTCATTGAGGAGGAATTGCTAAATATAAAGTCAGGGATTACTAGAAGTGAAAAGAACTGAAATCTTTGTCAGTGAGTCTGATGAGCTCTCTGAAACCATGAGTACTACATATCTTCATCAAGTCACAAGATAGTTAGTTTTCTAAGGTCTAGTGTAAAAATTAAAACAATCGTATCACTATTTGAACACAAATATTGATCTGGATAATGTAATTAACTTTAGGCTGGTTACCAACATCTAAAAAATGCATAAACTGAAATAGGATGCAGTAAGTGCAGAATTAAAGGAACATAGCCAAACTGACACTAAACAGTGTAGTTTTATGGCCAGCAGGCAAGTAACAAACTCAATACTTTTTTTTTTCTTTCTTCTTTTTTTTTTTTTTAATGAAATTATTTTTCTAGTTGATAAATGCATTAAATGGAAGTTTGTGTAGTATCTTCATTGAAAATGGCAACAATCTTTAAATGAATAAACAACAACACATAATAAACAACACATAGATCATAGATTGATTAGAGATGGGAAAATTACCTTGCAGGGATGTAGCATGATACAAATGTCTAGTATAGGCCTGAATTATTCTTTAAGTTTATTGATGATTTGTGGAAAAATATGAAATCACTGCTTACAATATTTTCAGATCTGATTTAAATGTGGTATTTGTGGGCATAAATAATTTTGGAACTTATCACACTGACTAATCAGAATTGAGTCTTTTGTTCTATTTGTAACCCTCTCACATCAGCAAAGGACAGCTTAATGGGCACAAAACTGTAGTCCTGGATGACATAATTGTTCTTGAAGCTTATGCAGCATGCACAGCATGCTTACCTGCTTTCAGTGTAGGCAGTCAGGTTTATGGTCTTTCTGCACCATTTTCTCATTATTTTATGATAGAGCTTAAAATTAACATATATTCTTATAATCAGATTCTAAAGCTGAGATTGTTACAGCATGCACAGTGATTAGTAGAGATTTTGTGCAAGGGTAAATTACATTTACCGTGCCTTGAAGTAAAGGCAGTGTGTAGTTGGCCAAATGACCTAAATAGCACAACCGTAACCAAATTGTGACTCAGACAATCACAGCTTGATGTTTATTTTTCAGGAAGAAAGGAAGTCCTAAAGCTCATGAAGATTGTTTTTGCCTCCATGATAGTTCCATTGTGACAGCCGCAGCCTGTGATATAGGAATTATTCCGTGTTTGCAGGCTGCAATGGCAGGAGAGGAGAAGCAGCCCTGGAACATCAGTATTCAGCACCTAAGGAAGCAGACTGTGAATTATGATCTGTCTGTCACTGAATTTCCAATTGTCTGATAGAGTCTTTTAGGGAAGAGATAATGTGCTAGAACAAAAAAAAAAACAACAAAAACAAACAAACAAACAAACAAACAAAAACAACAACAACAACAACAAAAAACGTGACACCATTGTTCCAGTGAACTGTAGGATGTGCAGCTTGCTGTCCCTGAATCTCTTTCTAGTTAAGGAACAAAATAAATTTTAATTTGCACAGCCACTGATGTTATTCCTATATTCAGTCTAGGTCTCTCTCTCATTGATTATTGCTGCATAATGTTTAAATACTGAAAGTCAAAATGTCTAGGTTATCACATCTTCTTATGAGAGTCAGGAATTCAAGCTCTAAAACTTCATTTTGATTCATACTACTTTTGATTGTTTTATAAATCAGTTCATTTTTCCATGTCTCACATCTTATGTGCTTATCATAGAATCATAGAATCATGCCAAATTTACTTTCCATAGTGTTGAAAAAATGTATCTGCACAAAGTTTATGAATTAGTTCCAGTTCTTTGAAAACAATACATATGTGAAAATTTAAGTTTTATAGGAAATTAGATTTTATACTTTTATTTCATTTCAATTTGTTTCTATGAGTCTGAACAATGCTAAATTTATCTATCAGTTACCAGTTTTCAGTTCCTTGGAAGGCTATAATGCCACTGAAATACAGTTCTTAATGTGTTTATGTAGAATTGTCTTTAAATGTATGTCCTATAAACAGGCACAACCATTTCAGTTTAACAATTGCTTTAATCAGTATTTCAGAATGACAACTTAGAATTATCCTATTAACTTTGTTATTGCAGCATTTATAGCCTTAGCAATAGATAGCCATTTGGATACTATCACTATATAACTTCATTTGAAGGAAAGAGTGAAAGGAGATAAATGCACAACTTTAGTCTGTGGTATGAGAATGTCCTTTTCTATGTTACAAACGTCAATATTTCTAGGTCATTACTTAATAATACTACCAGTTGGAGAATGCTGTATGATCTACTTTTATTATTGAACATATTACTATACCACCATTAACTCTAAAAAAAAAAATCATACTGTTTATAGCAAAACAATTTAAAATCTTTATTTTTCAACTAATCCATAAATTCAGAAGTAGAGTTAGAAATATATTTTTCCATTACATCCTCTTGACAACCTTTATACAGCTATCTCATCAGACTCTTTTGGCTATAAAAGCACAGTGTCACAAGGAAACAAGAATACATTGGACTTGTGATACACCTTATCAAAATGTAAGATAAGAATGTAAAGAAATGACAACCTCTCAACAGATCCTTAAAGTAAATACATTTCAGTACCATCTGTTATGTAGTGCCTCATGCCTTAGAAAATGAATGGTACCATAGTTTAAAGATCCATATACCTGGCTGCCCTTTGAAAAAACAGCCAACAGAGGAGATCCCTTTTCAGCTAAGGTGAGAGCTAGTTGAACTGCTGCAGTCAATTAAATTTAAAGGCTTGGATCCTTTCCCTCTGCTAGCTTTTTCATTGGTCATGTGATATATTTAATGATAATTTTTCAATATAGTTGGGATTAAAAAAATATTATTGTTGTAGCACATCTTTAGTCCCAATCACACTCCAAAGAAAGCTAGACAAAGAACTGCCATGGACCATGGATGCTATCTCCAGTACAGAAATAAAAAATGGATAATTCACAGAGTGGTCTTGCCCCTCTGATTTTCTTCTTTCATGGCTGTAATTTGTGAGCTGATGGTAATGTGATTGTTTTTCGGTTCAGTGCCATCATGCATAGATGGCACTTACCTAGCTTGCGTTTTGATACTCTATGTTGCCTATACTCCTCTAGTTCAATCTCTTTATTTGAGCTCATAATGGTTCTAAGTAACTATGTAATTGAATATTTATCCATGTTTGTTCTATTTCTGAATTCCTTCTGTCAGGTAGTCATCAACCACCCACCTTTCAGTCCCATGGTTCATTTACACTTTGTACCTCATAACCCTGTTTACTTTCTTCCCAATTTTCCTGCCTACTTCTCTTCTGCCTCCTAAGTTCTTTTTCCTCTATGAGCTCTCCCAACATTTACACCAAATGTTTTTCTCTATTAGGGATAGGAAGTGAAAGCATTGGTAGATTCTTCATTCTGGTGGTTGGGCTGATATGAATTGCATAAGATTTGTGGTGGAAAACTTATGAGCCTGAAACTGTAGTATAATGGAATATTCTTACTTGAGCAAGAATCTTCAAAAGTGTTAGCTTCAGGATTTTAACATGTACCAACATACATATACATATATATTTTTCCCCAACCGGAACTGAATTGATCAAATTAAAGTATATTTTCATAGAGAAAACAAATGACAAAATTTTGAGACATGGTTATCTTGTAATAAATGTTAATAATGTTTCACATCATCAGGAAGCAATAGCAATAAAAGTTTAAAGTTACATAAAGAAAATAACCAAGCACAGAAATTTGTCTTTTAAAGTACTACAGCTAATCCTTCATGGAAAATAAATGACACTATAAGTGACACTTTCCAAATATTCTTATATAGATAATTTGCATGAAATATATTATTAAAATATTTAATGTTGGCAAAAAACTTTTGGTAAAAGCAATACTTATCATGCAAAAATAAAGCAATAGTAATTATTGGCAATGATAATATCTCCAACTAAGAAATTGCAAAAGCTTTTCTAATATAAAGTAGTTTTCATTAGCACAAATAATTCCTCATTTTGTACAAATAAAATCTTCTATTCAAACATTCAGGTAAATAAAAATTATTTCAGAGCAACCGTGAAAAAGAAGAAATAACAGAAATAATGTAGAAATAGTTGTAGAAATTGTAGAAAATGTAAAATTGTAGAAATTGTAGAAAAAAAATAGAAATAATTCAAGAATAACTTTGGGGTGTAATTCATTCATGAAACAAAACCATGCCTGGGAAAAAAAAATGAAAAACCTGTTAGAGAATTAGGTCTATTGTTATTAAAATATGTCAACAGGGAAATGTTGTTCTCCTTTTCCCTCTGTATCTTGATGGACTACTTCAATTTTTGAGTTGCTGCACAACTGTTTTGTAAGTGAAAACAACAGAGCCTTCTCATTCCTTACAAAAGTAAGATGAATATGTTCCTTGAGAATGCAAATTTTCTAGAAGAGTGAACATGTTATTACTAATATAAGTTGTGCCAATCTGTGCTATATTTGCTTTCAAATACCAGAAGACAATTATTGTTATTTGACATTAAATTTGTCCCTTATAGATTTTTACTAGCAGATTGCAGAAAACTTTACTTCTAGTCAGGTCGTTAGATTTTGAATAAACGGATCAAATATTTACTGTACATAATGTTACTCTCCACAGAAGAGAAAGACTCAGTACAATTCTGTCTCTTAATTGAATGACTAAATAGTGAAAACCTTAGAAAGAATGGGGAAATATTTCTTGAACTTTAAACATAAGAAAGAGCATATCTTTAAAGGTAACATACCTGAATGTCTCATATTCCAGAACTAGGAACTTAAAGTATATTGCCAGACAAAGGCATTTATTCATTGGTTGAGCAGTGAAGGCAAAAGTTTAATGTCTAATGTATGGTTAGTTGAAATGTATATGTATATCAAAACAGACAAAAAAACTGCAAAATCTGTAATGACAATTAGGATAAGTAATGATCTCTGTGATGAATATGGGGAATCTCTACTGTTTCTGCAATAGATAAACCATCATTGCTAAAATTCTGAAAATTGGGCTATAAAAACAAGGGGAGGGATATCATTTTTTATATTCAACAGGTTTGACTTAGTTCTGAACATTAATACATTTCAAATTATAAATGAATAAAAGAATATGTCACATATAGTAAGGGAAGTTAAAGCCTGCTGATGTTCTTGGTCCTGTATACATCTATACAGGACTATTGCCCTGACCCAAACTTGGCTTGTACAGTCTTAGTAACTTGAGACTTCACTAGAGCCATTCTGCTATAAAATATTTGCTCAAATTTGATGAGAGGCTGATGGATTTCATACATGTGTTAGAATCTAGAAGAATTAGCAATTGAAAAAAAAATAATAAAAAAGTGAATGTTTAGTGTATTAGAAGTTAGATATCTGTCTTCTGCTCTTCAGATTTTGGAAACATCTCATACTGCCATTACAGAAATGCTGTGCTTAAATTGCACTGAAAATGTGTAAGATGTTCACTGCATTTTAAATCTACAGACCATTTCCAGATTCATATAAAACATAGTTTTGATAATACCCATGGCTAATCCTCCCATTACAGATGGTACCTTAAAAACCCATCTAAAGAGGATTTTAATCACTAATAAGTTTTGAAGGCTTCCAGTTGGGCTTATTTATAGATCTTGCTCTGGCCTACAATAATGTAAGCTAATTGTTTAGTACAACACAGAATCATCGTTGGAGAAAGGAATAAAAGTGGAAGATTGGTGAGGAGGAGGGGATGAGAATGGAAGACTGGTGAGGAAGTTTGTAAATATGCTCAAGTGACCTTGCAATTGGGAATGCATGAAGTCTGGAGAGTAGTAATGCAGGAAAACACATAAATTGTACATGCTGCTGTTTATCCTCTGTGTTTGACAAGTGGCACACCTGTGTATAGTTAATGTAGGTGATTGGTAGACTTGGAAGTGCCCTATCAGACACGCTTGAGTTTCTGGCCTTGGTACAGAGAAGATCCAAAAGCACAGTGAAGATCACAGCATAGTAGTAAACTACACCTCTGTGAGCCCTTGATAAACAGGTGTAAACAGCAGGTCAGTGATCCTCTAGCATGGACTGCGCTTAGTGATGCCTGCATCCCTGCTTATGTGCCTCTGTGTGGGTATTCCTTTGGGGATCCTCTGGTTGGCAAGGTAACAAAAATAAATTTAGTCTTTGAATTTCAGCTGTGGGTCTGTGGTTGTTCCTTCTGCCTGCCTGTGCTGACTCACACAATCATGAAATGACTAAAGCACCTAGAATTTGATCACTAACATAATTTGTCTGACCCTGCTGTAGAGTTCAATCTGCAGAGCTAGACATTTCTAGATTGGTAGATATGTCTTACACAGTCTAGGAAAAGAGATATGATCTTCTGTGGTCATCTGGAAAACTCCTGTGATGAGCTAGTTATCTACAGCTAACAAAGATGGAGCACCAAACACAAACACAGGTAACTTCATGTTTTTTTTTTTTTAATTATTATTTTTTATTTTTTTTATTTTTTTGTTTGTTTGTTTTTCCTTCATTTTGTAAGAGTAATTTAATATATATATATAATGATATTTATAATGGCTTTTTTGGTTTTAAAAGTGAAGGCACTACCTCATTTTGTACTCCAGTTCCCCATAGGCAGGAGCAGTGCAGCATTAGCTTAAATAAAATTAAAGGTGGCTCCTAGGTTAGTGGGACAATTATTTCTTTGGACTATATTTTGGTGTAGACAACAGACATGTAACTCTCACTTAAAGATATTTGTTTACCTTGTGGATGTCAACAGCTGAACTAGTTTTCTGGAGTCCTTTTTGCAGCCAGTGGAGATGTAGTTATCATTCTATTTCAGATATCTGTTTTAACATAAAATGAACTGTATCCTGGGAGCAGTTGGCTGTGAAGAAGTGGACAAGCAGGTGAGGATTAATAACTGAGGATTAGTGAACATTACAGAATGAGTTGAATTACTCAGTTAAGACCTAGATTCTTATAACCATAAATCCTATTTGCATACAGTTCTGAAACATTTCAGGTATTTTATAGTGAAAAAGAAGCTGCAGAACAGCATCTTCATGAAAGATCATAAAACAATGAAATATGACCAATGGCTACCAAGTATGGTCACTGAAATGTTTTTTCAGAGTCCTTTCTTTTCAATCAAAAACCAAACTTCCAATATTAATCCAGTTGCTAAGATAATTCATCAGATTGGCAGTAATATTTTTTTTAATTAATTTATTTATTTTTACCAACATAAAAGGGAAAATTATTACTGTGCCCCTTTCATCAGTCTTTTTGACTTCAAATCTCTTATTGTTGCAAGATCCATGTCTTCAATTACCTGCTGCTGGAACATTCTTTTCCTTTTTTACCCATACCCTGCAAAGAAGAAAATCACACTTCGTTTCCTGTTCTTGTAGGGAGAATAAAGTACATCTCCATTCCTACTTTCATCCTCATAATTCTATAATTTTCCAGATAGGGCATTCATTTGAAAAATGAGAGAGAACTTCATATTTTCTAAAACAGATAAAATCTTAATTTCAGGCTTTCCATATTGTTGGTCCATTGAAGAAGATCTAAGCATTAATTTATGAAACAAATGTGCATCTCCTCTCCAAATGTTTCCTCCCATCTTCTGTCCTTGCCTTTTCTCTCTCTTCTTCCCCAAAGAATATCTGCGTAATGCAATTTCACAAACGGGGGACAAATTCAGTTTTGGGGTGAATCCTTAATAAACCTATTATTTACCAAAATTATTTTGCCTACCTTGAAAATTATAGTATAATTTTGCCTCATATTTATATGTGGGGTAAATAAATGAATTTATTTCATTCTTAATTTGCTGACAAGCAATTCTGAACCTAATTCTTGATAGTGTAAATTAACTAAGGCACAACACAACACTAAATCATCTATACTGATTCTAATAAATAAACTATCATTTTAAATAGCTTGGATTATTCTCTGTTTGGCACTCCTTCATTTTGTGTGAAAGAACCAATTTCTCTCAAACCAAATGGACACTGCAGAAATAAAGCTGTTTCATGCCTCAAACCATAAAATTATTATACCTCCTCTGAAGAGTACCTAAATAGAGGACAAAATGTGTTTTTATATAGTCATTAATAGTGTATTTATTTCTTCATTGATGCAATTGCAGAAACGTATGCTATTAGCATGATTTTCAGCAATTGAGCTGGTGTGAATTGTTAGTAAATCAGGCCTGTAATCTTCAAACATACTCCCTAGGCCCTGAATCTAAAACCATCTGGACTGTGTGACAGTGTTCTATTTATTACATACAACTGCTTGGATACTGCCAATGCATAAACAGTAATTAAGCACACAAACCAACCATGCATGCCAGATTTGCTAGAACTATCCTTTGAGTATCTTAGAGTTTCCATGCCAGTGAGCTTATTGAGGCATTGGCTGGTGATTAAACATTAATGATTTATGGTGCAAGCAGGGTTCATTTACTGCTTACTGAAATATGTTTGACAGTATCTTCATGATTTTTTAAGAAATAATACTTTTAAAGATATTTTTCCTGACTCATTTTCTACTTTTAGTAATAATGTGATAAAGAAAATCGTCGGATAGTTGCTTATATGTGTGGTTCTCTTGCTGTGGTATACTGTGCTGCAAGAAATTGAATTAAATGCAGCAGGAGTTTGGTAACTAGTTGCTTCATTTTTTTTTTTTTTTCCTTAGTTTGAATGAGCTTCATAAAAATGAATTCCAAAAGTCCTGCGCTGCAGATTCTTAATATTGGACTGAGGATCTATAGTTGGTGTGTTGCTCATCCCAGCACCAGGTGACCTTCCAAAAATCTGTGTTTGGGGCCCAACACTCTTGCAAGGACATAAAGAATTTACATATATTGGTAGTTTTTATAGTGGTCATAAGAAAAGACTGATACTGAGAGGGGACTGAATGTTCAATTGATCAACAGAAAATACCCTGCACTGCAAGATGGAGATAGTTACTTACCATAATTAAGAAACTATCTGTCATTACTCAGTGTCAAGGTCCATTTTCTAATGTATCGCGTTTTTGTGTGTAGCCAAATTTCACTGTAAAGGCAGAAATATTTTTGGTGACCATAACCATAAGTTTGAAATGACACTTGTCATGTTTGTTTGGAACCTATATTGTACTAGAGACTCATTATTGTACAGATTCATTGCTCACATTAGCAAATAACTGTTCACGTGTGTCAGTGCCAAATGTTTTCCCCTTCACTATACTAGTCATGATTTATTAGTATTTCAAATTCCCCTAGGGAGCTAGGAAACTAATTTTGTATCTTCACACCTAATCATGGAAATTGAGGTATGATTCACTGGCTTGACAACACAGGAGAGTGCTGATCAGGGATGCTTGGATTTTTAATCTTAACTTTGGCATCAAACAGATCTTGGACCCAGAATAAATCCCAAAGTCTCCAACGGAACAAGTGCATTGTGGAGAATTCTTTAATGAACATTTTGGTAACTTCTGTGGTAGTCTTAAGCAAAGAACAGCTTAGTGCCAGTTCCTGATGTATCAGACTCAGATTTCACAATCACCAGTATGGAAAGGTTAGAAGTGAGAAAACTACAAAATGCAAAGCTATGTACAGTTTTTACCTTCCATTAACCCCTCTGTTACAGTCTGTGTCTAGGGACAGATGCTGCCTTTCCATTTGGATTACCCGCAAGTTTTATTATCCATGTAGAAATGTTACAAGGAAATCTGAAACCCCAAAATAAGGTGGTATGGCAATTTTCCACAATGCAGATAGGCCAACAGAAGCAAACAAACTAAGCTATACATAGGACTGAATATGTCAAATCAATGGCATGCTGTATTGGCTTTCTCAGAATTAAGGTCCCAGATGAAAACTGTAGAAAGATTTCTAAAACAGCTCAGCAACATCTAGCTCAGAAATTGGAAGCAAAACAGCAATGCTAGTATCATGCCCTAGATAATTATCTCCACTGAGAGATAAGGGTAAATTAACCTGGAAACAGAGTCAAATTAATGCAGTTAATGCCTCTTCCAGGATGCAAGCAAATATTTTCTTAAAGCAAAGCACTTTGCTGCACAAATACACACTTTCAGGACTATCTAAGGGAAATTTTATGTGGGACACCACTTCCCTTCACTTCTCTTTTGTAAATGTTGTGAAACTCTGTGGTCCCACTAATAATGTAGGGATAATTTATTGTCCAAGTGTATGAGGTAAGAGTGATCTTTCCACTTTGTCAGTTGTTCTATCAATGAGATTAGAGATTCCTTTAGATTAATGAGATTAATGAGATTCCTTGAGATTCCTTGCTGAGAAATTGAGAAATGTCTTTTTTTTTTTTTTTTTTTTTTTTTTTTTAAGCCAAAGTTGGAACCTGAAACAATAGTTCCAGAGTTTTTTGCATGTAATTTGTTTGATTAGTTTAACTTGGTTATTTGAATTGGTTATTTGAAGATTAAAGGAGAATTGTCCATAAACACACAGTAACAGAAGTCCTGGCTACCCCAGGATTTTCTGCCAGCTTGATTACAGGACTTAGAGGAACTTTAAAAAGTAGGAGGTCACCTGTTTGCTGCAGTTGTGAACCTCAAGTCTTGTCTGTTGACACCACACCATACCTGAGAAGTCAGTCTGTGAGGCAAATACTTAACCACTAACACAATGGCTGGCAGTTGCCAGCCTGTTTTCCCCATCAGGCTTGCAGATAGCCTCTGGCTAGCTATCCATTAACTAATAGCTACAGGCTACAATGTTGGGTGGCTATCTGCCCTCTGTTTTAATTAATTTGAAATATCATTTTACCATGTTTATGCTATTTAAAGCATACTTTTAAATTCTGCCATTTTGGGGGGGGGGGCTTTCTGCAGTTTATATTATCTTTAAAAGAAAATAAATAAATAAATATCTGCATAGATCAGAGAGATGCAGGATCACCAAGCAAATGAAATTCAGTTACACCAATCTCTCTCCTTTCTATCCACATCATCCTCTGCTAGCAGGCTGCTCAGTAAATATTTTCTCTGCAGGTCCATGAGTCATCCTAGTAGTAAGTCACAGCCAGAGACAGGGATAATTGGGAAGTGGGTCAGGGCACTAGCTTTTTCACTCTGGGGACCAGGGTTAAAATCTTCATTTGGATCACAAGTCTAGTGGGCTCACTCTGTTACCCCGTTCACCCTCCTGAGCTTCTACCACTCTTCGTACAATGCCTTCTGCAAGGAAAATCAGTTTCTTGAGAGACGAATGGAGATTTTGATAAGTGCCTGCCTAAACGGTGGCTGCAGCTAACTGACAGATTCATAGCACTGAATTGTGAGCACAAAGCTGAAATAATAATTATAATAAAATCTTAAAGATATTATTTTCATTTTAATATGGAATCCTCGATGTTTGTCTTAAGATTACAGAATCACAGAATGGTTGAGGTTGAAAGGAACCTCTGGAGGTCATTTATTCCAACATCCCTGCTCAAGCAGGACCATCTAGAGTGGGTTGCCCAGGACAATGTCCAGATGGCTTTTGAATATGCACAAGGAAGGAGAGTCTTCCTTGGAAGATAATATAAGATATTAATAAAATAGTATAAGATAATAAGATATCTATAGTTAGAGTATCCTCTGCAGGTCAGAAGAGTTAGCTGAAAACAGGAGAGATATTTGTTACTAATTTAAGAGTCATGTTAGGTGGCTTGTGAACCTGTCCAGATGCACTTTGAACACCCAAGGGTGGAGGCTCCAAAGCTTCTCCAGGTAACTTGTTCAGTTCTTTGCCCATCCTTATCACAAATAATCTATTCACTTTATCTAGTTAGAATATCCATTGCTGCAATTTGTATCTGCTGCCTCCTGTCCTTTTAATAAGCACCTCTGGAGAAACTGAACCCAGCTTTCTCCATCTGTGAAGTACCTGAAGAAAGAAATTAGGCTCTATCCCCTTTTTCCTTTTCTTCTCTCTCCTGCATTAGTCATTTTTGTTCCCTTCTACTTTTGCTCTGTAAAATACATATTAATTTGTTATTAATGAACGAGATATGTACCATCTCCAAAAGCTAAAACACTAAGAGCTGCTTCACTGTATGAAATGTAGATAACTGTCTTTTCCAGCCTGTTTAAGGAGATATTAC
The DNA here is from genome assembly GCA_011074415.1 of Stictonetta naevosa. Lineage (NCBI taxonomy): Eukaryota > Metazoa > Chordata > Aves > Anseriformes > Anatidae > Stictonetta > Stictonetta naevosa. The sequence goes on along the minus strand of CM021698.1, from coordinate 127,741,909 downwards.
CACTATTATTATTATTATTATTATTATTTATAGAACAGACTTGTATTAACATTACTGATGTTTGGTAGGAAACTAGATAGTGTCTCTAACCACTGTAAGATATTACTTTCAGCATCTCCTGCCCTCTAGTTCCTCTAATTTATGGTCTCTTGAAGGTGTCCATATCAGCAACCATAGTCCTTAACCTCACCGGGCTGCATACTTTTTCTCCTGCAGATGATTTAACAGCAGCTTCTAGTGTCTTAGGCATCTCTTGCAGACACAAACTTTGCAGTAATCTCTCTGTGAAGGACTTTATCACATCTTTCTCTAGCAAGGGTGGTTCATCATCCCAGTAACTGGTTTCTTTTCTCACAGTATGGTTTGATGAAAAATATATGTCTCAACACTTTTGTGATGTTTTGGTCCATTGTTTTCACTGCATTTCTTTGAAACAGTATAAATCATCTCAAAATATTAATGTTAAAAATGTGAGCCTTGGGGTGGTCAGAGAATTCAGCTTTATCAGTTTAGGATCTATGAGCCTCGACAAAAAACAACAAAAACTCCCATAACTAAGATAATTTCCTTCCTTTTTCCCTTTTGAAAGGGAAAATACTTTTTTTTTTTTTTTTTTTTTTTTTTAACCTTTCAGGTGATAAACATTCTTGATTGATTAAAAGTTGAAATAATATATTTTCCAGAAGAATGTTAAGCAAAGCAGCATTTAATTATACCCCGTGTTCAGCATAAAATTCAGCCTAAATAAACTTAATCTTTTAGAAATTTTTACCTAAGAGTGGAGAAAAAAACAACCCAAGCCTGCACTAAGTTGCACAGTTGCACAATTGAGATAACGTTATGGTTATGACATTGTGTTTGGGACTGCATGTTAAAGTAATGTATTTCAAAGGCCTTCTACCTTTTCAATTTTGATAAGGAAATTACGTATAAGAAAATTTGTGTGATATTTACAGCAACATAAGTACAAAATGATTCCCCTGTACAGGAACTGTATACTACAATACAAATTTTCAGTGACTATTGGATGTGTTGTTCAGCTTTGAAATGGCAGAACTGTCATGCCACATTATTTTTTTCAAGTTAGAAGTTTTACAAGAAAATATTAATGAAAATGAAAATATACAATGGAAATATTAACTCAGATTTAGTAGCCTATAGGTAAAGGAAGACTCAAATCTCTAGAGTTTCATTCCATCATATCAGAAAGGTATTGAAGAAGAGCTTCAAAACTATGTGGAAAAAATAAAAAATTAAAATGAACAAACAACAACAACAACCACACAAGTACTTGGTGAGTAATGAAGAAGACAGGTGACATGGAAAATATCTTTAAAAGTCTGTCATTTATAAACATAACATTGTACTCTTTGAATTACTACATCTGATCTGTCTTTGCTGACAGCTTCTTCATATCCCCCAAATCCTTCTCATTTACAATGAAGTGCTGTACATCTGATCTTAAAATACAATCTCTTTAATGTTAATAGGGCCTTTAAATCAAAAATATTTTCTTTAAACGTAATCTATTATTAATGTACAAAAATATTGTTTTAAAATGTATTTCTGAATATCCATCATACTCCAAAGAACAGCAGTGAGGGCTACTTTCTGTGTTCAGGCTTTTATTATTTAAACTGGATTTAAAAATGTTTATTTCCTATATTCTGGTTGCACAGAGCATAAAATCAGTTGATCTTGGACATAGTAGGCTCAAAGCAGGCAGAATGATCATAGTAATTCTGAATATTTAGCAGTTAGCTATATTCTCAGAAATTATGTTATTTTAGATGTGATAGTAACAATCAAAAAACTTACTGTGGCAAAGAAGATCAACAGTGACTGTGATCTTGAACGTGGAAAGTACCTACGACCTATGCAGCATATGAATGAGACATGGAAGATCACTCAGAAAAACAAGGAAAGTAAAAGATGGATGCAATGAAATGGACTACATAAGCAGTCATTTAATATGCCTTTCTCTAGACTGATTTTGAATGGTTGAAGCTTTACTCTCTTAATTTTTCCTTCTAAATAAAAAAATATTTTCACCCCCTTTTTTTTTTTCTGTTCAACTTTTACTGTTTATCTCTTGCTTCTTTTACAATCTGTCCATATTTTAATATTTTTCTTTATAAAATAATAATAATAAAAATAAAAACCTCTATTTCTTGCAATACAGTCTTCTAAGTGATAACATGATAGATAAGATTCAGAGTGAGTTTGTAGAAATACTCAGTAAGGACCATATTCTACCTTTCTTACTCAGTTAGTGTAATCTTTCCTCACACATATTTTTACTGATATTAGCAGAGTTGTAAATTAAATTTTGCTCTGTTACATAAAGATAAGGAAGTCCATCTCTTTCTCATTCTATTTTAAAAACATTTAAAAAATCATTAGATGCAATAAAAAATCTGCAAAAAGGAAAGCATGCACACACGTACATAGTAAAAAAAAAAATAGAAATCACTGTTAAAAATAGACAGCTCCAAAATCTACAAATTCTCTAAGTAAAGATCATCAATTATCTTTACTTGGCAAATGAAAGGCAATAACAGTAAAATGCATATCAGCACCAACTGTGATGTGAGATTTAAGGCTCTAAAACTTCATTAAAATCAGACTGGTAATGATGTACCATATGCACTGGGTTGCATTTGCCTGAGGATCTCCAACCTGTGGCTCATTTCTTCTGTCACACCACCTCTTTATAAGAATGACTCAGAGTGCTTTGTTGAAGTGCTTAGGGGCTGACAAGCAGGGTAGGTGTTTCAGAAATAATCATTTGCTTCATTATACCCCGGTGGATTATAGACATTTTGTGTTTATAGGAGGATCTTAGGCTTTCATTCCTAAAGTTAACTGAAGACATGAAACAAGGCTGTTAAACAAGTATTCTGACAATTTACGCTTTTAGATATTTTTAATATATATATATATATTTATAACAGGTAGGTGGGATTTTTATTTTTTTTTTTAATAGCCTTTTACAGAAATTACTGATAATGTATTTGGATAGTACATTTCAGAGGGATTACAGAAATATATTAACTAGGTAAGATAGATGGGTAGACATCACAGATAAAGGGCTTCATGTTTCGTTACCAGCTCTTGAGCAATTTAGTCCCCATGTGCTTATTTAATTATTCTGGTATTTTAGTCACTTATTTGTAGTTCACCTTTATAAATTATTCAGGACCTTTTTTTTTTTTTTTTTCAATGCTTTCACATATACTTCTCATTAATGATACAGCAAGCTATGGCTATATGTGAAAAGTAAAATAAGTGCTTTTATATCAACCTCCAGGTTATTATGATTGAAGATAAAAGAAAGCTCATGCCAAAGAAACATTAAGTTGAATTCTTTATATGTCATGAAAGATGAAAAACAGTGGTACCTGAGATATACTAATTAAGCTGAAATTCATTTAATGGTCATGGTCATACCCTAGAAATTAAACTTTTGAACATATGTGGAAGCACCTCTAAAAACTGACATATAGCAGAGACGTCCAGGTTCTCACAGGGGCCAGTCTGGTTGGGGTACTTAGTCTGTGTTCAGCATGACCAGCAGTCACAGCCACTTTCATTCCAAAGTGCAGGCAAAAGAATACAGTATTGGTTCCTGTGTTGGTTGGTCCATTCATTTGATTTCAACAACAAAAACAAACAAACAAAAAAAAAAACCCTAGGGACATGGCTATTTACCCAGAACCCAGAAGCCTGTGTTTAATTCCATTTTCTGATGAAGAAAGTGCCCAAGCCTTTGTACTGGGTTTATGTGGCAATGGCTTGGTAGCAGGGAGGATGCAGGGGTGGCCTCTGTGAGCAGAGGCCAGCAGGTTACAGCCAGCTCCCGCCAGTTCCAAAAGGGACCCGCTGCTGGCCAGAGCCGAGCCAGTGAGTGACATTGGATGGGTCTCTGGGATATCGGATTTAAGAAGTGGGGGGTGTGGGGGGCGAGCCACCGTCTGGGTGAGAGGAGTGAGAAACATCCCTGCAAACCCCAAGGTCAGTACTGAAGGAGGGCAGGAGACGCTCCAGGCATGCAGCAGAAGTTCCCCTGCTGCCTGTGGAGAGGCCCCTGGTGGAGCAGGCTGTCCCCCTGCAGCCCATGGGTCCCACATGGAGTAGACCTCCACACTGCAGCCTGTGGAGAGCCCCCGCAGGAGCAGGTCCTGGGCCGGAGCTGCAGCATGTGGAGAGGAGCCCACGCAGGAGCAGGAGGTCTGGGGGTAGTTGCCGCCCATGGGGTACCCGTGCTGGAGCAGTTTGCTCTTGGGGGATGGACCCCGTGGTACAGAGCCATGTGGGAGCTGTTCTTAAAGAGCTGCTGCCTGTGGGCAGCCTACGCAGGATCAGTTTGGTAAGGACAGCACCCCGTGGGCGTGACTCCACGTGGAGCAGGGACAGAGAGTAACCCTGAAGGAGCAGTGGAGACAAAGTGTTAGGGGTGGACCACAGCCCCCATTCCCCATTCCCCTGCACTTCTTGGGGGGAGGAGGGGAAAAAGGGGGTGGGGGTGGGGGTTAGTTTACTTTCAGTTTCTCACTGTTCTAGTCCACTACTGAAAGTCAATGAATTATAAAAATCACCCTATGCTGAGTCTGTTTTGTCCATGATGATAATTGCTGAGTGATCTCCTTGAGCCCTTTCCATCACATTTTCTCTCCCTCTCCCTCTAAGGAGGGAGACAGAGAATGGTTGTGGTCGAGTTCAGCTGCCCTGCCAGGCAAAACCACCACAGACACTTCTCATAAAGGAAAGCGTGGGAAGGGTGCATTCTACTGGTCTTGTTCTGCAAAAAGAGAAAAAAAAAAGTAATAACTAAAAAAGTGACCTTACCTGAACAGGTAACACAAACAGGGAATTATTATTTAGATCATTATTTGACATGTGTAAGACAATTTTTCCTTTTTTTTTTTTTTTTTTTTTCTTGTAATTAAACAATTAGTGAATACTTTTTGTTGCTGAAGAAGTATTTTGCCATGTTTCAGAGTACTTTGATTATTAAAAAGAGTTTAAGTATGTTTTTGATAAGCTTTATTCAGGACGTATATACCATTTTGATGAATAAAATCTAACATCTTATGAAAAAATAATTTTTGGATTAAGTTTTTGAAGCTTTTGTGATCACTTGGCATGAAAGAGACACCACAGGTGAATAATAATAATTCAATGTACAGTGTAGCGTGACTGCTGTCTGAACTCATACTGTGAACCGAACAACCAATGGTGAAAAAATATCTTATGTGACAGGATAATAATAAAGAATCATTACAGACTTTGGACTAGTTATTTTCCAGTTATAGTTTTTCCAGCATCAATAAAAAAATCTTTATTAGGTGGGGATTATTAAAAATTAATATATTTTTCTTTCTGAAATAATTCAATTATGCAAGGAATGGTGGAACGTCTTTTGCATTTGACTATATAGAAAATTATGAAATGACACAAGTACTGTACAATTTTCTATCATAATCCATGCCCATTTTGTGATTGCTGCAATGTAGTCTAGCAATATCCAGCTGGCTAGAAGCCCAGTCAACTAGGGATCTTGTCTATCAAAGTATACTGGAGTTCAGACCAAAGGACCTGTGTTCTAAGTTCAACTGGCATGGATATTGTTAAAATGCATTTCTGTATTGGACACATAAACACTGTGTTACCCGGAATGGAATTCAGTTAAAACAAGAATAGAAGCAGTTCCTGAAAGCTGAAATTATATGGGGAAAGAAAATAAACACAAGTCTTCACAGTTAATAATACAGTGATAATGTAGAAGCACACCAAGGACTAAAGCTGTGATTATTTTTTTTTATTATTATTATTTTTTGGAATTTTGGAGTTTCAACAGTCAGTTAATGAATAACTGTCATAATCTGGTTTCAAATTCTTTCATTAGAACGATGTGAAGTATGGTGAAAATCTAGATCCGCTATGAGTTACGTGCTGAACACTGAACCTGAATAAGAAGAAACTAGTGCAGTTGTAAATTTAATATAGAATAACATTTGCAAAACATGAGGTTAAGTGCTTGTGCATGTGACTTGAAAGAGACCACCATCATCAGTGCTGCCACCTGAGCTGCCAGGATTAAGCACATGTAAATTGATGACAGTATATTTTCAAGATGCAGTCATCTTTATAGGCTTGTTTCATATCCTTTAGAAAGCAAGGTATACAATCACGGAATCATAGAATGGCTTGGGTTGGAAGTGGCTTCAAAGATCATAGAATCATAGAATCATAGAATATCCTGAGTTGGAAGGGACCCTTAAGGATCATCAAGTCCAACTCTTGACACCGCACAGGTATCAAGATAATCTAGTTTCAATCCCACTGCCATAAGCAGGACCACCTCCCACTAGACCAGGTTGCTCAGGGCCTCATCTGACCTGGTCTTGAACACCTCCAGGGATGGGGCATCCACAGCTTCTCTGGACAACCTGTTCCAGTGCATCACCACCCTCTTAGTGAAAAATTTCCTCCTAACCTCTAATCTAAATCTCTCCTCTTTTAGTATAAAACTATTCCCCCTCTTCCTGTCATTATCTGATTGAGCAAAGTCTTGCATCCCATCTTTTTTATAAGTCCCCTTCAGGTACTGAAAGGTTGCAATGAGGTCCCCCGGTGCCTTCTCTTCTTTAGGCTGAACAGCCCCATCTCTCTCAGCCTTTCTACATAGTAGAGGTGCTCCAGTCCCTTGATCATCTTTGTGGCCCTCCCCTGGACTCATTCTAACAGATCCACATCCTTGTTGTGCTGGGGGCACCAGACCTGGACACAGTACTCCAGATGGGTACTGAGATGACCTCAACTACAGTTTCCCATTTGTTCTGTTTTGTATTCCCAGCTAACTAACTAACTAACAAAAAGATAAACTAAACTAAACTAAAATAGCTTTCTTATATTTTTTTTCTTTCCAGAATTGTTTCCATAATCCTAGTAAGTATCTGGTGTTGAGGTCTCGTGGAAACAGGATATTGTAATAGCTGAACCTGGAGCTTGGTCCAGAATAAAAATTATTTTACTTCCATGGTTTGCTGGATAACTGCGTGCATAACTGCCAGTAAATATCATATAAAGCTGCGCCTTTGAGATTAGAAAAAATCTTATATATCACATTATTTCCAAATGAAAACAAACCAAAAAAGGCCTGAAATATTTAAAATAACAACAAAGATGCAATTTTTACATAAATACATTCTTGTATTTGGTCCTCTTTTTCTTAATGACTTTAATAGGATTGCTCAGTTACAAGGAAAGATAATCCTTCTAAAAATGTTATTTTCTTAATGACTTAATAACATTGTTTAGTTTCTAATACACAGCACCATGATACTGCTTCTATATGTATTACAAGCCCTGGTAATTTAAATTTTTATTGTATACATATAATAGCTTAGATGACAACATCTTAACTAGAAAATTACTGAAGGCAAAATTTAACAGCATATCATGGCGGGGTTTCTTTTTCTTATAGAATATCCATCATTTAACAAGTGTATATGAGACATTCATTAATTTTTCAATTAATTGATTGATTAAATTTCAAATATAGGATCAATTTCTGACTGAGTGAAGCTCCACACTATAAACGTATTGATCCCATGACTAAAACAATTTTGCTTGAAGCAAATAATCTTGAAATGGAATCATTGTTCTTTTTTCTTCTGACAATAAACTATGATCTCAGGAAAAAAGCACATTAACGCATATACTCTCTGTAACCCAGTATTTTAGTTTTTCTGATGCATTTCAAAAACTAAAGAAGTTTAATGACTGAACAGGTAATCAGAGAACATCACTTTGGGGTCGTAAGAATGTCTTATTCCTGCATTTTCAGAATTCAGAATTATTAGAAAAGCATTCAGAATTATTAGCAAAATAGGTAAGTTAATACTGTTGAGGATATATCGTTAAATGACTTCGTACTATTTTTAAAATGAATTACACTTCACTAAAAGTCAATATGTAGGTCAATATGCAGGTCAATATGCATTTGAGACTGGGAAGCTGACCCATCTGGGTTACTATTTGGCAACACCTTTCCTGCGGGAAACCCTGCCTAGCAAAGAACAGTGAGTTTTTCAACATATCTCAATTATCATATCAACATTAAACATTACAAATTGTTTTAAGTTGGAAAATTCACTTCCAGATCTAGACCTGCATCTCACCAGTTTTGGAAAACTCATATTGCTAGTTTTGTTCCTTCTTGTTATAAACAGAGGAGCACATTCTATATCAAAACCACTTCATATTACATTACTAAAATATGAAGCTGTTAAGTTTCATTATTTTTGTTCATTCACATCTCAAATATAAAATCAACAAACAATGTCCCTATGAACTAATGTCACTTTAGGACATAGTGCAAATCACTGATGCTGATCCATTTCCTTATGTCCTCATGTGGCATATTACTATGTCTTGGGGGCAACATAAATCAGAGCATGTTTTTGCCAGGATGTGAAAGATAGACTTACACTGTGTCATGAATCAGAAAAAAAGATAGCTTGATGAGCTGAGGGAAAATATATTTACCTAGTAAATATAGATTTGTAGACAGAGTAACTGGAACTACACATCTTCAATGCCATATACTTTAAAATTAAGCACCAAAGAATACATGTTCCAAAACAATTGGAACTCAAGAAAAACCAATAGATTTGACATGACCCCTTGTAGACAACAGGCAAACTGGTTTCACCCAGTTGTGGCTGCAGAGAGGCTAATATCTTCTGTTGGATAAAAACTGCTCCCTCAGTTGGTCCCCAGCACAAAGGAATATATCTTGGTACAGAGAATCTTCTGTTTCACAGTACTGTGTTTATTTTATTATTATTATTATTATTTTTCAAGCAGTAACCATTCTCACTGTTCTCACTCAATACAAAAATAGAAAAAAATGGTTATAAAATTCTGTGCTATTTCTAGGAGGATTTTTTTGTTGTTGTTGTTAGCTTTGCCCGTAGACACCTGACTGTTTAATTGCCTTTTCTTTGCTAGACCAATTAATTAGAACCCACTGATTTTCTTCCCTCTCAGTACTTACTCAGGATAATCAGGTTATATAGCAGTCTTCTGCATAAAGTAAGTAGGTTGTATTCTTTAAAGATTATTATTATAAAACACCCTCTCCAGCACTCGGGAAAGAAAAAAAAAAAAAAAAAAAAAAAAGGCATGAAATGAAACTGCTGTCTTGGAACGACCTCATCAGTTGGTCTGCATCCTCTGCCTCTTCTCTGATGAATTAGAAAATAACTTTATATTTTGGTCTATCTAGCTTATAAGAGCCTTGCCAATTCTTAATCATTATGACATGTATTTACAGTTCTTGCATGTATCAAAGGTTGAGTGAGTCATGGGTAGCTCTAATGTAGCAGAAACATGGCAAGAAATGTGACAGCAGTCTTCATCTAGGCAAAGGTCAGTGCATGGTGTATGTCATCACCGTACAGTTAAACAACAGAACAGCAAAAAAATAGTACTTTTCAAGGTGTCTATTTTTCTTTCCACCTTCTTGCAACAGCTGTGATCAGTTTAACGCAGTAAAAAAAAAAAAAAAAAAAAAAAAAAAAAGAGGCTTAGATAAGTAATTTCTTAGAAAAGCCATGAATATTATTCTTGGGGAATAAAACCAAACAGATAAATTATTACAACTGTCATGTTGCTGTGCTTATAATGGCATCAATATAGCACCAGCCTCTCTGTTTTATCCTTCTCTTTGAAGCAAATTTTGGCATACCTACTTTTTCTCCCAGGATCCATTGCACACTTGATTGGATAACATGAGCAAGTGCACCCAATATGTTTTTGAAAAGATTGTTATAGTGTTCTTAATAATGCTTCACCCTGTTGCAAGCACATATATACAACATGTAAGACACAATATTTTTAGAGTGTGACTTTCCAACTTTCAGTTTTCCCATCCATTTCTCCCAAAATTCACAAAAATAATGCAATAACTTGCACTTAGGCAAGTAAAAAACTCACAGGGAAAACAAACAAACAAACAAAAACTATATTTTACTTCCTAGATTTTCCTTAAAAACATAAAAATTAAAATAATTTCCTTAACAAATTCATTGAGCATAGTAATTTTTAATTAATGAAACTGACTACCTTTTCCTTCCTTTTTCAGTACAAATTGAACACTTTTATAAAAATTGTTAAAAGCTCTATTGTTTATTTGTGTTTAGGGTGTCTCTAAATGGGACTATAATGTTCCTCATAGCAATGGTAAGTTTGATTTGGCTAGTCATTTCTATCTAGTCAGATGAAAGATATAATATAGAGAATGAGATCAAGATAAATAATTAAAATCTTTCATTTTTTCATTAAAACAAGATTCATTGTATACCATTCCATCCTTTGGATGAATTCCCACATTGGCTTTCATTGCACAAAATTATCTGAACACTGTATAGTGAACTAACTAAACAGCCCACATAGACACCCACAAGCAAGATTAATAATATCTCCCCTAACCTTCCTGTCTTACTTTTCTGAAAGAATATAAAAACATTTCTAGATATTCTTCAGTGCTGCTTTGAAAGCCTCACACAAAGAATTAATTCTGAGAGAGGGTAGGCAGACAGATCCAGACTAACTTGCTACAATCTAAATTGCCAACGTTATCTAAAGACCATAGTATTTTTCCGTGGGCATAGATGTCTCACCAAGTACATACCTCCCTCTTCTAACTTCAGCCTCATGGTTCCTGTGCAGACCCATAATGTGGGTCTGGGGAAGCCAACACTGTTCCTTCTGCATCTGACAGGTTTTCCCTATAGTGCAGCCAAAACAGTTGGAATACAGGAAAAAGGCCTAGTGAACTCCTGATAACCAAACCTATTTGTATTTGTAAAATTCATGTGATTGGCCAAAAAAGAAGTTGCACTGATTAACACAGACACATAAGAGTGTTCCTGTAAGCCTCACTAAGTTTATCCAGATAAAGGAAGCATCAGACTTCTGTCTGATTACTGAACTAACAGGATGCAGACTTTATGACAAGACTAAAATACAAATATAATTTCTATATGACTCTTGGTTTCACCCATTTAATTTTATACCAATCTTTTATTGTTACATATATTTTATGCAGCTATAAATAATCATAATGTTTATGTTTTGATCTAAGTTCTATGTGCTCACCTGGGATGATTTTATTCATTGCCTTTTTCAAAGTAAACTTTATAGATGCAGGTGATGTGCAGATTAAAATCTAAGATTTAACACTGTAGTTCTGCAGAAAACTGACTGAATGATTCCTCTCATTAAGGAGTAGAGGTACCAGTTCTGGAGGAGAAGTAGCAGTTTGGAGAGCTGTTAGGTGTTGGAGATCCTAGGTCAAATGTCACCATGGCATGTCAGAGTCAATTAAGAGACAAGTGAGGGAAAGAACTGTAAATAAGAGATATGAGTGATCCCAGCTTCACAGTACAGGCCTCTCAGATGGCAAAAATTAGTGTGTCCTAAGCTACAAAAGCTCATGTTGATCCCAGTATTCATGTGTTTTGTTGGATATAAATGTACTGTACAGAATTAACTGGAAGGTGAGCCAGCTCCTGGAGAGACTTACTAAGGTGCTTACTTGTGGGTTCATGAGAAGTCTGTGACACCATAGACAAGATGATGATTTTAAATCAGCTAGTCCTTCAAATAAAATAATAAAAATAATAATAATAAAAAAGTTAAATTCCTCAATTCAGTTAAAAACAAAACCACAAACAAACAAACAAACAAAAAGAAACAGCAATGCAAGTTCTTAGGTTCTTAGGTTTATGGAAATGGAGTTAGCTGCCTAGTGTGGCATGCCAAGAGTTAAAAATAATCCCAGCTTTTGATATTTAGGGAAATAAAAATGCACAATATGCAGTACAATGGCTAATGCTAAGGGAGAAGGGGATAAGTAGGTCCTCCAGGAAAATGTAGTTGATACCCTTTGCCTTTCACACATGTCCAACTGCATGCCCATCTTTTGTGGATCTCCACAAAAGAGAAGTGAAGACAAGAAGAGAAATTTCTTCTCTTTTTATCCCAATTTTAGTCTGTTTGCCTTTCTATGGTAGCAGAAGTCAGTCATGCATATCCAAGGGAAAGATAAGTCTATCTGGTAAAGAAGACTGAGGCCAACCCATGAAAGTTGCATGTTGTATTTTAATTCAAAATCAAAATACCACATCCATTGTTTTCTCATGTGCCACAATTGTATTTTCTTATCCAAGCACAAGGAATATTTTCTTGGAATTCTATTAAAAAAATAAGCAAAAATAAGCAAAAAAAAACGGATCAACCTGTGAGTGGCCATGAGTGGTTTGATTTTATAACATTATTTTCTAACATAATTTTGCTTTATAACATGTAAGATCTTGCTGTGTTTTACTGAAACAAGTATTTAGATTAAGAGGTAGACAGAATAGTGTCTATAATTACACTAGCATAGATAACCTCTGGTGGTTACCAAACTTGGTTTTAAGTGATATACACTGAAAATCAGCTGACAACAAGCATAGATGCAAAAACAAAGAACCACACAATACAGTATCTGAAATATTGTGAATTCATGGTGAAACAGCAAACAACAAAATGTATTGCAAGCACATAAGCTCAAACACAGCAAGTATGCTTTATGGCAAAGCATTTTTTTCAGGTTTCTCTAAAGAAGAGAAAATCTGCTTACAAAGAATGCACTGATATATATGGTGCTCTAATATTTCAGGATTTAAGTTCCTGTTATAATTCAGTGATATCTCACTCTCCTCTTCTTATTCAGAAATGCTGGCTAAAACTTGCTGCAGGCGTGAGACTTAACAGGCTGTTCATAATGACTGACATGTTCCAGCTGGAACATGGGAAAAGGTATTGAAGCACAAACATAAGAAGCCTTCCCTTTATCGAGACTAGAGTGGGTGAAGTGGATATTGCTTTGCAAATGAAATGAGACAGTTAATATAAAATAGTATTTTATTATATTTTTATTTTGTTTTTCATTACCAGATAAAACAGGAAATAAACATATCCATATGAATCTGCTATTTGTTTACTAGGTACAAAATATAAACTTTGAATTTTGAATGAAAAGGAACATCAGTTTCTGTCAAGGATAAAATCCACTGAAATTAGTTCTTTCTCTGTATCTTTTTCTTAGTAAATGTAACTTCACCTTTATTTCTGTGATTTTTTATTTATTTATTTATTTATTTTTTCATGAAAAGCCATTTCTTATATTTACAGTCCTTTGCAAACAAAAGAGCTTTCGGCTCTTATAAATCTGATGACTGCTTTTATCCTCTTCATCCAGATTTTTCTGAAGGAAGTTAATAGAGGTCATCTAGATAAATGATTACCCTGCAGAATTGGAGGACCTTTTGATCAGTAAATAAAGCTGCAGAGAGAGATGTTATGGGAGAATTCTACCTAGATTATGGAGTTGTATTGTGAGGGCACAACATCCTGTGTGTCTAAGGCTTGAACCATAGCTTTTCTACAAGCTTTGTGTAAAAACAGTGCATAGATGAACTACTCAAGGAGTTTGTCATAGCACGCAATTGTTGCAGTGTAAATAAACATTATATGACATATAATTTATTTTTAGTTATTTGTTGTTTTACTTGTGGTAATAACAAGAAACTAAAACTCCATTGCAATAAACCTTGTAAGCTTTGAAGACCCAACAAACTAGGGTTTTGGTATTTCCTATTCCATAGTTAGTTTTATTATAATGGAGAAGTCCATTTTACACTAAGTGGTGACAAAAGGATCTATTTGTATGATTTTGATTAACCTCAAAAAAAGCTATGGACATTAATAGAAAATATTTTTAGAAAAGGATTTAGAAAATAAGTTATATGTAGTATGAAAGATGATATAGTTTTTCCTTCCACACAACTAATTAATTTATAAACTTCAGTATTTCCATATAAAACTTTGGTTTTGATTATAATATTTATGTATTTTTCTAGTTCTTTTGCTTCAAATGACTCTTGTTTAATTGCAGGACCAAACATAAGATATTTAACTGTAAAGACCATTCACTGACTGGCTGGTATGTTCTAATCCGCATCAAATATTCACCATCTGCTTAAAGTTGTCCAGTGGTGACAGCCATCTTTATTCACTAATAAAATTTCAAGGCCTGAGTATTCTTGCTTTCTTCATAGGCATCTAAATAGAACCTCCAGATCTTTTCTGGGACAGTAAATGGACTAACACCACAATCCTTCATACTATATATATATATATATATAGTCTCATTGATCTTTGGTGTCTGTACTTGCATTTGATATTGAATTCACTCTGTCCAGCTTTCCTAGTAATCTGAGCGTATCTATGTAGATTTAGATAAGGTATTAGGAATATTTTTTATTTTTTTTTATTTTTTTACAGTGAGGGTAGTGAGGTACTGGGACAGGTTGCCCAGGGAAGCTGTGAATGCCCCATCCCTGGAAGTGTTCAAGTCCAGGTTGGATGGCGCTTTGAGCAGCCTGATCTATGGGTGGTATCCCTGCCCATGACAGGGGGATTGGAATTAAAATTAAGGTCCCCTCCAACCCAAACCATTCTATGATTCTATATTGAGAAAAGTAGTTCTTTTGCCTGGCTCAAAAAATGCTGCATTCAGTTCTTGGCATTTCAATACAAGAAAGACGTGAAGACACTGGTAGAATGTCAAAGGAAAGAAACCATGAATAAGGGGATTCTTAATTTCCAATGAATAAACACTAGAGCTATATAATCAAATGGGATTAAAAGAAAAATGTCCAAAAGCTAAAAAAAAAAGTTTCTCTTATTTTCATTTGAAAATAATGTAAATGGATTATAATGTATTTCTTTAGTTTTCTTCAAAAGTAGTCGTATACTGTATTAATTTTGAAATGTGGAAAAGAGAAAAGGATTTCATTGTTTTAATGGCCAAGCACCACAGTTTGCACATGTTCAAGAAATAGAAATTGCTGTCCATTTTTGGTGTTCAAATGGCTATAAGTATAGGGTGGTGTCAATGGTATTCTCATGCCTATGAACAACTTGAAAATAATAAACTATGGACAAGAGAAAGCAATAGTGAAGAAGGTCAAACGAAGGTACAAATGTATAAAATACTTTCACTTGCAACACCATAGACAGCTCTGAATTGTAAAAGGAAAAATGTTATCAAGATATGTGAAATTTTGTGAAATATGCAAACTGTGAATGTGAAATTTTACCTTCTCTAGGACGTTAACATATTTAGAACACAGTTTCACAATTAGAAATATATTTTTCTATCTTTGGGAATTGGAACATTCAGATGGCCTGGATTAGAATATGGATAAAATAAAAATATGGTTATTCAGAAACAGATGCTGCTTGTGGACAAGTACACAGATCTATTAGTAAAAGGGTTTCTATGCTAATGTTCTCCCATTTCACAGAATCACAAAATCACAGAATGGGTGAGGTAGGAAGTGACCTCTGGAGGCCATCTGCTCCAACCCCCCTGCTCAAGCAGAGACACCTAGAGCAGGTTGCCCAGGACCATATCCAGGCAGCTCTTGAAGATCTCCAAGGGAGACTCCGCAGCCTTTCTTTGGAATCTGTGCCAGTGTCCAGTCATCTGCAAAGTAAAGTGCTTCTGAATGTTCAGAAGGAATCCCTTGTTTATGCCCATTGTCCCTTGTCCTGTCACTGTGAAAATGAAAAGAACCTGGCTCCCTTCAGGTTTTTATAGCCCCTTCAGGACTTCGATGACATCCCCCCGACCCTTCCCTTCTCCAGGCTAAACAGTCCCTGTTCTCTCAACCTTTATTCATAGGAAATATACTTCAGTCCCTTTATCACCTTAGTGGCCCTTCATTAGACTCCCCAGTATGTCCACATTTCTCTTGTACTGGTGAGCCCAGAACTGGACACAGTACTCGAGGTGTCACCTCACCAGTGCTGAGAAGATGGTGTCACTTTTTGCCAGCCTAATGCAGCCCAGGATATCATTAGCCTTCTTAGTGGCAAGGGCACATTGCTGACTCATGTTCACCATTCAAGAGACATCTGAAGATGAAGGATGAAATCTTGAACATCTGTTCAAATGTTTTAGATCCAGAACAGAACTTTAGTCAAAGGCGTATGAAAATATGTAGTACTGTAGCACAGATCCCCGTGAGGAAAAATTTATCCTGTAGCCAAATTAACCATTACAGAGAGCCTTGCAAGCTTCAGAGAGCTTAGCTGGCTAGGTGTGATTAAAATAAATATAAGCTTGCAAGAAAAGTTGAAATAACCTTTATTATTTGAGAGAAATATGTTCAGAATATTTTCCTTGTCAGATAGTTATGATCACAACAGTAATGATGTGTTTTGTTTTGTTTTGTTTTTTGGAAAAAAACATAAAAAGTTTCAGATCTGTGATTCATTTACTTGCAATGTAATACAGGGTAGTGCAGTGGGGTAAAACATAACTCAAAATGGTCATTTTTACACTTTTAATAAGCTCAAAAATAGTAAGATTTAACTAATGCATATCTAATATTGATATGTTTGGTAACAGTGTGAAAACATGAATATATGAATTAAAATTTCCTATGCCTAATTATCTTCTGTTCTTTTCCTTGCAGTATTGATATGTGAAATAAATATCTAAAAATTGTAATATGGTATGACAGATCATCGTGTCATATTCATTCATTCCACTAATTATTTTGTTTCTACTTTAATATTCCCATTAATTTATTTTTGAACTTTGTAGTTTAAGTGTATTACAATCTTTCTATAAACCTTTGAAATTCTGTAGAAACATTAGTTTCTTAAAGTTAAATTATATTTACTCTGTAACACTAATATTTTTTTCTATGTAAATAACATGCATTTTAGACCCTCAATAAGTTATTTTTGTTAAATTTACATTTATAATAAAATACTAAACTTCTTAACTTTAAATCTTCAAAAACTATTACAGTATTGTCTGAGGAAAAGAGAAAAAAAAATCATATAACTTTCATTTAGATTTTGGAAAAGGCACTTTAAATACCTTTCAGTTATATTAAATTTACATAAAATAAATATCACAAATATATATATATATACATATATATATATATGTTTAAAGCTACCTACAGGAATATGAAGCCCAGTATGTCCAAGGACCTGACTGTCAATAACCTGAAAAGATTATTAAACCACAAGAAACTCTTTTGGTATTCAAAAAAGACTACTTCTTGTCTAATTGACATTTTGTCACTCTGATGTGTTGACATTATATGAGATCAACTTCAATTTATCAAAAGTTCTGAGTCTGATGCCCTAAAATACCCCTAAAATAATTCTACCAGATTTCTTGTTCTTTAGACAAATTTGCTAAAGAGCTGAATTAAAGAGAACAGGCCTTATTACATTTGATTTTGTGTCTTTGTGTTTTCATTTAAATGAAAGAAGTCTAGACTGCCCAAAGATGATATGAAACATTAATGTGAAGCCATGGAATGCATGGTGATATAGTCTGTAAGTTAGTTAGGTTAAATGTATCACTCCCATCAAATTAGTGCTTTAAGTTAGAAATAAGGTCATATAAGACCACAGTATCTTAATTACTTTCCTCTGAGCATGGTGTGCCTGTGTACAGAAAGGTTTAACTTAATTTCCAAGAATATTCTATTACATTTAATTTCCATTCACAGCCAAATCCTAAATTCCTTAAGAAAACCAAGAGGTCTATTTCATTGAATAAAATATCCAACATGACCAATCAAACAAAGATTACAAAGAGGAATCTGAAAGTTTCTAAGAAACCTAGTTATGAGATATGTATTTTAGACATTCAGATACTTATAGTCTGATTCATCTTCCCTCTGAACAAATACCTGGAGAGTAATAACAGATTACCGCTGATGTCATGTATACCTTCACAGGGGTAGGAATGATGGGAGAGGGACAGAGTAACTAGTATTCCTGTTAAGGACTGACAGACAGGGCCACTAAGCAAAGTGCTAATGGTGATGTGACAGGAAGGGATCACAAAGACAACAAAATGGGACTTAAGTGGTGTCACCTCTAGCACTTGCATGTAAGGAAGGAAGAGCCTACAAGACACCATTATGGACAAATCACTCTTTAACATTTTCTAGTACCTCAATATGATACAGTGCCTCTATAAAGTATTTGTACACTAATGTATGCAGTCTCAGAATAAACATGACGAGTTAGAAATAATTGTGCAGTTGTAAGGCTAGTTGGGATCACAGAGATATGATGAAGTGGCTCCCACAGCTAGAGTGTTACAATGGAGGAATACAGACTATTTATGAAAAACAAAACAATAAAATAACATAATAAAATAAAATAAAAATAAATAAAATAACATAAAATAAAATAAAATAGAATAAAATAGAATAGAATAAAATAAAATAAAATAAAATAAAATAAAATAAATAAAATAAAATAAAATACAGGCTTGGAAGATGAGCAGGGGGGATTGTCCTCTATGGGAAAGGGGGGATTGTCCTCTATAGTGCATAGAGCTCTGCCAAGGGATGAATAAGGAGCTAACAGAGAGTCTACTGGGAAGATGATGGAGCATCTAATCCTCAAAACCATTTCCAGGCATATGAAAGATAAGAAAATCATCAGCAGTAGACAGCATGGATTTAACAAGGGGAAGTTATGCTTGGCCAAAATAAGGCTTTTGACACGGCCCCTTAAGATCTTCATACAGAAGCTGTTGAACTATGGGCTGGATGGGCAGACAGTGAGCTAGATCAAAAACTGTATTATTTGCTGGGCCTAGAGTGTGTACAAAGTCTAGGTGGAGGCCAGAAACTAGTGGTGTACACCACTAGTCAATAATTGGTCAATACTGGGTCCAATCGTTTTGAATATCTTCATTAAGGATCTGGAAGGTGGGGCAGAGTGTATACACAGCAAGCTTGCTAATGATACAAAACTGGGAGGAGTAGTTAATACACCAAATAGTTGTACTACTATTCACAGGTACCTGGAAAGACTGAAGAAATGAGCTGACAGGAACCTCATGATGTTCAACATGAAGTGCAAATTCCTGTACCTGAGGAGGAAAATCTCCATGCACCAGTATATTCTGGGGGTCAACCTGATGGAAAACAGCTTTGAAAAAAAGGACCTGAGGGTCCTGGTGGAAACCAAGTTCAACACGAGCCAGCTATGTGCTTTTGTCTCAAAGATCAACTGTATCCTGGGCTTCATTAGGTAAAGTATTGCCAGCAGGTTTAGGGAGGTATTCCTTTCCCTCTATTCAGCACTAGTATAACACTATGTCTAGTTATGCATTCCCCAGTACAAGAAAGGTATGGAGACGCTGAACAGATTCCAGCGAATGGACACAAATGCAATGAAATTGGATCAATTGGAGCAAGTCTCCTATGAGAGGGAAGTTGGACCAGATGACCTCCCGAAGTCCCTTCCATCTTCAACCATTCTGTGATTCTGTGATACTCACCTTCACAGTAATGATCTACATGGACATGTTATGGTCTTTATCATGGAGAAGGTGTGTCATTGGGTGCTTGTTGAGAGATTTATTAAAAAATGATTAGTGAGATTTTTCAAAGAAATATTTAGACAAATTTCGTGAGTTGAAACTGTAAAAAGGACAGTTATACAGTGTATTAGTCATATCGGGATACACAAACTTTGCTATTTGAAAGAAACAAAGCACTAAATAGACAAGTAGACTGCTTGAAAATAAATTAAAAAAAAAATGTTAAAGATAAAACCAAGCTTTTCATCATCATCAAAACATGATATTAAAATAAATCAAATAAAAATTAACTCCAACACATCACTGAAAGAAATCTTAGCAATAGACTTGTATTGCAGAATGAAAGGGTACAAAAAATAGAAGAAGATGGAGATTATAAGGAACAGATAGAAAGCAGCTATCACATTGTTCATGATTAAGGTAAGACATGTAATAAAGCAGGATTAAAATATACCAGATAGTGAAAGCAAATGAAATAAGAAAATATGGTCTACACATATTCTGTACTGTGAAAAGACAAAAACTCTCTGAAAATGTAGTAGGAAAGAAGAAAATAAAAATCTCTAATGACTGAATTTCTAAATAGCTATTTCAGTTTGAATTTCTCTTTAAATAAATGAAGAAATAAGAGAATATTCTGCAAGAAGCAGAAACATTGATTAATGATAATAATACCTGGAGAGAAAAAGAGCAAAGAGAAAACAATATGTGACCACACTCTATTTGAAGAGTTAATAATTCATAGTGAACAATCAGGATCCCTTTGCTGTGAAAATTATTGTAGGATCCACCTCTTCCAGTAGGCTACTGTCTCAGTAGCAAATTTTTAAAGTTAAGATTATGGAGGTTTTAGACAGAAGTATTGTCAGAAACAACGTAAAAGAAATACTGTGTGTGCTAAAATTATAAGACCAAGAGGTATAAGTTGCACTCACTCCCTTCAGAGTGAGAAGTCTGAAAACTAAGCAGATATACTAAATGCCAGGTCTTAACCAAATTCCACACTGATTCCTGCTTCACTGTCTACTTTCCTGATAGCACGTCCCTGTAGAGTTTCAATAGCATGTTTATCCAGATACAGATCTGCTTTGACTAAAGCCATTATAGCACAGAAGAATCTAATGTGTATTAGAACATGGAGCAATGGTGCAAGAGTCATGAAAATCTTCAGACAAAACAATCCTACTCTACTATTCAGGCAAGGAGACTCACACAAAAACCCAATCTAAATCTACTGATTATACTAGTGCCTGCATCTGTTATTAGAGATGTATTGTTTTTTGTTTTGTTTTGTTTTGTTTTTGTTTTTGTTTTGTTTTGTTCTTACACATTAGCCTTTTGCATTGGATACAAAATCTAAATAAAGAGAGGAAAGGTATCAACATGTTTGTCAGTTTGTCAGTGCATGATATTAGATCTCCAGGGGAAAAATAAAATAAAATAATAATAATAAAAAAAGGAAAATGTTAATTTACAGTACTCTGTGAACTTAATGGTGAATAAAAAAGGAGCTATGCAGTGTGTCAATAGCACAGTGAATGTTTAACATTTAATCTAATCTCATTTTAAGTGATTCATATAGATTAGTTTCTATGATCTTCATTCACCTGCCCTTATGCTACTCATTTTAAAAATAATTTTTGGCTTGTCACTCTGCTATCTAACGAATTCTCATCAGTTTTGTATTCCTTTGAGAGTTATTTTGTAGTGCAATCTGTTACGTGAAATACATGTTCCCAAATTAAAACAACAACAACAACAACAACAAAAAACATAGTATACACACACACACACAACTATGAATTCTCAAATCATGGTGTCAGTTTTTAGACTCAAGTTTTGAAAAACTTTTCCTGTGGTAGGCTCTCACATGTTCCTGTGCTCCTAAGTACCACACCAGACCTCTTGCCAGGTAGCTGTCATCATCTGGCTTAAGTGTATTTCCCCTCTTTGCATCTTGAAGTGCCAGGTGTTAGAGACCCGTCAGGGAGATTCTTCAGAAAAGTGTCCTGTTAGTGTTCTCACTAATCCTGCTTTCCTTTGAAAACAGTCTTTTTATCATCTTATTTATTTATTTACTATTTACCTTTTTTTTTTTTTTTTTTTTCCCCTGGAATGCAAATAACTGAACAAGTTATTTAATAATTTGAAAATTCCAGAGTAGAGAAGTACACATTTACTTGGATGCCAACAATTCCAGCCATGACCACAGACCATGAGGTGGTTCTGCTAATTTTTAAGGCTTTACCTGTATGGGCCATCAATTGTAAAGTGGGCAAGGACTGAAGCTGTCTGGCAAAAGGAAGAGGCAACTGAACAGCAAAAAATTTGGTGCATTCTGGAAGAGATAAAAAAAAAACTAAGTCAGTGTTTAGTGCTTAAATTTTACTTATTGCCATTGCTAGAAATAGGAAAAAGCTCATAAATCAACCGTGTCTATATTATAAATTACATATGTTACAAATTCTCAGGTCCATGTTTACTTTAGGCATTAGTGAATTTGATTCCAATTTGGCATATCAGATGTTCATAGTAAACAAAGAAATTTCATCAGTACCCCATGTCTGCAGAGTTTTTTAAATTTTCATATAGTCCTAAAAGACCAAATGATACTTCTAATTAAAAATGTAATTAATTTGGGATGTTGAACCTATTAACAGTTGTTCTTCATATTATAATACAGAATCACAGATAGTTTACATAGAATGCATATGTACTTTCACACTGGAACAGGCTCCCCAGGGGCATAGTCACAGCACCAAGCCTGTCAGTTTAAGAAGTGTTTGGACTGTGCACTTAGTCATATGGCTTACATTTCTGGGTAGACCTGTGTGGAGCCCGGAGTTGGACTCGATGATCCTTATGGGTCACTTCCAACTCAGGATATTCTGTGATTATACTTTTTTTTTAAAAAAAAAATTATTATTATTAAAACTTTTATTCTAAACATTTAGTTAATCCTCATTTTGGATCTGTCTTAGCCTACCTTTTTCAATTGTTTGGTTCACTCCATATTTCAGTCTCTTGAGTCAGACTCCTTGTGCTAATCACATAGAAGAGGACTGCATCTGACCTAGAGTAATATGCGTTTATTAAAGCCAGAACAGGTATGCTAATTTACATCAATTACAGGTCATATCCTTTGTTCAGAAGACAGTGAATATGCACTCATTGATGAAATTACCTTCAATGTATCAACATAAATGCAACTGACTGGGATGTAAGTGCCATTCTGAGCACTCAGTGTAGCTGCCCCTATCCAGTCTGATTTCCCAGGCCTGCGCACTCTGAGCTTCACATTTATTTAAGCTGAGACTATTGTAGAAATCAGTTTTCTTTCTGCCTTTGCAGTTACAACTGTAATTATGTGGTCCTGAGTGGTTTATTTGACTGCTTTGTGAAACTGGTGAGTCATCTGAGCCAGGAGAACACTAATTCAGCAACAACACAAGTGAGTAGCTTCCTGCTGGCTCTGCGAGCTGAGCTCTCTCAAAGGGTTAGGTGTATGCTGGTGTTGACATGAGAAAGGAAGAAGGGATTTGGAGATGGACCACCACAGAATCATATTCTGAGCTTGTAATACATTGATGCATCAATTTTTTTTTCCTTTAAAAGAGAAAATAAATATTAGCTCAATATAACCAGGATGACATTTATGCAAATACATTTTAAATTTGTTTGTCCATCTGTTTAGAGCTTTGTGTTTTCTACAAGTAGTCATCCTCGTTTTACTATGTATTGTGCCTGTGTGATGTACTTATCAGCAAGAAGGTGTCTCAGTAAAGAGAGAATCATCATAAGAAATAACATGGAAATAACTGCTTTACTTAGGTTTATCTCATTTCCATTTCTCTCTTTTTTTTTTTTTTTTTTTTTTTCTGGTTTCAAAATCCTGTTTACTTCAAAAGTTAAATAACTTTCCTGTAATCTTGTATGTTCATGTTCATGGTAGCCTTACTGCTGGACTTACTATGAAGAGAGAGACTTAGATGTGTGCCCTTGATAGTAAATGAATATATATTTCTGCAGAAAATGGCCTGATAAGGTGCAGAAAAGACCCCTAAGTAAACTAAAAGAGTTCTGAGGTAGTAATTATGGGAGCAGTCAAAGCTGAAGATCTAGGGCTAGACTTTATGATTTTCATACAAAAACATCGGAAAATGAAAGATTTAATCTACAGTATGAGGTGAGGAAGCCATCTTTAACTCAGCACAAAGGACAGGCAATATGAGAAATGCAGAAACACAGCATATTAAGAAAGAGAAAAACAGTCTCAGAAAAGAAAAAAAAAAAAGTCCCAGAAACTTGTAATACTGCTAAAGTTAATATCTGAGTGTCATACCTGCCTGCCATTCATACTGCCATAGTCAAATCTCCTGAGTTTGGAGAGTTTTTGACTTGCGTGAGTAAAACATTGCTTAGTGTGGTGAAAGGCCAATGTTTTGTAAATGCTGTTTTCATGTACGTTTCCACAAGAGAGTTACATGACATAGTTTTCCTCTATACTGTGGCCAACATCAAAACAAATCAAGACAAGATATAAAGAGACAATCTTACAGAAAAGTGTTGGGCAGACTGGAATCAATATTTCATAAAATGCTTTTACAGACAGAAAAATTAAGTTGCCTTTTGAATTTGTGGCTCATGTTGATTTTTTGCTTGTTTGTTTTTGTAAAGACAACACATTTACCATAAGGTACATTTGTTCTGCATTCAGCAGTCAAAGTAACTTGAAAAATCATAGTCAAATATGGTCTACCCACATTCTGATGTCCTAAATGTTTCTGATAGTTTAAATAGATGAGCTATATTGATGAAATCACACCACATACAAAACAACCCATGCTAAATCCATGTCCTATGCATTATACTTTTATGGACTAGGAAGTATAGCTTTTGTTTCCTGGACAAGCATCCAAATTATTATTTGAAATTCAAACATCCTACAAATACATCTCAATCATAGAATCATAGAATCATTAAGGTTGGAAAATACCTTCAAGATTGTCTGGTCAACCATCACCCTACCACCAGTATCAACCACTAAACCATGTCCCTGTGCACCATGTCGAACCTTTACTTAAACACCTCCAGGGACAGTGACTCCACCACCTCCCTGGGCAACCTGTTCCAATGCCTGACTACTCTTTCTGATAAATGTCTCCTAATTTCTAACCTATACCTCCCCTGGTGAAACTTGAGGCCATTCCCTCAAGTTCTATCACTGGCTATCTGTGAGAAGAGGCCGTCCCCCAGCTCCCCACAGCTTTTTACCTACCTTCTGGCGGGTTGACACTTCCCATCCGCTTGGTGTTGTCTGCAGACTTACTGAGTGTGCACTTAATTCCCTCATCCAAAACATCAATAAAGATATTAAAGAGGATGGTCCACATCACCGACCCCTGGGGAACACCCCTAGTGAATGGTCACCAGATGGATTTCACTCTGTTCACCACCACTTTCTGGGCCCATCTGTCCAGCCAGTTTTTAACTTAGCAAAGAGTATACCTGTCCAAGCCATGGGCTGCCAGCTTCTCCAGGAGAATACTATGGGTGATGGTGTCAAAGGCTTTGCTGAGGTCTAGGCAGACTACGCCAACAGCCTTTCCCTCTTCCACCAGGTGGGTCACCAGGTCTTTTAGGAGATGAGGTTTGTCATAAGGACTTGCCTTTCATGAACCTGTGCTGACTGGGCCTGATCTCCTAGTGGTCCTACATATACTGCATGATAGCATTCAAGACGATCTGTTCCATCACCTTTCCTGGCACTGAGGTCAGGCTGACAGGCTTGTAATACCCTAGGTCCTCTTTACAACCCTTCTTATAGATGGGCATCACATTAGCAAGTCATCCGGGATCTCTTCAGATGACCAAGACCACTGATAGATGATGGAAAGTGGCCCAGCAATCATATCCGTCAAGTCCCTCAGCACCCTTGGGTGCTATCCGATATGTCCCTATGCACTTGTGACAGTCCAGGTGGAGCAGCAGGTCTCTAACTGTCTCTATATGAACTGTCGGGGAGTTCTTCTGCTCCCTGTCCCAGACTTCCAAGTCAGGAGGTTGAGTACCCTGAGGATAAGTGGTCTGGTTAGTAAATGCAAATGTAAAGAAGGCATTAAGAGCCTCAGCCTTTTCCTTATACTCAGTAGTCCTATTTTCTCCTGTGTCCAGTAAAGAATGGAGATTCTCCTTGGCCCTCCTCTTGTCGCTTATATATTTATAAAAACATTTTTTTTTATATCCTTAACCATAGTAGCTAGGTTGAGCTCGTGCCGGGTTTTGACCTTCCTGATTTTTTTCTCTGCATATGCTAACAACTTCCTTGTACTCTCTTTGAGTTGCCTTTCCCTTCTTCCACTGGATATAAACTCCCTTTTTCTCCTGGAGACTAAGCAAATGTTCCCTGTTCAGCCATGCTAGTCATCTTCCCTATCGGCTCATCTTATGGCACACGGGGACTGCCTGTTCCTGCACTTTTAATACTTCCTTTTTAAGGAGCGTCCAGCCTTCCTGGACCCCTCTGCCCTTCGGGACTGACTCCCAAGGGACCCTCCCTACAAGTGTCCTGAACAATTCAAAGTCAGCCCTCCAGAAGTCCAAGGTAGCAGTTTTACTGACCCCCCTCCTGACTTCACCAAGAATAGATAACTCTACCATTTCATGGTCACTCTGCCCAAGAGAACTCTCTACCACCACATCTCCCACTAGTCCTTCTCTGATCATGAACAGCAGGTCTAACAGGGCACCCCCTATGGTAGGCTCACTAACCAGTTAAGTCAGGAAGCTGTCTTCCACACACTGCAGGAACCTTCTAGACAACAGAAAAACAATTGAATGAATTGAATTAAGAAATAGAAAAATAATATTGATAAATTCTTCCAACATTTCTAATAGTTGTTTTACAACACAAAATGTAATTTTGGCATAAAAGATAAAAAGTACAAAGAGAACAAATTTTACTGACTTTCAGAAAAATATTCACTACTCTTTAATTTATGGATCACCTGCTTATAAATCAGCTACTGGCCACTCTGACAAAGCTGAAACCTTTAATTGAATCAGGACTACTATTTCTATATTTTAGAAGAGGAAGTTGTTTCAGCTTTCTCAGCATATAGAAGCATACAGTTCAGTTACTCCTGCTAAAGACAGAGTAGGAATAAAGTGCTATCTGTTTTGCATGTGTATAGTCATGAGTACAGTTGTAGCAAGCATTTGAAAAGGAGACAATGCTCATACCTATTTTATTAGCAAAAGCATCCAGAATTCAACTGCTGATGTACTCACAATGCACAGTCAGGAATGGATAATATTGGTGAAAATAGTAACGCCCATGGTGATCAAACATCATCATAATGAATCTACATCTGAACCTCCATGGCCAACAGGCTATGCCACTCTTAGCATATGGCATCTCCCTGACCCTGTAAATAACTTCGGCTTCTGATGGGTCACAGGTTCTTTGTTCTTGTTGTTTCATCACCTCTGTCCCACAGAAGCACCATACTTCATAAGTCTTGAATTGCTCAGCATTTAAATCCACATTGCCAAACAATGTTTCTGTCAACAGTAATATACGAATAGTAAGATTTTAAACCCATCAGTGTATTTGAAAGCTGTAACCCTGGTTTCTGAAAACAAAAGTCCTAGATTAAAATCTGCTAGTCAGGCAACCAATATGTTCAGCAAATGGTCAGTATAAATTAAACCAAGAGGAACATAACAGTTGACAGACTTTGTTACCAGTCACATCACATTCCAGTATCTTCTGTTCTCACTAGCTAGAGGCCCTTCTGCATTACACTCAGTCTTTGTATTAGAGACTGTCATGCAAAATGATGGAAGAGAGTCTAATGAAAATGAAATAGATATTAAAGAATGCTGTTGTAAAAGGATTTAGTTATATTTTCCAAACACAAAACCAGAGCACCTCCCCTCATACAAATAAAGTACCTTTCAGTTTGAAACTGAAATGGGAGATTAGCACCGTAGGTAGAAGAATGCTTTCCCGAAGAACCCATTAGGCGAACACATTGTATTTCAATTGCCTAAGAGAGTAAAGTAAAAATGAAAATACATATGAATAAACTCACATTTTGATAGCTGCCTATCTAAGGAATCTCAATGATCCAGGTTGTCCTAAAACTTTGCAAGTATACATAACAAAGAAACAAAAGGTAAAAAATAACTTAATTTGAAAAAACATAATCAAGAATTCCTCATAAGTACAGTTAAACTAAGAAAAACAATAAACAGACAAAAGAAAAAGAGAAAGAGAAATTATCTTAGTACCAACTTCTCCCAATTCTCTTATGCAATATAATTCATGTGTCTACATCACCAGTCCTGCCTCCCCTCCCTCCCGATCCCCCACCCCCCCCCCAAAAAAAAAATGTCCTTGAGAACTTTCCTGCCACCACTGGGACAGTTGGAAAGTTGGCTGATAGATCATGAGACTGTGTTGGATAAAGCACAGAACAGTATGCCAGCCCTTCTCTACCAACAGTGAGTTGTAAATTTTCCAGGTCTGTTGGTATAAGCAAGATCTGCAGCAAGGTTAGATATGTTTTGTTTCCACAACAATTTATTCTCCCAGATAACCAAAGTGTGGACAATGTATTTGAAAACAGTTATAGTGACTTGAATTCATGTATATTGGACCTGCTTCACCTTCCCTCCACCTTCCCCTTTGTTGTGGCATGTTTCTGTGCCTCCAGAACTGCAAAGTAAGAGGTGAAGCATTCAGGGAGCTGTTCTCTTAATATTTCTTAGGAGAATCTCTTTACAACCACTAGCTTATGCAAATATGATTTTCTGCCTGAACCAACAATTTAAAGTATGACATGTCATTTGCTAAAATCTCACTGCCTTTTTATCAAGTCGTGTATAGCTGAAGGTTAAAAATAATAAGATGATGCTTTAATATATGTATGTGCTCCTGTTTAATTGATCGGATGGTTAGACGCAAGAAACTTTATCTAATGTATTTGTCAATCTGCAAAAGCATTTCAATTCATTAAATGCAGTTGGACTTGATGATCTTTTCAGGTCTCTTCCAACGATTCTATTCTTTCTATTCTATTCTATCCTATCCTATCCTATCCTATCCTATCCTATCCTATCCTATCCTATCCTATCCTATCCTATCCTATTCTATTCTATTCTATTCTATTCTATTCTATTCTATTCTATTCTATTCTATTCTATTCTATTCTATCCTATCCTATCTTATCCTATCCTATCCTATCCTATCCTATCCTATCCTATCCTATCCTATCCTATCCTATCCTATCCTATCCTATCCTATCCTATTCTAATGTCTTGTTCAAGTATTTACTTGCTATTTTTCATGCATCTGTTCTGCAAACAAAGAAATCAGTAAAGGCATAACGTCTACAGCTGCAGATGGGGAGAGGTAACTCCTGATTTGAATTGCCATAGTCTGCATGCTTGGCTCTTCCCTGACTTGGGACAGGACATAGGAAAAAGGGACAGCTGATTCTACAGTTAAGAAAATCACAGTACTGTGCTAGTCAGTTGAGAACAAAGTTCACTTTAAATATCTAACTGCCATTTTGACATTTATTAATATGGTTCCTATATTTGTGCACTCTGTTAGAAAAGTCTCATTTCTTTCTTCCAATTGACCAGAATAGTCTTTCTGTAAGGTGGAATGTTCCTTAGTAAAACTGGGAAGGAAAAGTATTTTGTATGCATTGTTACAATCTAAAAATTAGACAGCCTTGTTTTGTGGTTCTAACTTCCTTTATCAGGACTGACCTCTCTGTTGGGCCTGTCATTCCTTTTCTCCTAGTGGCAGTGCGACCTTTCTGCTGAAGAGTCTGGCTTCCCACACACTAGTTTCTGTGACCTTTATGGGAGCCTTAGTAGAATGACTTAGAGGCATAATCAGCATACTTCACTTCTGTATTTTCAGATATATAACAACACTTTTTTTTTTTTTTTTTAGATAACTGCTGTGTATTTCCAACAATAAAGCAAGGAGAGTGGTAAGTAAAAATGAAGATTATTTCTGAGTGGAAAATCTGAGTTAAAAGAATAAATAAATAAATAAAAACTTGAATAAAAATACATACAAGGAAGTCACAAGATTTACATGCAACTATTTGATCAATGCAGGGTTCAAACACATTATTCTTTCCTTAGCTTGCATCAAGGTTATTTGAACTTTATGACTGCTAATCATGCAGTCTACCATCTTCCTCACCTACTACTACGATTTGACAAGGACTTCCTTTCAGCTTGAAACATACTAGAACAAATTAATTTTGAGCCTTCATTTTCTCATAGGTCATATTGAGAAACCACTAAAAAAATCTCTTTTCTGGTTCTCTAGAGACAAGTTGAACATAATAAACTGATTTGTCCATTTTCCTTGTCTATCTATGATCACTTTTAACTTAATTTATTATTACAAGTGAGGTGATATCTTAAAACAAAGAAACAACAGGAAAAAAGAAGTCATAGGTAGTAGATAAATTATTATTATTATTTTTTTTTTAGTGTAAAATAACCTTAAAAATGCAAATAGATAGATGAATGAAAACTTAGTGAAAATTATTTTTCAGAAAAATCATTTGTTAATTGTAGACACAGAAGCCAAGAGAGAACTGGAAAGATTATTGGAGAAAGTTAGGAAAAGTCAGTGAAGACATTGACTCCAAATGTTATTGGGCCAAAATGACAGGTTCAGTCATATTGCAACCTATTCATTTAAACTGAAATTATGCCTGTAGTTCCTGAAAATAAAAACAATGCAAGTAGCTAGATTTAATTTAAAAGTGCTTTCCATATAATAATTGTTTAGAACATTAGTGGTGATGGAAGCAGTCTTAGGTTAGGTATACCCCAAAGAGTTCAGTTTCTTTATTCCTCTGAAAGAATTCTAATTTAAACACTCTCCAGACTTGTCTGTAAAGTTGAATCAGTATGGAAGTACAGGAAAATATCACCCATTCATAAAATACTGAGAAGAGTCTCCTTGGAAAGTTGAATAAGCTTATGATATTTAAAAAAAAAAAAATTTAGGTTTTCTTAATTCACCAAAAGTTTGCAACTCAATTATTCTTGTCCATGAATGTTGTTCAAAATATGCCAAAATAAATGAAAAAATAGTAATTTAAATAGCAGATAAATTAAATATTCAGCTTAAGTTCAAATGAAAGCAACACGCAGATTTAAAAAGTGGAAAAAACTCTTAAACCCACAGTACAGGGAATGTTAAAGGACATTAGTGAATCAACAAATAAAGAGTCTTATGAAACAGACAAAGTAAGGACAAATATAAATAGTATTTGCTACGAGGTGGGATTTTCAAAAGCAATCTACATGCAGTCTTTATTGTCTTTACTTGGAAGCCAATAATAAGTCTTCCACAAAATTAGGAGGAAACAGATCTAAACCAATACTTTCAAGATCCCACCACTAACCATAAAATAAAGTTTTTATGTTCCTTCATATAGCACATTACAATCTTACAGAATAATTCTCTGAGAACATAGTAAGGTCACAGATTACTTTAAGTATATTTAATACATAAAGCACCAATGTTCAATATGTTCAATAGGAGATTTCATCTGTATTGTTAAAAGCAATGGCCTGCAAGGTAATTGTGAAATCATATTTGAGACTGACGTCAAATAATATGGCTAGGTTGAACTGTAACAGCAGCTACCATGATACACAAGGTGACAAGGATTTTATCATATTCTGTGAAGACCATGAACTACATAAGACTTAGATTCCAGTCTTTCTTTGAGAATTCATAACTTTGGTAAACTATGACCCATAGAAGACAGTCCAGAACACTCCCTTCCAGAATATTTCCCTTGTACAGAAACAACTTTAGGGTTTCTGTGTTTCAAGTCAAGAGAGAAACTCAGTGTCGTAGAAACAATGAGGAAGATCATGTTGCTCACCTGGCTTGTGGGGATCAAGGATCTGAACACATTTGAAGCCACTGCCTTTACAACATGGACACAAATCTATCTCTCTGTCTCCCTTCTGGATCTTTTCTGGTTTATATAATCATTGATTAAAAATGAAATGAGAATGATTCTATTTGAAAATAAACAGTTCTTCATACTGAGTTTCCACAAAATATCAGCCACTTAGGAGATGAAGACATATGAAATTGTATGAGTAAAATATCAGAGATGAAATTCTGTTTTGGGTTTACTGGTTACTTTGGACAGATCCAAAGACAGGTCAGCTTATTCTTAGTTGATGTGCATCAGCAGACAAGAAAAAATGTGTTGGAATGACCTACACATTAGGTGTCTCCAGTTTGGGACCTTTACACACTGGGAAAGAGGGCTGACAGGAATCTCATGAAGTTCAACAAAGCCTTGTACCTGGGGGGTAAAACCCCATGCACCAGCATATGTTGGGTGCCAACTAGTTAAAAAAAATAAAAAATAAAAAAATAAAATCACAGAAAAAGGCCTTTGGTGTTCTGGTGGAACAATCAGGTTCCTGGTGGATACCAGGTTGAAAGTGAGCCAGCAATGTGCCCTTGTGGCAAAGAAGGTCAATGGTATTCCTGGCTGTTTTAGGCAGGGCACCGCCAACAGATCCTTACCCTCTGCTCAGCACTGGTAAGGTGCATGTGGAGCACTGTGTCAACATCTGGGATCCCCATTAGAAGACTGACACGAATATACCAGAGTGAGTCCAGTGATGGGCCTTGAAGGTCACTGGGGCTTGTAGCACCTAATGTATGAGAAGAGGCTGAGAAATCTGTGCATGTTCAGCCTAGAGAAGACAGTGCTCAAGATGATCTTATCAGTGTATATAAAGACTTGATAGAGTGGGTAAAGAAGATAGAACCAGGCTCTTGCCCAGTGACAGGGCAACAGGTAATGGGCACAAACTGAATAGAGGAAAATCTATTCAAATATAAGAATTTTCTTTTTCCCATGAGGGTTTTTGAATGCTGGAACAGGTTACCCAGGGAACATGTGGAGTCTCCATTCATGGAAATATTTGAAATCCAAACGGATATTGCCTGCTGTAGCTGAGCCTCCTTTGAGTGGAGGCTGGACTAGAAGTGCCATCTAAACTCAATTCTTCCATGATTCTGTGATATTTAAGTACATGTGAAAGAGTGATCGATAAGAAAATGTTAAAAATGTGTTCTGATCTTCTGCTTAGAAAATATACCTTGAAACTCTTTAGTATGGTTACTCTTCTGATAAAAAGCAGTAGAATAGCAAAATTCTCATGAGTATCTTTCCCTGTTTTGGCATCTGAATCAGGTCCTGAAGAATTTGACCCATAGAAGAAATTCAATATATTTTAAGGATTAAGAACATTCAATGATAAGATTAATAACAACTGGGAAAATACACATCTACAAAGAACAATTTACAGGAAGTATTTTAAAAGATAGAGATATATTATTTTTATTTTTAAAAAGAAAAAGGACAATCAATTTAATTATGAAGTAATCTTGAACCTGGAAAGCTCATTTACAGAATACATAATTAGCATATTTAGCTAATTTCTGTAAGAGATATTATCTAATCCTGAAATTAATAGGGTTAATAAAAAATGAAACCCATGGATACGTACAACTACAGTAGGTAGGATGGAGTGTAATGTCCCTTGTGTTGCCAAAATTAATATAGAAAATCAATCAGGTTCGAGGGGAAAAAAAGAAAAAAAAAAAAGTCAGAAGTGTCAAGTAGTGATTTTTTTTTTTTTTTTCTGTTTTTGAAGCACTGATACGGACCTTTCTTTTGCTTGCCTAGCATTTTTGCCATAATAATCACAAAGCTCAAAAAAAGATGTAGCTTATCCTAAGGAAGGGAGTTGTGTCACTCCCATCACACACTTGTACCAGACAACCTCAGTTCTCTACCTTTACTTCTCCAGATTCATACACCAAGGACTTAAAGATCTGATCCCCTGGTCTGGAAAGCTGACAATAGTATGGGGAATAGTTTGGGGACTTTTGGCTATGTTTTAATGCCATCACTGAAAACTTCACAGATACAACTGTCTTCAGTATGGGTAATAGTTAAATTATATATCAATTCACCACTGCTGGGCAGCTTGCCATTCAAAATATGGATGGAATATTAACCTTCTCTGAGGCAGTAACTTCTTCTGTAACTTCTGTTTAATACTACATCAAGAGTAATATTTCATCTCAAATAGTCAATGCACTGAAAATTATAAAATGATAAATTCTGGAAAATTATTACACAGAATTTAGTGGAACTTGGATTGACATAACTTGTGAGATATAAAAATCAAGACAAGAATTACATTAAAGATGATGTAAAGTAGTAGACAAAGAATTATGCTAATTATTTATTTAACATCAAATGGTTGAGTATTTTTCAAAGAATGAATAACGTGAAAGCTAAAGAGGCATGAGAACATATAATAGTCTAAAGGAAAACATTCATAGGCATTTTTAAAAGTGAACATATATTTGCAAAAGCTAAACACAATAAGGATGCAAATTGTACAGAAAGAATGAGACCAGCTCAAAATTTAAAGGAGATTTTCTGATATAAATTGTCAGTTGGGTGGTGTTGAAGGTAAAAGGTAGAATAAATATTCCAGCTACACAGTTAGTGTAAATTAGATAAACTAAATTAAGGAGGTTTCACCAGCCTATTTAACCTATTAAGTATATTAGGAGAAATCTAATACTCACTGTTTTTAAAATGAAGTTATCAAAGGACTCATCTGAAACTGAAGTAGTAGAAATATTCTCTTATATCTCTTTCAGAATTCACCAAACACCTTTTGATTCATGCAGAGAATCAAATCATAAATTATGATTGTTGATCATGATCTGCCTCTGGATAGGAAAGGACTTGTAAAGTTAATGCACACACCATTTTTTGTAAACTTAAACGTACAGTAAAGTGATTTAGGTATTACCAGTTACTTTTGTGTCTTCAGTGAAAACAGCCAACAATGATTACTATGGTGGACTTTCAAGCCAAGGACCTGTGATCGAATATGCTTGAAGTAATGTCAAAACCAGTCACAGATAGCTTTATTCAGCTATCGTTCATAGAATGAAAGGCAAACCATCTTTACCAGACAACACATAGAAGACCATCTCTTTGGTACCAAACATAACCTATCAACTTCTCCTGCTGCAACCAGCAAATTAATGAGAGAAGAATGCAAGACAAAAGAGATGAAGAGAGTGTGAGCTGAGTGTTTCTGCCAAGAGTTATTCTGTGTCTGTGGTGGGAAAAAAAAAAAAAATAAATAAAAGCCTGAAAAACTGAAAAGAAGGACACTGAAAAGGAAGAAAAAAACAAACAAACAAACTAATAAACAAACAAAATAAACAAATAAATCCTGAAAAAACAAACAAACAAACAAAATTGGTATTTCAGCACTTTATTATGTTCCAGAACACTGAACTGAGATGAACACCATTGTCAGTAAAATACTTTCCACTTCATGGAACTGCATTTAAAATATGGTGTAAGTGAAGACTGGTCTAATACTAACTCCTGGAGTGGCAAGCAAAGTGGTGGGTGTGGTTAGATAATCATTCATTTTTCCAAACTAATCACAGATTAAAGGAAGTCCATTTGTCACATGGAAAACTTGCTCAGCCCACTTAGTTTAAACCAAATCATGATTGAACTGGTTTTACTTATTTATTAACAAGGTATAATTAACTGTACATTCAGGATCAAAAATTATACATTGAGGATCAATACTAACAATACAAAAGATAAACCACAATACAAATGCAAATGCTAATAAGCAAAACGACTTCTTCCAAATACTTTCTATAGTTCCAATAAATTTTAATCTTGCCTCTTCTCCCCAGCACAGTGTTATGTGCACATGTAACCTTCCTAAGGCTATGGGGGATACAGGCCTCCCTTGTCTGGGCATGTTGGACCCCCTGACTACACACCTCTGTCCTGGCCACCTCACCTTGTCCCAGAGGTGAGAGGATCCCCCAGGAGGTTACTCCACAGCCCCAGGGTGCAGATCCCCCAGGGTGCAGGGTGCCCCCATGCTGGCTGTGGACAAGCTGGAGGCAGTGCCTGGTAGTGTGCAAGATGAGGCCCAGGCACAGTCCCCAGTGCCATGGGGCCAGTCTCACAGGGTAACATCAGTGCTACCCTTCTCACCTCTTCTCCTGCCCACTACAGATCCTTGTGTTTTGCTTTTATTGCAATTTAATTGTTTGTTTTTTTTTAGTTTGTTAACCAAAAGCCTAATTAATTTCCTGGTTGCTGTTTATTTCAGTTGATGTTTGCCTTCCTCTTCACTGAAATTAGTTTGGGGCAAATGCCTACATTTTGGGCATCCCACTCACTCACACAAGCCCATTCCTGTCTTGCTGGCTGCTGTTATCCTGGCCTTTTTTTGCCAAGGTGGGCCCTGTGGGCACCCACAAGTACTAATAACACACCAAGCTGTTAGACATAGAGATATACAATAAAGATCAGAAGTGGCAATGAGACAGAGCTATTATACATCTGTAATTTCTATGCTATTGTTTATTTACCCAAATTGCATTTCTGTAGCTACAGAAAAAAAAATACCAAATCTTGCTAAAAAGATATGTTTTTTTTTTTATTATTATTTTTTATTTTTTATTCCTATCTTGCTCTGACTTAGGTTTCTTAAACAACAAATGTCAGTAGTTATAGCTAACCTTTACATTCTGAAAGCAAGAGTTCAGTTTTTTAAATGGATGCTTTGCTCTCATTTTATAAATATTTCAGCAGTTCTGAGGGAGAACTGAAATATCACTTTTTGAACAGAAAATAATTTGACTGCACAAATTCAGAAAATATTTACAGCTCTACTGAAATACTAAACCTAAAGAGGAGACGATATAATGCAAGTCAACTTTTGAGTTTGCAGAAGAAATGGAGCAGTTTCTCTACACAGAAAATAATAGTATAATAAGTCCAGTTATTATCAAAGGAAGATTGACAATCCCTTCCCTTTGTAAAAGCTCTAGTGAAGAATCAGTGAAAACATAAATTCTCTATGCTTTGTTAACAATTGTATATAACTATTGTGCTTCTGCAAAATCCTAATACACCCAAATTAAAAGTAGCTTGATGTATGTGAACACCTGTGTAAAGAAAATTAATATATATATATATATATAAGTATGGTTTGGTTTCAATGACAATAAATAAATAAATAAATAAATTGCTTCACTGCTCAGCATGTTTTTGCCTTCTTGGCTTGAAAACCACTGGATTCAAAGTGACAACAGAAGAATATGACAGCCTAAAACAATCCTAGTAACACTGTTGATTCAATTCATGCTTGATAAGCTGAGTAATCACAATTACATATGTTCATGAGAATAGAATATACCTATACTCTTTAGTATATTCTTGGTCGACTAAATAGCCTCATGAATTTATGCTGTAGTTACATGTGCATGGCAAGCGAACAATGTAATAAATCTTACAATGCAAAGTATCAAATGAATAAACAGTGACTGCTGGATTATTCTGCACTTACACCATTTTATAGCTTGGAGTATTATGCAATATTTTCCTCTCATAGTAATACATTTTCTCCAATTTTATTACATTTCATTAAAATAATTATTAAAAGAATAATTTTAAATGAAGACCATAGACTGATGACATTATATTTGCATTTGCATTTCCAGTAAACTCATCTCTGCCAACTTTCTACCTATTGGAGTTCACTCTAAATTTTTACCTCACAAAATTTAAAACAGCATCGGTATGTTAATGACTTTTAAACATACTCAACACATTCAAACAATTTCCATATTTATTTATTATTGCTAAAAAATAATAATAATAATAATTCCGGAAATTATCAGGGCAAATTAATAGAAGATGTAGGATATAAATCTCATTTATGCCTTGTATATAATTTCTAACAGAATAAATTTCATAGGTGGTTGGTGATAGCCAGTTGCCTCTCATTTCTCTATGTGTTTAAATGTTTGTCATCTGTTTCCTGATACTCAAATCAGCAATTAACTGTTTTAAATTAAGTTAATTTCCCCATATTGTGGCTCTTTTGCCCACAATAGTAACTTCTACGTGATTTTCCTGTCCTTATTTCAACCCATGAATTTTCTAGCTCTTGTTCTGCTATTTTCTCCCCTGTCCCACTTGGTGGGGAATGAGCAAGCAACTGGGTGGGTGTTTGGCTGCCAGCTGGGGCTAAACCAGCTAACCCAGCCTCAGATAACTAAAAATTAAATTATTCATTCACCTAGACTACTTCAATTAGAAAGCTAGTTGCAGGGTAAAATTCACCCCACATAAGATAATTATGAGAAATTAATTAGAGATTAATGGCATATGCATTTTAAGGTTCTATTTTATACTTCTTACCTTACCAAGACAGTGATCTAGCTCACTTGATAGACTGTATTTTGCAAAAACATAGGCCTCGTAATCTGCTGCCCAATAATGAGAACTATAATTCTGTAGCAGAGAAACAAATTTCTCAAAGCTCTGTGTATGTTAATATTTAATAAACCAAGGTTGGCTCTGAAATGTGTCCAAGGCTGCAGCAGTTTCAAACAAGCAGAAAAACAGAACTAGAAATGTATGCTAAAATTAAGTGCATTGGTAAAATCTTGGCAATCAGCTATGAATGAATTTGTAGATTATCCTCTTTAATAGGCATGAATCCCATTGTAGATACCTGCACACTTTGTATGGGAGAACCTAGAACTCCAGCTCACAGCAAGACTGTAAGTCCTTGTTTATAGAAACTGAGGGTGGTATTTCATTTTATGAAATAAAACATTTAAATTATCTAGTGCAGTGTCAGTATCTTCATGTGAGCCAAATGTCTAAACTCCAATTATATTTGGTGAAGTCAAGGTATTGTGTAGATACATTCTATAGTGCTATTCAGCTGATCAAAAAATATGCATCTACTGTAGAACAAAATGAATTGTGTTCCATACTCTTTTTACTATATTGAATAGATATTCATTGATTATAATGGGAGATTAGGCATTAAGAGCTTCATTCAGTTGCCCAAACACAGGCAGCACATGGCATTTAAGCTATTCTGTGACATTCATTTCCATGTAGAGGTGATAGCCTCAAACTTTTTGAGGCTCATGTCCATGCTCTTTAAGAGCAGCCATTAAATGTCAACATTGATAGAAGCTACTGTCCTTGTATCTCAAATGGCAGTAGATGCCTCTGTCTGGGCATCTCAATTAAGCTCTTGATTGACATATAAACAAAAAACGGTGTCTTTATCAAATACTGTACTCTATGCTATACACATATAAGCCATAGTGATGACATACGCTCAAGAGTTAGCGTATGTCTAGATCAAATGAATGTGAAAGAAAAGCCTGCATAATCATGCAACTGTTGTATTGTGAAGAAACATGATGTACCAGTCATGTGATTCAGGGGTGAATTTCCTATGGAGTCCATCCTGGTAAATCTGCATGTGGTCATAATAATATATTCAGTAGTACAGTCACTTGCCTTTGAATTTTTGGCCTATATCTTTTAGATGATTTTAAAACTTCCATCTTGGTCAGTTATTTTTAATGTAGTTGTTATTTGAATATATACA
Source organism: Stictonetta naevosa (assembly GCA_011074415.1). Taxonomy (NCBI): domain Eukaryota; kingdom Metazoa; phylum Chordata; class Aves; order Anseriformes; family Anatidae; genus Stictonetta; species Stictonetta naevosa. The sequence goes on along the minus strand of CM021698.1, from coordinate 127,702,830 downwards.
GTGAAAAGTAAGAAATCAGTATATATGACATTAAGCAAAGGCTGAAAATATTTGTACTGATTTTTGAAGGACTGTTGAAAGGGAGATAACATAACAATAGAATATTCCCTCAAAATTTGAAAAGCTATTGTACTGTGCATACAGTTTCCATGATAGCAATGACATAAATATTCAAGAAAAGCTGTTTGTGCTTGTGATATAAAGTAGTGTTACTATAGACCCCAACCTGAGAACATCTGAAAAGCAGCCCCAGGGAAATGCTGCAGGCAGCTAGCTGATACAAGACTGTCAAAATTCAAGGACTTTCAGGACATATTCTTAAATGAAAAATAGAGTGAAAATTGCAAAATTACTTCTTTGAAGTACTTCTGTTTCATCTGTAGTGATTACTAGGGTGTTTTGCTTTCCCTAAAGATTTCTCTGAACCTAAAATAGAATAGGATAAATTCTTCCTCTCCTGTTTAAACTTGAAATACTTAGCTATTTCTTACAGTAAATGGAAAACAATTTCTGAGAATATCGAGAAAATACATTTGTTTTCATATTTTTTTGCTTTAAAGTCTATGTTGGTTTAAAATTTAAAATAATGGCTGCTTTTTCTGATGGTCATCTGTAAGGCAAAAATATTGAAATATCTTTAACTGTGGATTTTGAGTCACTGTAAGTAGTTCTTTTAGCATAGTTCAAATTTCTCACTGTGCATCAAGGAAAATTCATAGCACAGAAGAGAGTGAATCTGGGTCGTGTTTGCTCAGCTATGCTTTTCACATGTCTGAAGTCAAAACTGTACTTTCAGACTGTATATAAAGAAGTGAGTTGTTAAATCTTGAGACTGTTCTTCACTTCCTCACTTTATAGTTGTTAACAGAAAATGAATGGAAAGATTCATTCTCACTACTAAAATTACATCACATCATTTATAGTACTCTTGCTGTAAGCTTATAGCAAGGAGTCAAACAGGATGCAAAGGCAAGACATCAGGGATTCATCTATGCAGCTCAAGATATGTTGTGGAATCCTTGTTTGCAAAGGTTTTTTTTTGTTTGTTTGTTTGTTTGTTTGTTTTATCCTTAGCATAACTTTCTTAGGGTCTCTGTAGAATTCCTGGGAACTGTCCTACTTACTGAATTCTTTCTCTCTTGATCTCTGTCAACTGTCAAAACATGAGTGCTTTTTTGAAGTCCTAATTAATTCTTTTTCCTTGCCTTATCTAGTAATAAGTCTTATTCTGACTTATCTCCTTAGCAGATATCTTTAGGGAAAAAAAAAAAAAAAAAAAAAAAAAAAAGTTTACTAGTTTCATATTGTTCCAGCTGGCCATTTGCGATGGCAGGTAAACCAATGGAAGCAAGACAGAAGACCACATCTTGTGCTAGTGAATGTTCTTTCTTAATGGAATTTTTTGTTACTTCTGTGACTTTTTATGCAGCTTTTCAGCATTTTACTTTCTTAAAGATTTCTGACTCTTTTTCTTATGCTGAGATTGGGCTGACATTTTAAAGATCTTATTTTTAAACATAGTAATTTGCATATAGAAACACAAGAATTTATCCTTTGTAATGACAAAGACTCTATTGTTTTCTTTGAATAAGTTTACCCAATAAGTTCAAAATGTTCAGAATTCAGGCAAGAAACATTATTCTGTTCTCATGTGAGGAATCTTGTATTAATCCATATTTTACCACTTTTAAGCATATGCTCTTACCCAGACATCAAATATTCAATGTCAGTACTTGTTATATAAAATATAGCAAGTTTAACATCTTGTCCTAGATTTTAAGAAATGGTCTTTTTGTGTATTTAACTTTGCATATACAAATAATTGAGCTTAAATTTCTGCATGCATAATTCATAACAGGTGCAAATATTCTTTGGGTGATTAGATAACTGCTAATATTTGAGCTCACATTCACTTTAGGCATATGAATTCAGGTCAACGATTTCTGAACATTAAATTGCCTCAAACTGTGAAGGCAAGCAGACACATGTAAATCAAGCTTTTATTTTGCTGACTGATAGGTGGTGGATTTGTTCCTCCAGGGTGCTGAGAACTTTAGAGAAATATTGAGCCTCCACTATCACTCTTGTGATGATTAGGAGTGCAGATACCTTGTACCCTTGCACCCTTGCAGTATTGGGAACAAAGATATCTAAAATCTTTATTTGTGAACAGACTCACTTTCAGGCTACAGTTCAGAAAGCATATGTTTAACTTAAGGGATGATGAAGTGTCATTGGAATGAAGGGACTCACTTACGTGTTTTAAATTAACCACATATTTAAGTACCTTGGTAAATCATGGCAGTTTATTAAGAGACTTGTAATGGGGGAACAAGCCTATTAACATCAAAAAGGCACAGGACATTCATGAGAACTTAAAAGAAATTAACCAACTCACACTAGCTAAAGAGCATTAAAGCTTTGTATGGAGGCTCTAATTCAGATGTAGAGTGGACTTGGGTCACTTTATCTTAATCCTCCTTAAACTACAGTGAAGAAAGGTCAATAATTCTGAATGAGGGAAGTTGCAGAATGTTTTAATATGCTTTAATTTTGTTTTATTTTGATAAGTAGAAGTAATATGATGTATTTTGGATGAAATATATATATATTTGTAAGAAAATTAGTTTATTGACTGCAAAATATTTTATATGCATTCTCTCAGGCTTCAGAAGGGTCCTGCAAGATTTTTTCAAACTTAAGGTCTGGAGTGAAATCATAGCCCTTAGCTCTGAGGCAGGCTCCAGCTCTGTGGTCCCTGAGCCTGAGGCTCCCAAGCAGACTTCCCAGGGTTTTCCTATGGCATCCTGAACAGGAGGCTCGGCTGAGCACACCAGCTCCTATCACCCTGGAACACTGAACCGAAGGCTTAAAATCCAAGGAATTGCATCTCTGGTTGAAAATCAGCTTCCCAATGCTGTAAGAAGAGCCAGAAACCCTGGCTGAAGCTAGTGTTGTCAGAGTTTAATAATTCATTTGGGCTGAACTCCAAGAGCATTTATTTGGATAGCAACCAAACCAAACCACAATAAAAATGGAACACTTCTCCTGAACCTGTTATATTCCCTTCTGTACTTGCAGACTTATTTTAAAAGACACTTCTAGAGAGGGTCTATTTGCTCAGAATATGAGAAGCTGGACACTTCTTACATATTATGATACTAGTAACAACAAGATATTTTTCAGTTTGTTTTTCCAGACTGAGTTCACTCAGGTATACCTATAACAGACTATTATATATAATTACACAATTATATATGCAGATAAATGTATCATTATCTACCATATCTACATATCAGTTATATATGTAATTAAAGGAGAGTAGTATAAGGACTGATAACAGAAGAAATTTTAAGTTTGACCAGCATAGGATAAATTCCTTCAGTTGCACATTCACCAAGTCACCACAGAAGATCAAAAGAAAATTCTGTAATAAATAACAACCTTTAATATGCCCAATACACAATATATGCAAATTAGGATAAAACACGTGGATCAGAAAATTTAAAATGTTGTTGGTGATTATTGTGGAAGGATGATGAAAATGAGAAGACTGTCACAAAGTCCCTCATACTAATGATGGGTTCTCACATGTGTACCCAGTGCCCCCTAAGGAATATAAATGTTCTTCAAGGGAGAGGACTGGCATCTGTGTTCTGACCCTGCACCGGTGTCAGGCAGTGTGTGCTGCTACATCTTAGAGTGCTGACTTTGCAGTCTCATAGGGCTGTATTCCTTCTTAACAGGCACCTGGTCAGAGGCCTACCCAGTATTACTATGCAATATAATTGAGTTTACATTCATAGTATTGGGGAGCATTGTTTGTGATCAGTTACCAACAATAACTTCAATTTGCTACTGCTGATTTATTTATTTATTTATTTTTCCTGGTGGCATGTTCAGACATAAGTAATGAAGTAATCTAATACTGCTATAAATAAAAATTAAAAGTCATTTCACACTGAACTGCATAGATCTCCATCCTGAGCATCAGCACTCATAAAAGAAAAGAGACAGGCCTCCTATGAGGCAGAGAAAGCAGTCTGTAGATCTGAGACACATAGTCTAAGGCTACATTGGCACATATCTCACTGATTAACCTCAAAAAATATGGGCTTTTGTCCAGAGAAGTAAAACATAGTGGAGGAAAGCTAAAGACCTTCATTATTAATCCAGTCTAGCTAGAAAAAGTCTCAGTGTTACAATATATTGTTCAGCATATTAAAATATTCTTTTTTTTTTTTTTTTAATGGAGGTTTGTGGAGGTCCTTGGTTCTAATGAATATCTACATCTATTTATATACTTCAAGAGAAGCTAGAAAAAAAGACCCTTTTCCTATACAAATAAAGCCTTTTTCTTTTCACAATGGCTGTTTGTGGAGGGGCTTTTAATTATGTCTGAAAAGTTGATGTTTGAAGTTGCCTTGTCTTAGGCAACTTATATAATTCTATAAAGACCAGATACTCTGTCTCAAAGTCTAACTCACCTGTCCCACTTAAACTTCTACTATTTAAAGACATTTCAATTCAGTGAATGTGAAATTAGATTTTCCATCCTTGAATGCATACAGTTGCATTTGACTTATTTTCTTTCTCGACACTTTGAAGTTGGCATATTACTTTTATACTAGAAAAAAAGTTGATTGAGTTACCCGTTTTAAATTATGATTGGTAAACTACACACAATAGGAAAGAGTTGTGTGATTTTTATAAAGCTCAGTAACTCAAACAATGTCAAGAAGCCCTATATGAGTACACTGAGCTCATCAGAATGATTAAAATATAATATTCTCTCAAAAGATCCTCTTAAGGCCTTCTTGCACTGCTGGAGTTGGATAAAGCAGATTTAAATTACCTACTTCAGCTGCTGAGAATCTCCTACAACAGGCAAGTTCTCAGCTGGTGCATGCTGGTATGACTTGCCATACATACACAAGCATACACTTTTAACCTGCTTAGACAAAGTTTCAAACAGAGGTGGAGGTTCAAGAAGAAGAAAAACCGCAACACACTGTGGTAAACCTTGTATAGGAAATACTCACTGCTTCCAGACATGAATCATGGAAGTTCTACAACTTTTGGGTTTAATTCCTGGAAATGAAATACTGCTGTATGTGGAACCATGACATAAACACCCATGGTATCTTTTCTTTCCCGTGATTTATTTATTTATTTATTTATTTATTTGGGGGGGGAGGAGGAGAAGGGAACAAATTAGTATTTTTTATAAAAGGATGGTGTTGTAGAGAGGAATCTTGTCAGTCTATCACATCACTAGTAAAATAAGTACAGCATGATGAAGAGCAGATATTATTTCAGAATAATAGCCCTTAATTGTGCAATTCTATTTGTTATGTATCTAAATTTTGCACTTTGCCTTGTGACTTAGAGATGTAGCTAGCCAAGTTCAGGATACTGTACACCATCTGAATGTACTAGAGAGACAGTATGTATGTGAAGGAGAAAGATAAAACTTCTCTCAAATCACAAAATATGATGAGATTAATGTAATATCTGTTGATCAGAAAAGTGAATTTGATGAGTCTTAAAATGTACACAGCTAGGAACCTATGATCACCATTTTTTTTAAGGGTCCAGTGTCATTTTGATTTTTATTGAGGTTCACTGTAGTCATTTAACCTATCTGCAATTATCATCCATATCTGGGAAATGTAACATTGATTTATCTGCAAGGAATATAGTAAAATAGGTGGAAAAAATTCCTCTCCTACCAGACACTGGAAGACAATACATACTAAAGAGGATAAAATGCTCAAAACAAACTGTTCTCATTAAAGAATGACATATTATGATATTTTTTATATAATATATAATGCTTAATTATATGAAGTATGTTCATGTGGAAATCTTCTTGAAAGAAATCTGTGAGATATTTTTCTTCACTCAGAGGGCAGTGAGACAAAGGCACAGGTTGCCCAGAGAGGTTGTGGATGCCCCATCCCTGGAGGTGTTCAAGACCAAGTTAGATGAGGCCCTGACCAACCGCATCTTGTAGGTGGCATCCTTGCCTATAGCAGGTAGGGTTGGAACTAGATGTTCTTTAAGGTCCCTTCCAGCCTGAGCCATTCTATGTGTAAGGGTATGTAGGAGAGTTTCTGCTCCTCTAAGGATCAAAGTCAAGGTCAAGGACCATTTCCAAGGCAACAAGGGATAATAAGAAAGGGAGGAAGTGATGGGAGCAAAGTCTAGTCAGTCACACTATTTGATGAGGGCATGTGAGAATATGGGAATGTTTATTCCACAGTCAGACACAGCTCTCTGACTTTGTACCCAGAGTGCCAGCTACTGGGGGACTGCTATGAGTGAACTGGGAGCCAGGAAATGGAGTCAGACCAGGAATGTAGGGGCCCTCTGCCTGTGGACATCGAGGTGCTCCAGTAAGTCCAGAGAAGGGCAACAAAGCTGGTGAGGGGTCTGGAGAACAAGCCTTACGAGAAGTGACTGAGGGAGTTGCAATCGTTCAGCCTGGAGAAAAGGAGGCTCAGGGGCGACCTTATCACACTCTACAGGTACCTTAAAGGAGGCTGTAGCAAGGTGGGGATTGGTCTATTCTCCCATGTGCCTGGTGACAAGACAAGGGGGAATGGGCTAAAATTGCACCAGGGGTGGTTTAGGTTGGATCTTAGGAAGAACTTCTTTACCGAAAGGGTTGTTAGGCATTGGAATAGGCTGCCCAGGGAAGTGGTTGAGTCACCATCCCTGGAGGTCTTTAAAAGATGTTTAGATGTAGAGCTTAGTGATATGGTTTAGTGGAGGACTTGTTAGTGCTGTGTCAGAGGTTGGACTGTGTGATCTTGGATGTCTCTTCCAACCTAGATGATTCTGTGATTCTGTGATTCAGTGATTCTGTGATGTCAGCTACTAGAGCAAGTGGGGTCCTAACATCATCTCCTGGAGTGAGTGGGGATCTTCTACTCCCTGCCACTGAGGTGGGAGTGGTGTGTGTTCATGGAACAGCCACTTGGCAGGAGAGGGACTGGCGTGAGTGAGGCAAGTGTTAGGCTCCATACCAGCAGCAGCAGTCACAGCCCATGTGCCTGGTGACAGCTGCTGGGGGGTCCAAGTGTCTGTATCTGTCCTGAACCTGGTGTGCATGGAGTGTGGATGTGTATGTGTTAGCAAACATTAAGCAGGACCAGCCGGTGATTAGCAGTGGCATGGTCTCTGGGCTGGGGTATCAGGTAGGCCAGGGGTCCATGCTGGTATGCCCAGGGGGACTTATGAACATGGTGTGTATGAGGGCTGCTCATGGTGATCCATGAAGTGGGTATGAGTGCCTGGTATCCAGGCAGGGATGCTGGACAGAGGGACTGTGCCGGTTTTTGAGGGATCTGCAAATGTGTGTAAGCTTGTGATCCTAGAGAGTGCTGTGTGTGCCCTCACTAGTGAACTCCTATCTCTATCAACCAGAGAGGAGGAAAGAGACTCAGTTGTCTGTGTTTTATGTGAGTCCTGTGTGTAAGTGCTGTTGAAGGCACCCTGTGGCTGGGACAGCCTGTGTGACCACTCATGTCAATGTTCTGTCCATGTGTTTGTGTGTCTCTGGGATATGTGCTCAGCTTTGCTACTGGTTGCACCTGCGAAAGGGGAAGCAGCAGCCATGTTCCCCAGCCTTGGCAGAGATTCCAGGTCCCAGGGCACTGGGTGGGCCCCAGTGGTCAGACAGGAATAGTCCTGGGCCCGCAAGCTGGAGGAAGAGGCTGTGTATTTTGCCTTACTTAACATGAGGAATCTATTTACCTTTTAAAGTTTTACTTCTATTGTACCTAGAGTTTCTAATGGCAAAAATGATTGACCAATACCAAACTGTGAATTTAATCTGATCCTTAGTTTAATTTCTCTTGTATCTTGGATACACCTAGAGGTGTTTGGGTGTGTGATAGAAAGGCATCAGAGTTTAGACGACTTGAAAGGAGCTCTTCTAAATCTTTGTATGAAAATGCTGAAACCGCCACATAGTTAATGTTCTTAAAAAAAATGGAATCTTTTTTTTATTATTATTATTATTTTTAATTTTTTTTGTGCCTTCAGAATGCAAAAAGCTTGCTTTTGAAGCTGCTCATCTGACACTTTAATAGTTTACTTGTCTTTTGTGTTCTGTGGGCTGTCTGGTTAATTTTGAACCAGTGTACTAGATCTGACTGGGAAGGAGTTAACTTTCCCTGCAGCAGCCCACACAGTGCTGTGGTCTGCACTTGTAGCTAGAACAGCAGTGGTATCACACAAATGTTTTGACTATTGCTGTACCATACTGGCACAGCATCAGGACTCCCTCCAAACCCCAGCCAGTAGGCTGGAGGTGGGCAGGAGTTGGGCAGGGGGACATCACCAGGGCAGCTGACCTAAACTGACCAAAAGGATATTCCATACCATGTGGTGTCACACTCAGCAATAAAATGTGGGAAAGGGGAATGAGAAGAGAGGTTCTCCTTATGAAGATGTCCGTCCTCCCAAACAATCACTACATGGATGGATCCCCTGCTTCTCGGGACATGGCCAAACATTGCTGGTTCATAGGAAGTAGAGAACGATTTTTTTTTCTTCCTCTGCTTTTTTTTTTTTTTTTTTTTTTTCTTTTCCCTTTAATTAAATTATCTTTATCTTAACCCATGAGGTTTTTTGTTTGGTTGGTTTGTTAGTTTGTTTTTTCTTTCCAGGATACTTTCTTCTCCCCCTCTTCTGAGAAGGGGGAGTGAGACAGCAGTTGTGGTGGAGCTCAGCTGCCCACCAAAGTATAACTTTCAGGTCTTTGTTCCATGGTATCCCTACTTTTTGGAATGGGTTTGTTACATTAGATAAAGTGAGATGGCCTCACAGATAGAAATTAATAATTCTTTCTGCTTCATTCAGATAGAAAATGCTCTATTATCCGAAAGCAGTGAGAAAATCTCAGGGTAAAGTTAAAGAAAACACCTTTTTTCCTTAATTCTCTTGGCTCCTGGTGAAGTCAGTGGTTAAACACCAGCTGACAAAGAGCTAAAGAACAATTTAGCCACTGTGGAGTGTATCACATGCTGAAATGTGATGCTCTGTGACAATTTTCTCACCAAACAACGTTGTCACACAGCGTACACAGATGCATGAATTGAAGAGGACCCAGAGAGTCTGTCAAGAGGAGTGATACATTTAACTTGATTTGGACAGCTCATATGTAAGGCAAATATTTTTAATCATGAAAATATCAGTTGTCTGGTTTAGAGCAAACATTCAGTTTTCACTTATGGACTCGGATTTGGTTTTATTGATTTATTTGGTTTCATTAATTTTATCACAAACTTAATGGTTATTTAATTGGTCAATCTTAAAATCGTGTTAGAAAGCAAATGTCAACTGCTCTTAATTATATGAGTAACTCATACTCATGTAGGTAAACATGTTAATTCCAGTATGACCATTACATAACTAAGAGCTCCAGATAAAATATTAAAGTGTCTGAAACAAGTTAAAAATAAATTCCCACTGCTTTCTGTTGAGGCTAGATATCTCAAAGGAAGGTCTAATTAGGGTTTCATCTCATTGTCTCTAATTTCAAATGTTTGAAAACCTGTCTCTGTCTGCAAGAGTAAGACTTGCAGCAAAACAAGTATTAGAGTTCTGTCATTTATTTTCAGATACTCATATTTATATGTGATCCTTTTGTTTTCATAGCCATTTTCAGAAAGGAAGATGTTATTTTCATTATCTGTAGCCTTGGAATTCAGTCCGATGACCCTTTATGGAAGACTTGAAAATGCCTCTGCATACAGTCTCTTCTCTAAGGATGTCAGTGTGTGAATTAAATGTACTAATTTGTTTTAATAGCTGTAAAAGGCTGAATGAAAGTAGGCTTTGTACTGTTTTTTATGACTAATGTGGGAATCTAGCCAAAGAGAGTTGTGAAAGGTTAGAATGACTTTGATAGTTTTGTTGCCTAATCATGGCACAGAATGTTAATGTGAAAGACAGGTGCTTTGGAAAGTCCCTTTTTAAAGGAGGTAGTGACTTACTAGAAGAAAAAAGTATTTCAAAGTTTGAGTTTAAATAATTACAGTGCTTATAATTCCTTGTTATATGCCTTTCCAAAGGCAGTGATTACATTTCATCATAGAATTTTGCAAATAGCAGTCTTATAGATATTTTACAAGAGATGTTACCAGCATGCATAAACACTAAATTGTGGTTGAACTAATTTTGATTCTGATTTAATTTGACATGTCGGGAGACTTATTTCAACATGTGTTACTGTGTAATCATTTAACTGGTGTCAGCTGAATACAAAAACCAATTTTATACCTACGGTAAAACCTTGACTGTGCAACAGAACTTAGACACTTGTGCAATTATTTCATTTTGGTTTTAGTGACAAATTAAAACTGACAAAGGAGAAAGAAAATTAACAAACTTTGAAATGGAAGCATGTAAAATCTAATGGATTACTCTCTAAATTCACCTGCGATCTTTCTGTAAATCCTAGGAGAAAACAAATAATGAAGAGTAACCTAAATGATTTCCACAGGACTGAAGTGCAATGACATATTAAAGGATCTAACAGTTTTCCTGGTGTCATCTGAAAGGTATGGTTTAGACTCGTGTTTACTTGAGTAAAATACAATCTACAAAGACTCAAGACATATGCAGCTTCTTAAAGAATTACTTGAAGAATTATAGAGCTTATTAAATAAAATAGCTGAGCTATATCACAAGTCATAGGTTGCATTTATCTAATGCGAGAAACAAACATTTGTTATCATTGATGCTGTTTTTAGCTTTTGTAAACTTATAAAAACTACTTATAGCACAGTGTGGCTATAAGTACAATGCATTTCATAATTACCATAAACTTCCTGATCAATAAAGTTTGTGGGGACACAATGTTACTACAGATCTTTGCTTTTCTTGGGAGGTTGCCATCTCCAGCTCAAATTCTTACTTGTCTTTGTGGTCACAGACATATTTATAACTCTCATATGTTTGTCTTGTTTGCTCATTTAATTTATGTAAACTGCTCCATACTCCAGTAGAATGCAAGATTTTTGATACTTAATCATTCTGGTATTTTGCTCCTCCATTTGGCTTTAATCTCAGGCTTTCACTTTCATCATACTCAAGTGGTTCTGTCTTTAGAGTCAATTACCTTACTTCAGAGTCTTTTCATAAAACTACCTTTTTTTCCTTGAGAAAATTAACAATGATTAGCAGGGTGAATGCCAATGCTTTTCATTTTCTAATATGCTTCTGGAAGTAAAGTATATCATTCCATCATGGCTGGGCTCTAAGAGTCATAGTGAATAGAGTTCAATTGAGTTGGCAGCCAGTCAACAGTGCTGTTTCCCAGGGCTCAATATTGGGGCAAGTTTTGTTTAACATTTTTATCAATGACCTGGATGAGGGTATTGAGTTCACACTCAGCAAGTTTGCATATAACACCAAGTTAGTCTGGACTGGTGATTTGTTTGCATGTAGAAAGGCTTTGCAGAGGGATCTGGATAGGCTAGCTAAATAGCCTTCATTAGTGCAGCCAGCAGGACTAAAAAACTGATTGTCTCCTTGTACGTGACGCTGGTCTGTGTTCAGTTTGGGGCTGCTCACTACAAGAACTGATCAAGTGTGTGCAGAGAAGAGCACTGAAGCTGGTGAAGGGACTCAAAAACAAGTGTTATGAGGAGTGACTGAGGGAATGGGGGTTGTTTAATACAGAACAGAGGAGGCTGAGGTGAAGTTGATGGTTGTACTTGATGATCTCGAAGGTCTTTTCCAACCTATATGATGCTATGATCATAATTCCAGTTCTCTAGATTAAAAAGCAATATCATGAAGTAGTGCTTCATTATTCAGTGCTCAGGAATTCAGAAAGAGGGCTTTTTTTGTTTTTGTTTTTGGTATTGTTTTGTCTTAATGCTGTTTTTTAAAAATTGTTCAGTTGTCCTCATGGAAAATATATTTCTGTATTTCAAATACAGTTTTATGATTCAAGAAAAATAACTTCCTGAGCAATGGAGGAGTTACAAAGAAAGTATGCTATAAAACAGAAAGGGAAACCCTAAGCAGATGAAATAAACTGTAATTTGCCCAACAAATGTCAACTGAGTGACAATTGTTGAGTTCTGCTAAATTTCCACAAAATGAACAGTGTAGATATGCACATGGCTCTGCCAAATATTAGCTTTGTATGTAGACATAAGTGTGCACTTCTGCATTAAAGTTCACTATTACACTTTAATATCCCAGCATTACTGTATAGTGACAACCAGCATGTTGATTTGCTTGACATTCATGTATCATAATTTAATGTAATTTTACTGGTATCCCTGAAGAAAGATAATCTGCACTTTCCTCTATATTCTGATTGTCTAATATATATATATATTTCCTTTAGGTGGTAGGTTCATTGATTAAAACAAATAAACAAAACAGACAAACAACAAACCTTACCCTATGACATTTTATAATTCTAAATGCATTTACTTTGGTTTTTATTTGATACAAAATTCATTGTCTGGTAATGGTAACAACTGATAGTTTTACATCTAGACTGACAGCACTCTGCTTTACAGCAAGCTGCACATTTTAATTACGTATCAGTCTGGCGATTCATACTGTGAACAACAAAAATAAATTACATTGTTGTTTAGGCAAGACATTGTCATTTTGTTGTAATAAATATAAATCTGTTATCATTGTGCTGGAAATAAAAAAGCAATGGCTTTGTCAAGAGTAATGAGCAAGCAAGGTAAACTGAAGTTGTTATTGTAAGGTCTGTGTGCATGCAACTGGATCTGAAAGCACCCAAGCACAGCAAGTTTGATGTTTTCAGTACTCTACAATGGCCATGGTCCTGTGAGAAGGCTTGTAGATGTCTCAGATTTGATGTTTCCTTTGCTGGTCTAGGTGGCACATTAACAGTATATCTAACAAGCATTGATAGACCTAGGTTCCTTCCACAAGGCTGCTCTTGGAGAATAAAAAGAAGTTGTCTATTAACCTTAGAGATGAAATGTTTTGGCCTGGAAGTGAGACTCCTCTTTTGGCCTGGAAATCTTAAAATCTATGACTTTTCTGTCTCAGAAAAGTACCTGACAGACAGAAGCTAGATTCCACTCCAGAGATCAAGATCCTAAAACAGAGGAATCTAAAACAGTAATTTAAGTTTATTCTAGACATGATATACATGTATTTTGCAGAGATATTTTCTGTTTAGAGACACTTTTTCGTCTGTCTGATCAACTTCAGTGCCTGTTTTTATTCACTTTATGGAAACAAACAAACAAAACAAGACAACAACAACAACAACGACAAAACAACAACAACAACAATAACAACTAAAAACTGGCATGGTTTAAATGGTTGGCTTTATTTATTAGATCTTAAGTTTCTGGAACCTGAAGGTGAAGGTGCAACCTTTTCGTGAATGTTTTGTTTAAATAAATAAAATCATTAAATAAAAATTTCACCAAAAGATTCATGTTAGAAAAGTGGGTAGCTTCATTAAAAATTGAAGGTAGTGGGGAAATACATCTTCCTTTCTCAACAGCAGAGAGAAATTGGGGCTGTACTGTGGAAGTTCACAGACAGAAATAAGTTTCCAGAGTCCTAGTAGACAGACACTGGAGAGATCAGGGTTGGGAGGTTTTTTTGCTGTTAATCTTCTGGATTAGATCCATACCTGAATGCAACCCTTTGAAAATACAGGACTTCTAGAGCACTGTACCTACACAAAACCTAGGTCAGGCTACATCTGTGACTCAGAGGTACAGGAGAAGGAAAGGTTAATGACAGGGAGCAGTGAACAGGAAGCTCTGTCTCTGTCTCTGTCTGTGTCTGTCTATCTCTCTGTCTCTACCCCCACACCCCCACACCCCGCCACTGCAATAGAAATTAAATCAGTGTCCACCCCTAATTTAATGATTATCAAGTGCAATAATGTTTTCACTAAACTGATGTATGTTTGTGTTCATAAAAGCTAATAGAAGTAGTAAAGGCCTACAGATGGGTCAGACAGGCCAGCTGTGTAAGAATCTCTCTTAGCTGAAGAAAAACTATCTGGAGTATTTCCCTATTGTAAACTGAAGGCATCATTATACTATGCAATGGAGATTTTTGCTGGAAATATCTGAGTTTTCTGAGAATGAGCTGATAAGTAGGACAGTATTTCCAGTTAATGAGCTGGTGCCCGCTGTTCAGCCAGCTGCTCCTCCCATTCTGAGGCTGCTCAGCCTCACTCTCCCAGCTAGAAAGAATTCAGATGCTTAGACAGGTCTATTAATTGATCAGGTTTCCAAGATTTGGTTGTTATTGTACATAGCATTTCAGTTTTGAAGTAGCTTAGTCAATTTTGCCTACTGTCTTTTTCTGTGAAACTATGCAAGAGTTAGCAGCTTTTCCAGGGTATGGGTACTCACCAGTTTGATCTCAGCTCTGAATCTGACATATTGAACCAGTAGGAGAGGTAGAATAATGGAATGAGGTGTATAGTTCTATGAATAAAACTGGCTAATGAAAATGTGGCACCTGTAATAAAAATACAGGAAAGATGAACAGACAAGCCTATGGTTATAAAAGGAAATTCTTACAAGAACTGAGTCACATGAATTTACCCAAATGTTGGTGAATGCATTTTTAATGGAGCTATCTGAAGATCAAATCTAAGCAGATAAAACAGTGGAAACACCCACCTGATTACATGTTCTGTGCATGTGAGGTATCTAATTTCAATTTACTCTTTCAGTTTAAAGCCATTATCCCTTGTCTTATCACTACATGCCCTTGTAAAACATCCATATCCAGATTTCTTGTAGGCCCCATTCAGGTACTGGCAGGCTCCCCAGGGACTTCTCTTCATGATGCTGAACCCCAACTCTCTCAGCCTGTCTGCATAGGAGAGGTGCTCCAGCCTCCAGGTAATCTTCATGGCCCTCCTCTTGAATCACTGTAATAGGTCCATGTCCTTCTTCTAATGGGCCCCCAGAGATGAAAACAGTACTCCAGGTGGGGTCTCACAAGAACAAAGTAGAGGGGGAGAATGACCTCCCTCAGACTGCTGGTCATGCTTTTTATGATGCAGCCCAGGACACGGTTGGCTTTCTGGGCTGCAGGTTCACATTGCTGACTCACATTGAGCTTTTCATCAACCAACACCCCCAGGTCCTTCTCATTAGGGCTGCTGTCAATCCATTTTTTGCCCATCCTGTATTTGTGTTTGGGATTGCTCTGGTCCAGATGCAGGACCTTGAACTTGGCTTTGTTGAACTTCATGAGGTTCACACAAGCCCACTTCTCAAGCTTTTCCAGTTCCCTCTAGATGTTATCCCATCCCTCCAGCATGTTGGCTGCACCACACAGCTTGGTGTCAACGGCAAATTCACTGAGGGTGTACTCAATCCTACTGCCCATGTTGTCGACAAAAATGTTAAACGGTGCCAGTCCCAGTACTGACCCCTGAGGACACAACTCATCATTGATCTCCACCTGGGCAGCAAGCCATTGATTGCAACTGTGAGTGCCAACATCCAGCCAAATCCTTATCCACTGAGTGGTCCATGTGTCAAATCTACGTATCTCCAATTTAGAGACAAGGGTGTCATGTGGGCCAGTGTCAAATGCTTTGCACAAGTCCAGGTAGATGATCTCAGTTGCTCTTCCTTTATCTACCAGTGCTGTAATCCCATCACAGAAGGCCACCAGATTTGTCAGGCATGATTTGCCTATAGTGAAGCCATGCTGGCTATCAACAATTACCTCCTTATTTTCCATGTGCCTTAGTACAGTTTCCAGGAGGTTTTGCTTCATGATCTCACCAGGCACAGAGGTGAGACTGACTGACTTGTAGTTTCTGAAGTCTTACTTTATTCCCTTTTTAGAAATGGGAGTTATGTTTCCCCTCTTCCAGTCAGTGGGAACTTCACTGAACTGGCACAGCTTCTCAAATATGACAGATAGTGGCTTAGCAAGTTCATCTGTTAGCTCTCTCAGGACCCACAGATGCATCTCATCAAATCCAATTGTCTTGTGCACCTTCAAGTTCCTTAGATGGTCAAACCTGATCTTCTCCTCTTATTCTATACAATGTGGACATGGAAAATGAAACTGAACTCTTACAGCCAGCAATGTGTTTGTAGACTGCAATCATTTTCCTCTTGCAGTTCTATCTCTACTCCTTCTATCTGGTCCTCTTAGGCAATTTTTTCTAAACCTCTAATTGTTGTCATTGCTCTTGTCTAAACTCTACCTCAATGGCATGTGATATTTGATAATTTTCCTGTTTGGGAAGTATTTTTGCATCATTAACCTTTATAGACCGAAGTATGACATTTGATATCTGCATTCAGGAACAGAATAGTACAGAGATTTTCAGATAGTTAATTGGTCATGCTTAGTGAGAGACAGAATTTGGGCACCATATAACTATTTCAAAATGTGCTTGTTGTGTAGATACACCCTATTTTTCAACCTTTTTAACAGGTTGAAATCTACACTAAAGACATGCATAAACCAAGAACAGTGAGATACAGCACTAGATCACTCTGCTAATGGGTAGATATGGCTCTGCTACAATTACTTTGGCACAAGGCTGATATTATTTAAATTATTACTGAACCAGTGAATCCAAAGTCATCTTCTCCAACTAATGCCATCCTATGCTGTAGCCATCAATTCTAATTTTCTATATTCTAATTATGGCATATCTATTTGGAAGCATTTTTTAAATTGTTTTAAAATCACATACTATACCTAAAATACTGTAAAATCAAAAAAAAAAAAAAAAAAGGATAAGTACTTTTCATTCTTGATACTTTCATTCTTGATACTCTTAAGAATTTTTAATTTAATCATAACAGTAATCAAATAGGAAAAAAGAAATTGTATTCATGTAGGATCACTTGAAGAAATTTTTAGAGTATGAGAGTGCAGTATCTCATAAGATAAGCAATTAAAGGAAAGCTGTATTTTATTTTCAGTGCAGTGAAATTCTGCCAAAATAAAACACACTATCAGTCTAGATGCATATCTTAATGTATGTTAACAATCTCTCCAAGCGCAATGGCCTATCCAGGTATGACTGGTTCAGACGTCAGCAAAACACTTCAGAAGAGTCCTGACATCGGATAGCCAGGGTTATACTTTCATCTCAGGGTGATAACAACTATATGTTCAACTCTTAATCCTCCATAGACAACTCCGTTGGTTACTGTTTGCTGCTACAGATGATGTCAACAGCAGCTGTAATCTGAGATCTTATATAGGTCATAGGGATTTTTCTTGTTTTCTGAGTTGGAGTGAGTTTCACTCCATTCCGAGGAAGCATTAATATTCTTTTTTACTCTATTATATGAATGTGAAGGAGTAGATTTGCTCCTTGTTGACTTAAAATGAAGCAGAAATTCTATACCCATGACAAATAATTTAAAGTCAGTTGTTTGGTTATTTGTTATGAGTACGCATAATATGATATAGAGTTGAACAAGTTGTTCCAGATTCATGTTTTCATTTAGTGTGTAGGAAATAAAGTTAGAAAAATTTGATTCTAGTATATGCTCTGATAATCTGCTTTTAATAGTAGTTCTTAGGAAAAAAAAAAAAAAAAAAAAGTTTTCTAAGAATCCTTAGTGATTCTATCTGTCAGAGTTTGCAGACAAATGTACTGCTTTCTTTCTCAGTAAACTTTCAAATTCAGTCTTTTTTCAAGTTATCTAAATTGACATTCCAGTATTAACAATTAATGAGAGAAATTCCATTTGTATAGGTGCTTAAGTGTCCCAATATTCTGAATCTTAGAGTCAGAGTAAAGAAAAGTATTTGTTTAAAGACCTAAATATAGGTATGAAGTGATAAAATACAGTAGGCGTCTGGCACCGCCTTAGGCACTTTTAAAATTATCCTGCAAGCTCATGAATCATTTGATAATTGACTAAGGTTGTAGTTGGGGTTCAGGAACAAAGTTCCTTTCAGTGTTTTTTTTTTTTTTTTTTTTTTTTTTTTAATTTTAATTTCTGCTTTCATAAGAAAAAAAAAATAAGTGTACATAGGGAATGAGGTTTTCATTTTATAAGTTTACTATATTTTAGGCATATTCAATGAGCAAACATAAAAAGATAAGCATTTTTGATTTAGATTTTTCCACTAGTGTTATATTGTAAATTGTTGATATTGCAACTTCTTTAATTAGTCAACTACTTTGTTGACTTAGTCAATGTGAATAACACATAGTACTGCTATTTAAGGAGTGGCCACTGCTATTTCTAAATATAAGAAAAGGCATTTTCTGACTATGACATTGGTAAAAGCTGACTTTTAAAATTATAATCTCCTGTATAAATGTATGACATTCACCAAGAAGTATTTCAGACTAAGTGCTTTTTTTGTTTGTTTTGTTTTGTTTTGTTTTGTTTTGTTTTTCCTTGCTTGACTCTGTTGTTCTTGTTTATTCTAAATTCTGGAATATGTTTTAGCAATGTCACTGAGCTAGCTTTGTCTCCTTTGACATACTTATCTGTTCAAGGCTGTTTCAATTGTTTCATTACTTATTTCAACAATATCAGCAAGAGATGTGAGAACTAACAAGACACTGTTTTTTTTTTCATGAACAGAGAGGTCATCAAAAAGTCTAGATAGTGGCTAACAATCACTGTGTCTCTGTCAATGAACAGTTAGGAAGGAAATGTTTGAGACAGAACTTCTGTCACATATTGAGTTCATGTATTTTCAAAGCACAAGTCCTTATATGATTAATGGACAATTTTAAAGGGATTAAGGAGCTCATCACTTTTAGAAGTGTTCTGCAAGTTTCCAGAAACTTTAATTCCATTTTTCATATGTGATGTCTTGCATCCTCATAGTAAGGTCATGGTTAACACCAAGAACTTCAGAAATACATTTAATTTCACTCCTAAATCAAGATAATTCTGTCTTGAAACATTAAATGTTGTTTCCTTTTAATTTTCAGTACACATTTCCCTCTTTTTCAAAAATATGACCTGTCTGAGATAACTTGTTTATTAGACTATTACTGTCTGAGATACCTTCTTTATCAGATTATTATCTGAGTAGTACTGGAAACAGTTAACAAAGTTCTTTACAAATTATAATATTTTGGAAAAGTAAATATTGTTATTATTACCAGTAAGTGTAAGGATTATTTAATAAACAAACAAACAAAACCTGTATTAATACAGGCTTCTTTTATATATTTCCTTGAATTGTATTCATTAATGTAAACAATTTGGAGTTTATCTCAGAAATTAGATAAAGTGATAGGAAATCACATTTCAAAGCATAGTTTCAAACTTCTATTTTCACTCAGAAATACTCATGTTTCACTATAAGCACCGAAAATGCCACATGAGCCCTAAATCCTTTTGGCTACCAGGTCACTGCTTACTGCAATGCTGATTGAGCACTTTAGAGAGCAACAGAGTTCAGACATTATTTATATGCATAGAAAATAACTGCTGTGCTTTGCTAACACACAGCTTAAGTATTTTCATGAGATGTGAGAATTTTATAGTAATAAATAAATAAATAATAATAAACTGGAAACATAGGAAATTAATTCTGGGAAATGAAGAATTCCAGAGACTGTCTCTTCATGATCTTTTCTTCCAAGGCTGATCTACATTTTAAGAAATCCCACAACAAGTGCTTTCTCGAATAGTGATAAAACACATACGTTTTCAAGGGTCTGTTAGAAATAGGAAAAAGAGTGCTGGAATGGTAGTAGGCAAAGGGGCAGTCCCAGCATGAATGATTGGACTTAATACAATATTCTTCTTGTCTTCTAGAATCCTCAAATGGAAAGTAGTTCTGATGAACAGAAGAGCATGATTTAACTGCTTTTCTTATTTTAGACAGATTTGAGTACATGGAATGTACGTTTCAGAATAGTTTTCCTTATGTGTGGATTTGTTAGTCATGATTGTTTTCATGCACTACTAAGATTTATAAGACTATGCAAGGACATAGGATTTTTATGTGTACACACTTCTTGTACTTACCTAGACAGACAGGTCTAATAATACTCTAATAGAAAACTGGGTCACTGTCCTAATTTTTTACATGTGTACACGATAACTATAGAAACACTATTCTATTCAGGAAGTAAGAAGTTATTTATACGAGCAATGAGGTGTACATTTACCAATTCAAAAGCTCTTAAAAATTTTAATAACAAAAATGCATGTATGTACAGGTATTTATCACAGTCTAACTGACTTAACTGCATTTCTGTGTCATATGTGTTTCAATCCCACAGGATATCAGGGGGACTGAAGTATCTTGCATTTATCACACATAAGTTATAAAATACAGAGGTTATACTAATAGAGACTTTTAAGGTGCTTTCAGTCGCCTTTTTACAACTGGATGGTTTCCTTCAGGCAACTGCAGTAGTGTTCTGCTAAATCCCTAAGAGTATTTATTTTAGCTACGAATATTACAAGATTTTGCAAAAAGGAAAGAAATATTTATTAACATGGCCTACTACAGAAATGCAAATGTACAGGTGTGGAGTCACATGAGGAGCATCTGCTGGACCAGCTGTTGCCACCATTTTAGTGCAAGCTGATGCCCAGGAGTATTTTCTCCTGCGGTTTTGGTTGTTCATTTGGGGAGAATGATAGGTGATTGACTGCCAAGATGAGATGCAATTATTATATTAAGGAGTGATTTGGTTGACCTCAAGTGTACCATCTCATTAGTGACTCACATGATTGGATTTCTGCCAAGACATATTTGCTGGGGTGTGGACAGATTTATTGAGTAGGTCAAGAAGGAAAATAATGTCTGTTTGTTATAATGGTGTATCCTCATGAGCTGTTATCCAAGATACTGTAGTAGAGATGAGGATTACTCATGATACCCAGAACACTATAATCATGACTATCCTGCAGGTTAGTATTAATTAACTGAATGGAAAAAGCACTCAAGCTTCGTTTATTTATTTCTTTATTTATTTATTATCATTATTATTTTTTTTACTATGAACTTTCTCTTCTTTTACTAAGAACTTTCTTTATTAAGTACTTTATTTTTAGCTAAGAAGGCTGAACTGAAGTAGAACCTAAGTTTTCTGAACTGTTAAGCATCTGCAGCTGCCTTTACATAGGTGTATGGTTACATAGGTGTATGGCTAACATTTCAGGAAATCAGGCATGTGCTGTTTTCTTTCTGTTCCTAGGAAGATATCATGGAAAGGCATGATAGATGCTTGGGATACATGAAAGATGTTAAAGAGTGTCATGTTCTTTGCAGAGTGGTGCAGGGAGCTATCACAGCATTAAATGATTATGTAGGAAATAGGTTACAAATTGATAACAAGCCAGAACTTTTAGTAACAGTTTATGAACTAGGGAGAGAAAGAGCATTAGCTGTTGCAATACTCTGTGTGGCAGTGCCTTATTTTTAGGCATTTGCTATTGCCATGGGAAATCTTCTAGTATATTTCAGAATATATGCTTTAAAACAGTATATTTTCATACAATCCTAATTGTGCAGATAAATTCTGAAGCATTATAAAATTCTGTACTCCAGATTATATTGCAGGACCAGAGTTTCAGGTTTAAACTCTGTTTACAAATCACCTGATCTCAGTTTTTACTAAGTTAGTTTTGCAGGTGTAATGATAAACACACCTTCATGGGTTCATGTGTTGTTTCATATAGCCTGTTACCACTGAGTCCCATATTGCTTAGACCAAAGTTTATGTTAAAATCAATAATTGTATTGATAGCATGAGGACTATGGATTATGTTGCTGTAAAGATGCGTTTTGCAAACAGCTAGCCAGTGGGGTCATAAAATTCATCTTACAACAGCTTACTCGAGCAACTGATGAGGCCAATAGTTTAGCTCTTCTTGTTAGTGTTGGATATAAACCTTTGCCACCAACAGTGAAAGAGAAATGGTTAGCTTAAACAGATACTAAATTTACCTTTTTAATGGTTTTCCACTGTATATTTGCAATCCTGTCTAGCATTATATCATTTTTTGCATGTGCATTCTCCACACTTGGCTGCTAGGAGCATTAATATCTTTAATAAAAAGTCCTATAAACATCATTATTAAAATGCTAGTCTGATAGCACACTGCAGGGTGTTTTCGCTATCAAGGTCATAGTCTAAACAATTTATAACAGCTGTAAATATTTAATATAGGCAAGTTTGTGAGAATCTACTCGGACTGTTCACAGTTTTACAGTAAATTTATTTCCTTTAAAAGTGTTTCTTCTGGGACAAGGTTTTGCATGGACTGTACCCAGTAATTACACTTGTGCTTTGTGTATGTTGTTTTTTAGTGGTTATCACATCATGTCTATTAAGATCACATAAAGGCTTATTCATTTGTGTACATGTGTGTTTATTTATTTATTTTCAAATCTGTCAGTGGGCAGTCTACAACTTGAAAGTCACTGTGCAAACATTGCATAGCTTGCAAAAATCACATTGAAACACAAGCTTTTTCTTGTGCTATGCCTTTGGCTGTGCTGTCTGGAATGACAACGGGAGCTGGTACATGTGTCTATTTGACAACTGCCAGGAAGAGAAGACTCCAAATAAACAGAGATGAAATCTAAGCCTCCTGGAAAGTAGCAGAAGTTGTGCCATTGGCTTCATTAGTGTTAGATGTTCACCTTGGGAGTGTGTTCTTTGAAGTAAGTGGTATTGATGTCACATTGTTAAGTTAGTACTAATGGTATTTCAAACAAACAAACAAACACAAAAACAAAAAAACAACTATTCTATTTGGATAATAATGGTGAAAACAGAAACTAACCTTGTTTTGTTTTCTATTTCCTCATGCATAATGTTTAAAACATACACATTGATCTTTCAAGCAAATATTGTTCTTGCATGTATCAGACTTCTGTTCACCACATCTAGTCCCCCCTGCATATGTGACTCAGCCTAACAAGTGATACTTGGTTGTTATCAATTCACTGTGCATTTGATACCTACTGGAAGCATCTTTACACTTATTACATTTATTATTTGTTTATTATTAACTGCCAATAACATTCTACAATTACAAATTTGTCATATAAACTTCCTTGCAATGCTTTTTGAACTGGATATTGAATTATTGTAATGTAGAAGTTTTAATGTGCATTTGCTAGCTGTGATTGCAGATGTGAATTGACAATCAAAGAATAAAACTACCTTTATTTCTGTAGCTATTTTCTTCTGTAACTATTTCTATGGCCTCAGTGTAAAGGCCATACACTACATATGTACATAACCAACATTAAGTGTTACTTTGGCTTTCTCTGGTAGGGATCATCAAGTCGTAACATGTATGTAAAGTAAACGGGTATCCAAAAAAAGTTATTGCATTGGCTTTTATTTTATTTATTTATTTTTCTTTTGTTAAACACCCTATGAGTGGTTTTGTTCAGAGTTTTCAAGCCATTGAAAGAAATTCAGGTGAAAGAGTCAAGGTAGAAGGGACTTGAACTTCCCAGAGCCATCTTTATTTCTGTTAGTAAAAGCAATATTTCTTTTTGACTTCTAAGACAATTCAGCCTAAAGCTGGATGAACTTAAATTTTCTCTTTATTCATAAAGATTTTTTTATATAATATAACAAGCTGCAGGATAGTTTTGTCCAGAGTTTGTTTCAATAGTTTATAGTTTCTATAGAATTTTCCATTTGCAGCATATCTTTTCCCGTTCTTCTCCATTTTTTTTCCTCTAGAATGACTTCAGAAAAATATCGTAATATTATCACAAAGTCATAGAAAGGACTGCTGAAGGTCATCTAATCACAACCCACTTCTCTGAGGAGGTCTGATTAGATTATGTTGTTCTGGGCTGTGTCCAGTAGTCTTGGACACCACCAAGGACTTATTGGTGGACTTGCAGCTTCTTCCAGCTTGTGTTCATTGCCTCCCACCCTCCCACCATATTACTTCAAGAGTCTGACTCCATCTTCTATTTTCAACAGTTGTCAACAGCAATAATTTCCCTGCCTCCCAGCCCTGGGAAAGGCACTAGCCTTTGTGCTTGCTCCAGTTCTGGAGAGAGGTTCCACAGATGTTTACACCAGTCAATGATGTAGAATGTACGATGTTCTGTATTGAGATCTTCAATCATCAGGCATCCCCAACAGTAGATATGTTCTGTGACCTTGCTGTGCTACTGCAAGAAAGAAAACCAACCCTAGTTGGTTGAAGAAGAAGCCAGAGGACATAGTTGCCTGTATCTGAGAAGTAATATTCTGAGAGTAATATTCTTTCATGACAAAACTTTTTTTAATATGTAGACAGGTGCAGATAGTTTATGATCTGTATCTTAGCCTGTTTGCCTTTTCCTTGTCTCCCATAATCCCTGACTACTTGTATAGGATGCCAGAGGTTTTTTTTGTTTGTTTGTTATTGTTGTTTTGTTTCATTTTTTGTTAGTTTGTTTGTTTGTTTTTGTTTTTCCTAGAAAGAAACATGAGCAATTGTGATGAATTTGCCAAGTTTGATATTTCCTTAAAAAAATGTTGTATTTACTGTGTATGCATAAATCAACACATAGCGAAAAACAAACAAACAGACAAACAACAACAACAAAAAACAGATGTTTTCAGGAAGTGTCAAAATTGTTGCACTTGTACTCTGGTGTTCAGCACTATGTACTTTCACAGTTTCCAAAAGTATGACAGCTTAGTCAGAATTACTTTGATAGTTCTGACACAAGCATCTGGTATCCTCTGACAGCTGGAAAAAAAAAAAAAAAAAAAAGAGAAAAAGAAAAAAAGAAAAACAACAAAACAACAACAACAAAACCTTTAAATTTTACTTTAATGAAATTTAGAGATGGAAAAGTAGACATACTTGTGGGAATCTCATACATATTAGCCCTTTATTTGGAGTCTTTATATTTGCCAGTACAGTTTTAGACAGACTTTCCCTTCTTTGAGAGTTTGCAATCTATTCTTTAAATCTATTGCAATCTATTGCAATCTATTCTTTAAATTTATTACTATTTATTTATTTTTTTTAATAGTCATGTGCTTGGTTTGTTACTGTCTATTCTGGGAAGCCAGAAAAATAAGCTATTTAGTACCAACAGCATGATGATCAACAACAATTTGTTGTAATGAAAGGAGTTTTCTTATCAATATTTATTGATCAAAGGAATTGATCAATTGTAAAAAGTGATACTAGCAAAAAAAACTTAAACTTTAAGGATGATTTATGGGAAAAATATTTCTCTTTTTATTATTGTATACTAACCTTGGACTATTAGACTGTGATTAGAAATAGGTATTCTATTTATCCATATTGACAAGAATAGGAATTCTGTCTGCTTGTTTTCCTTTCTTTTACACTTTCTTTTCCTGTAATGCCATGTTATAGAAAGTCTCTATTCAATGATGAAATTTGACTATGTTTAATCAACTAAGGAAAATCAACTAACCTTGAACTCTTGTCCTTTTTAAAACAACAGAAAATATCATAAAGAAAGTAGGAAATTGAAATGCAAAAGTTATTATTTACAAAAAAAAAAAAAAAGTTATATTTAACAGTTATATTTAAAAGTTATATTTAATAGTTATATTTAGTTATATTTTATATTTAATAGTTATATTTAAAAGTATATTTAACAGGAATATCTTGTTTTTAAGAAATTAAAGTAACAACTCATCCCTACTGAGAAAACTCTTACCAAATCTAAGGAATTTCCTTGAAACTCGTAATCTCTAATCGCAAACATTTATGTTACATTTAAGATTATCCTCCCAAAACACCAGCATTCAGAAGTAAGATCAGTGGTTCTGGACTATCCCTTGTCCCCCTGAAAGTCTTTCCATCTTCTACACACATACTGAGAAAGGTAGCTCATTAAACTCACTTAAAGTAATTCAAGTATGTAGAAAAAAGAAAATGCAATGTCAATTCATGATAGAATTTCCACTTTACAGGAATTTAGGATGAAGATCAGTTTATCTCACTCTGTAATTATACTTTTCTATCTGTTCCTCACGTATAAATCTGCTCCACAGGAAAACTTTTGAAGGTTTGTAGAATCAGTGTAATGGAACAGTATATGACTGCTGGAATAAAAGCATCTACTACCATTTTCAATGCCACATTGTGGTCAATACTTATCATTGGGTTTCTGAAGTTACACTAAATGCTTATCTGCATCCCACCCAAAAGGCTTATTATCTATTTATTTATTTATTTATTTATTTATGTATTTTAATTTTAGAGTAGAATCAAATACAGTAGTTCAGTTCAATCGTTAGGGACCTACAAAGTTCATCAAGTCCAACTCCCTGACCAATTTAGGGCTAACAAAAAGTTAAAACACATTACTGAGGGCATTATCCAAATGCCTCTTGAACACTGAGGCTTGGGGCATCAACTGCCTCTCTAGGAGGCCTGTTCCGGTGTTTGACCATCCTCATGGTAAATAATTTTTTCCTAATGTCCATCTGAACCTCCCTTGGAGCAACTTCGTGTCGTTCCCTCATGTTCTATCATCAGTTACCAGGGAGAAGAGACCAGCATCTCTCTGAAATTTCCCTCCTCAAAGTTGTAGAGAGCAATGTGGTCACCTCTTAACCTTCTCTTCTCCAGACTAGACAATCCAAGTTTCATTAGCCTCTCCTCATGAAAAAATGCCCTACAGCCCTTGTACCAACTTTGTTACCCTCCTCTGGATACCCTCCACAGACTCCTATGATCTTTGGTAAATTGTTTAGGGGTCCAGATATAATGTCTGCTAACTCCTTCAGAACTCTGGAGGGAATCTTGTCAGGCCCTGTGGACTTATGAACACTGAACTGATAGAACTGTTCCTTTACAATTTTGTTGACTATTTTTGGATTGTACTAATGTTCTGACCTATTATTATTATTATTATTATACAGTAAATTACCTTCTACAGATAGTAATCTAAAAATTAAGTTACATTTTTACATACCTATGTGTATTTTGGCCAGGGAGGTTGGAGAATTATAGCTTGATATTTTATTGCTAATTATTGATCCTGCTTGTACAATTTATATTACCACATCACACAAGTTATATGGAAATTGATTTGTTGGTAGAATAATTGCTTATTATATGGCAGGCTTAATTGGTTTTTTGTTGTAGTTGTTGTTGTTTTTCTGAGTTAAAAAAAAAAAAAACACATAACAGGGTATGTATATATATTATACACATATAAAAGATGCAAAAATTCTTGACTTAGAATTCATTATCTGAAAGAAAATTTTTTATTTGAGAGAAAAAGAAAAAAAAAACTCGTCTGCTAGAGTGATATTGTGAGACTCAGTTAATTATTTATAATACAAAGGGTTGATTTACATAGTATAAAACTACCATTACATCTGGATTTCATTTACAGTGAAGAATGCCATATTACAGAGGCTTTAGATGAAACTACTAACCTGGAGCTTGGAGATCTCTTAAATGAAACAAATACCTTAAGTTCTCTCTCATTAATAACATGTTATCTCTTGACCACTTATGATGAGAAAACAATTAAAAAAAAAAATCCAGAGTAGTTGTTGTAATCTTTGCCTATCTTTTCAATGATAACACTCTACTATATAAAAGGCTCTGCAAAGTGTACCATGTATTAGACTGTGCTGCAAAACACTTAGAAATATATTTCTGAAAGTATTCCGTATAAATTAGATTCTTCTGGGATCCTTAAGGAATTTACTGTGATCATATGCCTAATAATAATAATAATAATAATAATAATATCAATAACAATAAATAAAGCAATTGTAGCAGCTGTTTAGAGCTGTTACATTTTAGAGCTGCTGTCTGAAGTAATCTATGCAAACTTTTGCTCAGAGAGGAAATCCAGAAAAATATTACCCTGCATTTATTTCAAAGCAAAATAATGTCTTAGGTTCTGGCATTGTTTTAGAAAGCTTAGGGGATTCTATAATGGTGAGGTTTGGAACTAAATTTTAGAAGTTATTTTTAAAACTGTTTTCAATTTTCTTTTTCAGAAAAGATGATGGATAGAACTAGTTAAAAACATTAAGAGCGTTAGGACGGAGATTCACATGGAGGTCTGAAGGAAGGAGTATAAGCAGTCTGGTGAATCTTATCCATATCCACCAGGGACTAGGTAGGAACAAATGCCTTCAAAATTTGTAGTTTCTAATGTCAAATGAATAAGCAGGGAATCAGGATGTGTTCCTGACACACAGATATGGCTTTGTGTGTTAGCCTTGTTTCTTGGAAGACAGTCTCACTCACTTCTAAGGTTAGATCCTCTTGAGTACATGCTCATGCTTTAACTGCAAGTACTGGAATTGTCCAGTCCCAAGTGGAATGCTGTCTCAGCAGGAATCAAACACCTGTGCGGCTGTTGTGGAGAAACTAGTACAGACCTTGGCAGCTAAATATTGACCTCTGACTTTCATATTGTGTTGCCCAGCAAAGCAAAAAATGTATGGCAGGTATTACTAGCACTTTTTACTGTGTATGTTTTCTATAACTTCTGTTTCAGAACTGAAATGTATCATGGATGTGATCCTGAGTTTTCTTTCTGTCTCTGGGGAAAATGTTCTGTACATGGAGCAAATAGAGATGTGAATGAACTTTTACCACACAGACAAAGCTGAGAAAAATTGAGTCCAAGGAAGAAAAAGCCAGGATTATTTATTAAACTGTGTTTTATTTGCTTTCTTTCAAAGCCAAGGATTAGGGAATTAAGATTATAATTTAAAGAAAACACATAAAAACAACCAAAACAATTCCAACGGAATACAATGCCTGTAAATCTCCAAGGCAAATGTACTGAAAGTGATTCAGTCTCATGAAGCAAATTCCAAAGACTAATTGTGAGCTGTTATAACTGAAAAACAAACAAACAAACAGAAAACACCACCACCTGAAACAAACACACACAAAAAACACCACGTCTTAATTTGGTAGTCAGTTTTACTTGTCCAGCTAGTCAGTTAGTAGGTAAATATTTTACAGATTACACTGAATCACTCTCCATTGACATTAGAAATGTAGATATATACAGCAGAAGCTAACACCTACATTTTGGATCATAATAACTTGATGCAGTGCTATAGGTTTGGGAAAGAGAGGAAAGTTGTCTGGCAGAAAAGGATCTGGGAGTGCTGGTTGACAGCCAGCTGAATGTGAGCCAGCAATGTGCTCAGGTGGCCAAGAAAGCCAATAGAACCCTGGCCTGCATCAGTGTGGCCAGCAAGGCTAAACCACTGATTGTCTCCTTGTACGTGGCACGGGTAGGACTGCACCTCGAATACTGTGTTCAGTTTGGGGCTGCTCACAAGAGCTGATCAAGTGTGTGCAGAGAAGAGCACTGAAGCTGGTGAAGGGACTCAAAAACAAGTGTTATGAGGAGTGACTGAGGGAATGGGGGTTGTTTAATCCAGAGCAGAGGAGGCTGAAGGGAGACCTCATTGCTCTCTATAACTACCTCAAAGGAAGCTGCAGCGAGGAGGGTATTGGTCTCTTTTCTCAGATGACAAGACATGTGGGAACAGTCTCAAGTTGTGAAAGGGAGGTTTAGATTGAACATTAGGAAGAATTTCTTCATGGAGAAGAACTGATTAAGAATTGAAGCAGGCTGCCCAGGCTGTAGTGGTGAAATTCCCATCCCTGGAGTTATTTAAGAGGTGTGAAGATGTGGCACTAAGATATTTGGTTTAGTGATGGGACTCAATAGGTCAGGTTGATGGTTGAGAGGTGGTTTAACACCACTTACTGTCATAGGTAAAATAGACTCAGCATAGGAAGATTAATGTACTTTATTACCCATTCCTAACATATTAGAGCAGCAAGAGCTAAAAGCAAATTCAAACCACCTTTCTCACATGTTCTTCAACTCCTCTCCTGAGTTGGTGCAGGGGAAAAGGATATGGGAGCTGCAGTCAGTCCTTAATGGTTTGTTTTTGCTCTCCTTCTTTGCTCTTTTCCTGCTCCAGCATGGGGTCCCTCCCATGGGATACCATCCTTCTTGAACTGATCATGTGTGGGCTTCCCACAGGCAGCAGCTCAAGCACTGCTCCCACATGGCTCCGTACCACAGAGTCCATCCATCAGGAGCACACTGCTCCAGCACGGGTCCCCCATGGGCAGCATCTGCCCCCAGACCTCCTGCTCCTGCTTGTGCTCCTCTCCACAGGCTGCAGCTCCGGCCCAGGGCCTGCTCCTGCAGGAGCTCTCCATGGCTGCAGCCTACTCCAGGCCACTTCCACCTGCCCCACCAGGGGCTCCTCCACGGGCTGCAGCATGGAGATCTGCTCCATGTGGGACCTGTGGGCTGCAGGGGGACAGCCTGCTCCACCAGGGGCCTCTCCATGGGCTGCAAGTGAATTTCTGGTGTGACTGGAAAACCTCCTACCCTCCTTTTTCATTGCCCTCAATGTCTGCAAGGTTGTTTCTCCCTACATTTTCTCATTCCTCTCTTCCAGAAGCTGTTGTGTAGCAGTTTTTTTGTTTGTTTGTTTTTCCCCTTTCTTAAGTATGCTTTCATAGAGGTGCAACTAGCATCAGCCATAACTCAACCGTGGACAGCGGTGGGTCCCGTTTGGAGGTATCTGGAGCTGGCTCTTATCTGACATGGTGCAGCTTCTTAATTCTTCTCTGGAGTCTGCAGCCAAGAGCTCACCTGCTTCCAAAACCTTGTCATATAAACCCAGTATTGTTTGGAGTTTACAGTCTTGAAGTTCTTATACAACTTAAATAATTTTATGACTATATGATTCTATGCAATTTAGATGTCTAAATCTGGAAAACAGTTTTTCTAGTAGAATGTTGTGATTTCTTTAATAATTTCAGCCAATGAATGTTCAAAGAAACACCGCTGGATGCTCAAAGCAACAGGGCTGCCTAAGGATGTTTCAAAACTCTAAACATGGGACCATAAATATAGGTTTCCACAGGTGTGGATTGTGTTCCTAATATGCTTGGGAGTATGAATTTACAGAGATTGCTTAAAGACATTAAATAACTTCATTGTGAAGAGCTATGCGTAGATTTCTTCAGAACAGAAACTATGACAGAGGTATATTATGAAAAAAATAAACAGTACACATCAAAGAGCAAATATAAACTTTCCCAAGATGAATTTTCCTGAGCAGTAGAGCATAGAAGAGAATAACAAATTAGGGTTCATAAATATAAAGTACTCTAGAATATGAAAAAAAGAAAAAAAAAAAAGTGCATTTTGGTTTTAAACCTAAATAGCTCAATAAATGTTATTAAAATATAGCTCCCTTACTTTTTCTACAGTGAGACTAAATAGCATGTAAGGTTTTGGACAATGGTACTTTATCAAAGTCACTATAGTTTTTCTTCAGGCCCACCTCAACACAGACCATTTTCTGATTTGACATCTAAGGAAATACTAAAATAGAAAACAATTTTAAATATAGAGCTGATATTACCTAAATTAGCTTGAACTTCTAAGTCTAAGTCTTATGTTACATATGATGAAACTTCCAATAAAGTGGAAAAAAAAAATACTAGATTTTTTTCTTTTTTTATCTCTGACTAATAGCCCAAAAAGTGATAATTTGTACTTTAAACATGATAAAATACAGAAATACAAACTAGCTTTCAATTAGAATATCAAACTATATTAAAAGGAATAGTTTAAACATTTTTATAGATATTAAAATTATAGAATAAATTATCTGAGTCATTTTTATCTGTTGCTCATACTCTGTCAGAATATTCCATTAATCTGGAACAGAGACAGCAGAGTGGTGATAGCAATTTGCCGAAAGCCCTGATTCTGCAACTTAATGGAGATCCAGATGTGCATTGTTGAATGGTTTCACAAGATGTCTTACTAGATGTGTGTATGAAGTAATTTAGCACTGCTTAAAAGAGAATTTCCTCTAGAACTGCTGCTATTTAAGATAAAACTAAATGGGGATTCTGACTATAAAATATTCATACATATTCAGACATCTCAAAATTTCATTTGGAATTTTTCCATCTCCTTTAACCTTTCCCAATGCTCATCAAATCTGTGTTACACTGTATGTTGGAGGTGCTGATCAAAACAAACAAACAAACAACAACAACAAAAAAAACAACACTGTGTTATTATGTACAGTATCTTTTATTCAGTTTTCCATATGAAATAGTAGTTAAGGCAGAGTACTTAACTCCAGCATATTTCACTTTTTTCCTTTTAGCTCATTCATACTTTGTGATATGTCTGGCTGAGAATCCTAGTGTTTCCTGAATTCTTTTAGAGCAACAGATGCAGTACAGAATCTTTGAGTTTAGCTTGTTGTTTAATTCAGAGTATGAGCCTCAGCATAGTAGATGTAGGGCTTGGGCTTTCCTGGGTGCAGGAGTTAAGTGAATGATTAAAAAACATAAGCATTGAAAAACAAGCAGAGCAGACAGAAAATAATCAGCCAGTTATACAGCAAGAAAAAATGCTACTTTGATGCATTCATTATACATCAATTATTTACTGAGTAAAATATACATCTGTCTTGAGCAAGAGATCTTGATGGCCTGTGCCCTCACCAGGCTTCAGTCATGCTCCATGGACTCTTCTTTGCAGGAGCACAGCTTCAACAAGAGACTAAAGGGGCAGGTGTTTTTTTTTCCCCCCTTTTCAGCATACAGTCCCCTGGGTTAGTTCGCTTGTGGCAAGTGTGGCTGCAGGGAGCTCGATGCCTCTGATGTACAAACAAATAGCTATTTTATTTTTCTGTCCTGAGTTCTTATATTACAACCTGACCTGTCACATTCCATTTGCTTCTAGCAATAATTGAAAGAAAATGGAATTTTGTGACAATCCCCATTCGATTGGTATTAGTTAGATGAGACTGGAAACATGTATCATGTTGAGGTTCTCAAACTGGATAGAAACATACTTGTCACCAAGGAGACTGGGATATGAGGAAGCACCTCAGCAAGGATGAAGACCTTCTCCCTGATAATGGGGTACTAACACAGTTCTGTAGTAACTACGTGGGGATTTTCAGTGTCCTTCATTTGGACAGGCCTCAAAATTTGCTCTGATCCCTGTATATCAATTTAAGTTGTATTTTGCACTCATAGTTTTTTACACTGGGCAGATGAACTATTTCATGTTGGACATGTTGACTTTATGCTCTATTTTTTGGAAAAAAAAAAATTGTCCATAAGCTGAAATTTGGAAATAAATTAATGAAGAGATGTAGAGAATTCAAACAAAGGCTTAAGATATTTTTTTCCAGAATTTTTGCCATCTGTTTTTAAGGAATAAATAAAAAACACAACCATAGCAAAATGATGTAAAGAAATGAGATGTCATAAAGCAAATATCAAAGAAATAATATTTTCATTTATAGTCAAAAAATACTCCATCTGCTATTGCAAATTATTCATTCTCACATCGAAGTTAGAGGGTAAATATGTCTGAATTTATGGTGGTTTTCTTTTTTTCTTTTTTTTTTTTTTTTTCTTGCTCCCTTTTTTTTTTTTATTGGCAGCTGTTATAACGGTTTTTAATAAAAACAAAGGAAAAAGCTTTCAAGCTACAGGGGTGATCCATAGTGTTTCTGAAAACACTCTGAATTTATTACTGTGAGTCTTTAGACCAGTTTTTATGAAAAAGGCCTTCATCTACAATTAACACAACTAGATATTCAAAAGTTCAGTTATCTTTTATTTACAGGTAAGGGCAGGATTTTGAAAGTTGGTCAATAGCTTGACGTTTTTAATGTTAAAAATTGTAGCTGTACATGATTTGACAAAAATATAAATCTAAACATCTAAATCTAAAAATCTAAACAATCTACCAATATGTCCCTTTATCTTGCATTTGATTAAGAAAGAAGCTTTTTTTGAATTTTGATCTCAGTTACGGTACTGATCTTATGACAATCTGGCTGCCTGAATACCTTTCAATATCCTGGTTTTCTTGGGTTATAGTTTAAATGGAATGGCAAATGTCCTTGAATGAATTCCCTTGGTAGTTCTGTATGACTGTGATTAATTAGCTAGGCCTCTATGCAGAATTTGTTTCCCCACTCAACAAATATTCATTTTGTTTAGATGTGTAAAAAATAAAGTGATTTAACCTTGGAAGTAGGGGGATGCAAACAAAAAACAGACAATAAATGTTTTATGAAAACTTCCACAAAGTTAATATTCAATGCTTCAAAGAAAAATTATCTACTGGCTTAAATTTTTTACATTTTCTTCTTCAGTCAGCAGTTGGTTGCATATAACTTGAACATGAAAACATATGTTAGATTAATGTATAAAAGTTATTGTGGGAAAAGCAAAGGAAAAAGGAAAGGACAAAAAAGGGAAATTGAAAGGGACAGAGAAATGGAATGGGACAGGGAAAGGGAAAGACCTTAGAAACCTCAAGTTTTGTTTCATGTTATTTTGTTTAATTTTCCTAAATGTCTGACTAAAGTTTGCAGAACTTTCAGTTGACGATGAATCAAGTCATCCTAGGTTGGTACGTTGTTGTTGCTGGAAGCCAATATAGTTTTATTGGTTCTTTTTGAGAATTCTCAAAATGATTTTTTTTTAGTTTGAAAACACCCAATGTTCACAGAGATAGTCAACACATGGAAACACATATTTGACCTGAAGAAATCTATATCTTTATTAACAAAGGAAAAAAGCTACAAGTTTCTGCAGTGTTAAGAAACATTTGCTGCCAAAGAGCAACATAAGGCTTCTTACAGAAGCAAAAAAAAAACAAATATTATTTGTAAATATTGGGATAGAGAAGCAGAAAAAAAAAAAATCTTTACAAGAATTATATCTCAACAAATTTACAAATAGATTAATTGCAGAACATTTACCTGAGCTATTTAAAATTTGACTAAAGAGAAAATAAATAAATAAGTAAATCTGGCCTGGTAGCATAGCATATGGGGTGGTTTAACCAGGGTTATTCCAATCTGTAATCCTGTGATTGAGTCTTTCTCTGAACACATGCTGGACTTTTGATTGTGCTATCTTGATTCTGAGATCCTAGTAATTTAGAATAAAGAAGCTTATCTGCATTCTGATAAATGACACAAGAAATATAGATCATGACATACCACCAATGTTAGATAATTATGGATATTCTTGGTAATAATTTTAAATAGTCTTAAAATAATAGATGACTTCTTGTGGAGCTGTGAAAAGTCAGTATGTTAAAAATTCTTCAACATCACAGAGACTATCTGTGTATATGTAACTACTGCTCAAAGTTTTTTTTTTTTTTTTAAACAAAAAAAAAAAAGAAGAGCCTTTGCCTTTCATCTGGTTGCCTTTTCTTGTTCTAAACAACAACATAAATAACATAAAGAGCAAAATAAATTTATCTGTAGGTAAAATGGAGAGCACAGGCCACAAGGATGACCTCTGCTATCTTCCTCAGTGTTTAGCAATGGTATGCTGTAGTCCTCTAAACAAACCAAAGACAAGTCCTCCAACAACCTACTTTTCAGATCTCTCAAGGCCTAACACTGAAATCATCCAAAGATTGCTTTATTAATTGATTAAGACAGCAATTATCCTGTAATCTGATGCTTTCAAAGAAAAAACAGACTGGTACAAAGAAGAAAAAAATAAGAACTGTTAGAAGTACCTCAATAATCACTCAGGCCTTTCCAGAAGCGCTGTGATTTTGAATGTTAAGGGCAAGCCTATTAAAGAAAATGGTACCAAAATATTGTACGAGAATAACAGCCAAGGGTGTAATAGAATTTTTATTACAAAATGATCACAGTGTTTTAGGGTTATATTACTCATAAAGAATAAGGAAACTTTGATTCTATGCTTTTGTGTTTTGTTTGTTTGTTTGTTTTGGTACCAAATACAACATGTTTCTTCAATATAGACATCAGAAGGAATAAAAAAAAAAAAAAAAAGAAAGAAAAAAAAAGTATATGTGCTTATTGGACAGCTCAGATGCCTTAAGTAATGAATGATGAGTATTATTCAGGTAAGATATAAATGCAATAGAAAAACTAAAAGTGCAATGGGAAAAGTGCCTGTTAAGTTGTGAGGTACTTCAGCATGCTTAACAGGAAAGAGATTAGGGAGTTATTATTTAACAAACAAACATAAAGCGCTCAACTTAATATGTTGCTGCAATGAAGTGGGCAAATGGGATGTTAAATTTTACTGCAAGAATAATACTGTATAAATCAAGAAAGGGGATAGTAACCCACTCCTTATATATTATGTCAAATACCATGTAAAACATAGTTCAAAGTGCTTACAATGAAAATAAAGAAAGTGCAGTGTGCAGTAGCTTAAGGGGTATTGAATTTCGAGGGTGTAACAAATGGAGAAGTGCTGGGAAAAATGATGGTGCAGAGTTTGCAATGACTTTATATATACTAGTGTGGTGGTTTTACTCAGCTTCGCAGCTGAGCTCCACCACAACCACACTTTTTCTCCCCCTCCTCAAAGGTAGAGAGGGGGAGAAAATAGGATGAAAAGAGCTCAAGGTTGGAAATAAGGACATGGAGATCACTCAACAGTTACCATCAGGGGCAAAACAGACTAAGCATAGGGAGATTAATGTAATTTATTACCTATTACTAACAAGCTAGAGCAGTTAGAAACTGAAAACAACACCACCAACAAAATAAAAACACCTCCCTCCCAACTATCCTCTTCCCCCTCCTCCCTTTGAGCAGCGCAGGGGAACAGGGAATGGGGGCTGCAATCAGTTCCTAACACTTTGCCTCCACCCCTCCTTCACAGTCACTCTCGTCCCCTGCTCCAATGTGGAGTCCCTCCCATGGGATGCTGTCCTTTCTGAACTGATCCTGCAGTGGCTGCCACAGGCAGTAGCTCTTTGGGAACTGCTCCAGTATGGGTCCATACACAGGGTCCGTCCATCAGGAGCACACTGCTCCAGCATGGGTCCATGGATCCCCCAGATTCCCTGCTCCTGCGTGGGCTCCTCTCCACGGGCTGCAGCACCGGCCCAGGGCCTGCTCCTGCGGGGGCTCTCCATGGCTGCAGCCTCCTCCAGGCCACATCCACCTGCTCCACCGGGGGCTCCTCCACGGGCTGCAGCATGGAGATCTACTCCATGTGGGACCCATTGGCTGCAGGGGGAAAGCCTGCTCCACCAGGGGCCTCTCCACAAGCCACAGGGGAACTTCTGCTCTGTGCCTGGATCACCTCCTACCCTCTTTCTTCACTGACCTTGGGTCTGCAAGGCTGGTTCTCACTCCTCACTTTCTCAGCTGCTGTTATGCAGCAGTTTATTTTCCCTTTCTTAAATCAGCTCTCACAGAGGTGTGTGAGCATCAGCATCGCTTATTGGCTTTTCTGTAAGCACCGGCAGGTTCCTTTAGAGCTGACTGAAAATGACCCTTATCATAGATGGGACAGCTTCTGGATTCTTCTCAGAGGCCACTCCTGCAGCCAAAACCTAGCCACATAAACCCAATACACCTGTGATAATTCATAGATTCATTGTATTCTTCCTGATCACTTAAGGCTTCATCATGGGAATAAGAATGCTTTATAAGAATGCTTTTTTCTTTTTTTTTTTTTT
>CM021698.1:127600178-127652496 GCA_011074415.1 Stictonetta naevosa | reverse complement strand
GGAAGGAAGGAAGGAAGGAAGGAAGGAAGGAAGGAAGGAAGGAAGGAAGGAAGGAAGGAAGGAAGGAAGGAAGGAAGGACGGAAGAGAAAGGAAAAGAAAAAAGAAAGAAAGAAAGGAAGAAAGAAAGAGAGAGAGAAAGAGAGAGAAAGAAAGAAAGAAAGAAAAACACCACTGTGGGTTTAAGCTTCCCTCATGGAAGAACTCTCAAACCTAATCACTTTGACGTTGGCTAAGAACATCAAAGACTGCAGGCATTAGTGCTGTGTGGTATCAACTCTATGGTGTTATGTATTGAAATACATTATTATCCTACACTCACAGATAATGTAGGATAGGATTTTCAATGAATAGTTCTGCAAATTTGCAGTAATAATGACTGATAATGAGCAAGAACTATACATTGGTAGAGTGTACTGTTAATGAACATCAATCTGGAAAAAAATGGGGCTGAAAAAAAACTTTCAAAGCTAAAAGAATATGACTGTCTTCTTGTAGAGAGCTAGGACCTAGTGCTAAGCTTACATGCTTTGTAAATCAGCCAAGGAAAGAAACATAGCAAACACAAGAGGGAACTGAAATTATACCGTTCTTAACTCTGCTATTGATTAGTTATATGGCTTGCTTTAATTCAAGATCTCACCATTTGCAGAACAGGCATTTCATTGGTAAAATCAGTATAGTGCCTGAGCCTGCCTTAGAGATACTTTTAGTGAACAGTTTAAAAATAGATTTTGATCTGAGACCTGCTTCAGATCATCAGGTGTTCACAGCTCACCAATACCTGTTTCTAAAACAATGACCAAATGTTTTACTGTGTATAAAATCTAGTAAAACTGTACTGTAACAAATGCTTAATCCAATACCTGAAATACTGTGTAGTAGAACATGGTGCTTACATAATATTATAGCAGAGTAATTTAGATGGCAAAATAAAGAAAGAATATTTCCTTATCCATTACTTAAGAACTGTGATTTCTGCTTGCTTAGCTGGTTGGATCAACATTGTATTGAAAGTCTTTCTACACTATGAACTTGATTAAGTTATTGAAACATTTTCTGTTTAGATGACCATGACTTGGTCTAATTCTGACTACTTTCTATCTTTGCATAGCTTTATAAGCATCATACAAAATAATGGTTTTCTGATTATATATTAAAAAAAAAAAAAAAAGTATCGCGGCCCCCCCCCCCATTTGTCCTCTTTTCTTACAGTTCTCTCATTTCTCTATCTCTCTCTCTTTTTTCTTTTTTTTTTTTTCTTTTTTTTAAAAAAAAATATGATCCCCCTTTCTAGGGATTTTGTTAGTGCAGTGGGAGTTAGAACAGAGATAGATTTGTGACAAGACCAAAAGCAGCATCTTAGAACACTAAATCAATTTCAGTTGAGACAAATAATTATTTTCAAGTAACATGGGCCTCTTCTGAGTATGTCTTATCATCAGTTTCCATAGGAGACAGAAAAAAAATCCCATTCAATAAATGCAGTAGTTAAATTAGAGGAAGATCTTTAAATCTTATCCTCACTAAAGAGCACAGTACCACAGAAAGGACACAGTACTCATTCCTAGCCCTAAAAGAAGAGAAGCACATCTGGTCAATTCTGTCTTCATGTTTGAAAGGCTGAAACAATTTTGAAGATGAAACAATTAATGATAGGAATTACTATAGAAAAGTTCACTCAGTCTTAAATCTCTTAATTTTACAAACACATGGTAGATTGGCATTCACCAAGGAAAAGACTCTCATCAAGTTTACTTGCCACAAGGTAGACTGCATAACCACTTCACCACACTGCTCACAACCCTTCTATCTAGAGATTTTTCTCATCAATCTTGTAATGAAGGTGTGGGGAAGGATAGCAGGTTGACCATCTAACTGTTACTGCACTAATTGTGAGCAATGTGAAAAATTGCATTTCCCATCTCTTGAAATCAGTTTTTTTGTTTTGTTTTGTTTTGTTTTGTTTTTTATAACCTGCTTATATTCTCAATACATCACTGCATTTTTTGAAACTGTTCCTTGTTTAGGATAAAATAAATAAATAAATAAATAAATAAATATTCCTCTTGCTTTTGTCTACTTCTGCAGTTGCAGAATGCTGGCACTGTAGGTACTAAAGCCTAAAAAGAACTTTTTTTTTTTTTTTTTTTTCCCTCATATACAGTGGTTATGTTCTCAATTTTAAATGATCTCTAACAGTATATTTTTTCCATCAGCACATATTATCCTAGTATTCCTACGTTGATTGTAGCTACACAAATAGAGCCTACCATTAGCAGGTTTTTTAAGTATCAAAACAGACTTCGTTGTAACAAATTCCAATATGAAATAACACATGACATCTTATACCAAAGCTGCATTTGACCTACTTTCTATTTTTGGGTGGAGAACGAAACAGAAGTTACTACGTAACCTAAGCACACAGACTTTCCTAATAGTTCATCAAAACAATGCATTTAAAAGGCTTTTCAATAGGAATGGAAAAGAAAGTCAATTGCCTCCCTAGTAAGGGTTCTAAATAGGTGTAGGAACAGTCTGTTTTCTCTGTGTTCCAGTGTGATCAGCTAGGCTGAGGTTCAGATTTGTGCTATTAAACAATCCATCTCCTGGTGCTGAAGGGAACACAAATGAGTAGATCTTAAGTTTTATATGCCACATTTAATGTTTTCTTTGTTATTTTTTTTTTTCTGTGATTTTCTTTTAAAAATACTTTAATTGCACACTTACTGCTATTGTAGGCAACATACATGTATCACAATTTTTAAAGTTAGGCAGGTGAATTTTAACAAAGCGGCGGGTATGTATATCTTTATTTGCATGCAAGCAGTGTAAGCTTGGTGATGAAGTCAGTAGTGTACTGTAGGCTTACAGTTAAGTCATGAAAAATGGAAAATGTAACAACCACTCAAAAACAAATTTAAAAACACAAAATCTTCACCTGATTCCATTCATTGCATGCACATGCATTATCCATTAAAGCCACAGTAAAATCTCTGCATGAGCACTGTTTCCACATGAATATTAGTTGTGTTACAGTAGTGCCTAAAGGTTCATATAAAATTGCAACCCAAATTATTTCCATATTTTGAAAATATCCCACAAGTGTCTGTGAGATTAAAAACTCCACTGTGAAAATATTTCTGACACACTACGGTACATTAGGTTCTCATTCCAACAGTTATTGCGTTTCTTGGACAATTTTCATGCTGAGTTTCATGGTGGGGTTGTTTCATTGCCCTTGAAGTCTGCAGAGCCCACCCATGGCAAAAAGCCTGGGAAAACAGCAACCAAGAGGACAGGACCACATGTACCACTGTGGGTGAGTACGGCACCAGACTTCCTGAGTGGGAATTTCACCCCAGACTGGTAATGCTGAAGAGAAAGATGACCACCAGTTGGATTAAACACTAACCAAGGAGCTACAGAGACCTTAGAAATGAAGTCTAAAAAAGGTGAAACATGAGGATTTGTAGTGGTCAGGAGGAGAGGGGAGTAGGGCAGCAGCGGGTCTGGCAGGATCCTGCCTGACATTGCCCTGCAGCACTGGGGGTTCTGCCTGGGCCTGGCAGTCTAGCCCCTCCTTAGGTATCCCCAGCCACTGCCTCCAGCTCATCCACAGCCAGCATCGGACACCTTGGGACTGTGGTGGTTTTACCGTGCTAGGCAGCTGAACACCACAACCGCTCTCTCACTCCCCCTCCTCAGATGAGGAGGGGAAGAAGTAAAGGAAAGAACAACTCACGGGTTGAGATAAGGATAATTTAATTAAAGAGAAAAAAATATATATTAAGGAAATATCATTAATTAAACAATTCAACTAAAGGGAAAAAAAAAGGAAAGGGAAAAAGGGAGGGGGAAAGGGAATAGCAAAACAAAACAAGTAAAGGCTATGTGGAAGTGCAGAGAAAAGAAATTACACTCTGCTTCCCACAAATGAGCGATGCTTGACCACGTCCTTGAAGCAGGGCCTCAACGCACGTAGCCAGTGTTCGGGAAGAGGACAGACGTTTTCTCAACAAGAGCCCACCCCTCCCCTCTTCTTCCTTTTTCCACCTTTTATTGCTGAGCGTGACATGATATGGTATGGAATATCCCTTTGGTTGGTTCAGGTCAGCTGCCCTAGTGATGTTTCTTTCTCACTGTTTGGCCCACCCCCTAGGAGGGTTAGAGAGAGTCCTGATGCTGTGCTGGCACTGCTCATCAGCAGACACAGGACTGGTGTGATACCACTGCTGTCCTAGCTACAAGTGCAGAGCACAGCACTGTATGGGCTGCTGCAGGGAAAGTTAACATCCCAGCCAGACCCAGTACAGGGACCTGCACCCCAGCGTCATGGGGTCACCTCCTTGGGATGTCACTTGCTCCAGGGGAATGGGAGTGACCAGGACACCCATGTCTCCCACAGAAGGTGTCCCGCAAACCCAGACAGGATGAGCCTGCTTCCCTCATGGCCTACATTTGAAGAAGTGCATGTTTGAGATAAGTCATAAAAGGGGATTTAGAAATTTCTAAGCATAACATTTTGCAACTGTCTGGTAGTGTGGTATATCTATTGCATTGCTGGTATTGATCTTGAATTTAGAGTTGCCTGAGTGCTGTTTATTTATATGTTGATAAAAAATCAATAAACCACTTTGATACTTTGGTCTGTGTGGATTGGACTTACTCTTTTCCCCAGTGACAATGTTGAAGCTATCTGTATAAGGACTAGCTTGTATGAATCATCTGACTTTTGGAAGCATCACATCTGCAGTGTAGATGGAGGGACTAGAAATACCGTGTCACCAGAATTAAAACAAAACAAGTATTTAAAATTTATGTGTAGATTAGTTTATATATAATGTGGCATATAGAGAGACCAAAAGGTGGAAATAATTATTATTTATCACTTATTAATATTTAAGAAGACTTTGGTGAGTTGATTAGTTTCTTCAGAACCATAGAGATTCTGTAGTTGTATTGTATAGCCCTAAATGTCACACAGACATATGTACTTCCTATCAATCAGGTTGGTATTTTGAAGCAAGTATCCATCAAGAAATGTTGATGGAGAAACACAGTTCAGTCTAACAGAGCTGTGCATTTGTATCTCCTCAAGTTTAAAATTACTAAAATATATACACTGAGCTAAAGGACTGATTTTATAAATAACATGCAAAGGAATTTCAAAGCAGATGGCTAAATTCATGCATCTCCTGTAGTCTGGATCTTGCAGCCTACTGAGGATTCAGCCTAATGATGGCTGACAGAGTCACATTGTCACATTGGTCTTCTTTGCTCTCTTATCATTGTTCTTTGCATCATTTTTTATGACATATTAACACTTTTTCACTTGTCAGGATGTTCTTTTGAACTTTAAGTTGAAGAGATCCTTGAGATGGCATCCTGAAGAACGTAGTTTCACTCCAAAATATGCATACTACAGAATAGCCAATGATGTAAGGAGGAGCAAAAGCAAAAGCTGTCATGTTTTAGTGTTTCCTTTAAAATGTTCTACAGTATTTGCAACACCCTACTAAAATAATTTTGCTTGGAACATGACCAAAATTGAACTGCATGTTTTAAATAAAACTTAGTTTCTGGTCATGTTCCAAGCTAAATTACATTAGCAAAGTATTGTAAATAATGCAGTGCTTTTTAATGGAGGCACTAAAACATGACTTATTTTGCTTCTGTTCCACTCTGAGCTTTGTTCTCTCACCTCCTATAGCATCCTGGATTCTCCCATCATCAAGGTCATTTCATATCAAAGTCTGAATTACAATAATGACATTTCAACTAGAGTTAGGTGATACAAATTTTGATGAAACAAAGCATGAAAAAGATATTTCTTCGTTTGTTTTTGATTGTTTGTTTGTTTGTTTTCCTTTTGTTTTAGTTGTTCTAAATTCTCAAGGTGCAATCAGTAATAAAAATAAAAAATAAAAAAAAATCTCACAGATACCACAGTCATAGCACATTCCAGGGAAATGGAAAACATAGTCATTCTCTCCTCCTTGTAACTGCTTTCCCTTTCTTCATTCCAGTAATAGCTCTCTGACTGTGCAGCACCTCAGGCTTTACTATCTTTCCCTCAGCCTGCATATAAAGGAATCAGATTAATCAGGGAAAAAATCAGAAAGATGTCAGTGTTCTGAAGTTTGTTATTTTTATTTTTCATTTTATATAAGGTGTATGGTAATTCCCACTGGAACTGATTGTAAAAATTGTTTCTGAAGGTGCCAATTTGTAAAATCACAGAAAAAAAAAAAAAAAAAAGCACACACACAAACAAACAACAACAACAAAAAAAGTGATAACAATATATACATGTATATATGTATTCCCCAGCCTGAAGGTTGATGGTCAGGGAGTCACCTCAAGTATTTCAATATGAATAGCTTACTTGCCTCATTTCTTCCTTTAAGAAAGTTGGGCTGTTTTCCTTTCTCTTTTTACATTTGCATACCCTCACCCTCCTCACCCATACATTCCTCTGCACTTACTTTCATATTCTTTTATAAAAAAAAATGAAACTTTTTTTTTTTT
Organism: Stictonetta naevosa; assembly: GCA_011074415.1. Taxonomy (NCBI): domain Eukaryota; kingdom Metazoa; phylum Chordata; class Aves; order Anseriformes; family Anatidae; genus Stictonetta; species Stictonetta naevosa. The sequence continues at coordinate 127,645,967 of CM021698.1, read as the reverse complement.
TCTTTTTCTCATCATCTTGGGCAAGTATAATTTGTAATAATCCTTTTAAGTATTTATCTTTCTGAAGATTAGTAAAAATATATTATAATTAATAGAAAAGAAGTTCCAGAATTCATTTATTTTTTATAGCATTGTAAGGAAATAGACTTATTTAAATTTTTTCTTCTCCTTTTTATATGAAAGAACCTCTATCAAAAATAAACAAACAAACAGATAAAACAAGTTACTATGTAGCTGTTACATGATACTTTTGAATTTAATGAGGTTATTGAATTTATGGAAATTGTCAAGTCTGGTATCAAAATGTGAAAATATTCTAATATACAGTCATTGGACTAAAGACAATTTTATTATAATGCAATTGTATTTTTTTATTTTTATTTTATTAAACACTTTACACCCAATGAACCCTCTGGATGTGTCTTAAAATGTACAAAGGATATTATTTCATTTATTACTTTATAACACAAATTATAAACAAAACAAAATAAATCTGCACCTGTTCCTTAGTACTTCATGTTAGTAAATCAGATTCTGTTTACCAAAGCTGTATCTTTTCCCTTACCTTCTCCTCTGACATACTGCAGTATAAGTGGAAGAAAAAGTAGAGTGAATGTAAGTCAATGAAGAAGAGATTCATTTTAGCTCACTTATCTCAAAACCGTACAAATGCTGACATTTCTTCAATTTCTAGTAGTATTCAAGGTTTTAAGAATGAATCTAATTGAAACATTGGATAAAAGCTTTTGTTTGCGAATGGTCACATTTCTTTTGTTGGTCATTCAATGATATTATGGTAGTTATAGTTCAGGGACAGTTTCTAAAGCAAATTGTTATTATCAAAAGCAAATGGTATAGACATCACAGGAAACAAACAAACAAACAAACAAACAAACAAACAAAAAAAAAAAAACGATTACTTCTTTTTTGTGGATAATGTGAGGGCCAGGATCTTAAATTGATATAAGCACAAAACCTTAAATAAAGTTATGGAGATTAATTACATCTGATGCCCTAATGCAATTTATATTTGTGGGTTTTAGCAATGGCACAAATGCAGAAATATACCAGTGCAGGAAGGTATGCATCTCTTAACACACAAACTGAGCAGCTAGCTGCGTGCCACTAGTAAGCCACCCTGATCTAAACAAATGAAATGCATATAAATAACCCCAATGCTAACTGAAATTATATTCTACCCTGAAAACTATTGTATTTCAATGAAATATGAATTACATGTGTCCTTTGTTTTAGAATATGACCTGCATATGACAAGTACTTCCATAGGGGAATGCCAAGGACAAAATTGATTTTAAAATAATTAAATGAATAAATAAATAGAATTAATCAAAACAAAGAAAAGGGGAAACAAAAATATTTTCCCCCCACCCACTTCAGAAAAAAGCTGTAGTAACTAGCAACTTGCGACAGGTAGATTTTTTCAAGATTTTTTCATCTGTAAGAACTGCTTTGTTCTGATTAACATGCTATAGATAATAAAAATAAGGCAGTGGCATGACAAATGTACATTGTAAAATGTACTAGTACAGTTTTAACAAGTAGTGCTTGAGTATTTATTTTCCCTTTTACATGCTTTGTACTGAAATTGGAATCTTTTATACCTCTACTAAAAGAAAAACTACATTTTTTACTTTCTGTGCATACTCTGTGGAGAACAGACTGCATTGTGGTCATGAAAAATGCAGCAAATCAGAGTAACTTCAGTGGTTAAGAAGAATTCCTTTAAATAAGATGAATTATTTTGATTTTATGAACTCTGTTGGAAGCTAAAACAATAGACTCAGTAACTCAGTAGAAAAAATAATTAAAAATGCTATCATTTACAACCCTTTTATTCAAAGATGAAGGGTTTTTTTCTCTCTTCTGGTCCCACCGTGCCAGTGGAGGGGAGTGGCTGGCCTGGGTGCCCACAACAATTTCCAAACTGTGATGACAGGTGACTGGCAATGCCAACTGACATGGACAAAGTGAACCAGTCCCTGCAAACTTCAGTGGTTGTTGCAACAGACCTTGATGCTGGCTATTTGGAAACATCATTCTATCAAGTAGCTGAGCAGTCTTAACCAGGATCAAGCCAAATATTAATGCCTTTATGAAATTAATGTTCTCAAGTCAGTCTCATTTCCAAAAATAAATGTCTTTTCAGCCCAGATATCCTGTCCTGTCTGAACATAGCTGACTACCCACGTTCAACAAGCAAGTTGCCTTTAAATATAAATAAATAAGATTAGCCTAGTCTGCAGTGATCTTGCCTTGGCAAAATTCAATCTTGAGCGAAATGGGATGCATAAAAAATACTGTCAAGATCCTGAATTTTGAGGAGGTCAAATTTCAGTTGTTTAAGGAATTAATGGATGAGACACACCCACCTCCCCCAGGAAACTGCCCCAAGGGGTAAAAAAGCAGAACAGAGCTGGCAGCATTTTAAGGACTTTTTTTTTTTTATTAGAACACAAGAGCTCTCAATTCTCATTTGTAGGAAATCAGTCAGGGAAGGCAGGAAACGGACGTGGCTGAATAAGGATCTCCTGGTCAAATTAAAGAGTAAGAAGGAAATGCATAGGCAGTGAGAACAGGGGCATGTATCTTGGGAAGAATAAAAAAATACTGCATGGATGTGTAGGGATGGAATCAGGAAAGCTAAGTCACAGATGGAGCTGAATTTGTCAACGAATGTGAAGAAATATAAGAAGAGCTTCTACAGGTATGTTGGTCAGAAAAAGTAAAATAAAGAAAATGTACCTCTCCATATAAATAAGACAGAAGAAGTAGTGACAACTGACATGGAAAAGGCTGAGGTACTCAGCATTTTTTTTTCTCAGTTGTCACTGGTAATTACTCTTCCCACATCTCTGAAGTCTCTGAACCTCAAGGCAGGGAATGTCCCATGATAAGAGAACATCATGTTCAAGACCACCTGAGGAAGCTGAACATACAAAAATCCATTGGACCTAATGAAATGCATTAAAAAATAATAATAAAAATAATAATAATAATAAAAAAAAGATAAGAACTCTGGAAACTACTGACCAGTCAGCCTCACCTCAGTGCCCGGTAAGGTGAATGAACAGATTTCCCTGGAAGTTATGTTGAAGCACACGAAATATTGGAGGTGATGAGAGACAGAAAATGTCTTCACCAAGTGCAAATTTAATAGCCTTTTCTGCAGGATTGACTGCATCAGTGGACAAGGGAAGACAAACTGTTGACATCTACCTGGACTTCTGTACAGCCTTTGTTGTGGTTCCTCATTACATTCTTACCTCTAAACTGCTGAGATATTGTTGCGATGGATGGATTATTAGAAAAAAAAGCAACTGCCTGGATGGCTGTATCCAAAGATTATTGCCAATGGCTAAATGTCCAATTGGAAACCAGTAAAAAGTGTCTCTCAAGGAAGCATGCTGAGACCAATATTAATTAATATCTTAATTGGTGACACGGACAGTGGAACTGAGTGCACACTCAGCAAATCTGCAGATAACACCTGGCTGGATGGTGAAGTTGATACATTAGTCGGAAGGGATGAAATTCAGAAACCTTGATAATTTTGAGAAGCGGGCCCATGTGAACCTCATGATGTTCTACAAAGCCAAGTGCAAGGTCCTGCACCTGCATCAGGGCAATCCCATTATCAGTACAGACTGGGCAATGAATTGATAGAGAGCAGCACTGCACATAAGATCTTGGGGCTACTATTTTATTAAAAATTCAACATGAGCTGGAAACATGTTTACACAGCCCAAAAAGTCAGTTGTATCCTGTGCTGCATAAATGTGGCCAGCAGGTGAAGGGATGTGCCTCTCTGCTCTCATGAGACCACACATGAAGTACTTCCAGTTCTGGTGTCCTGGGAGACCTTATTGCAGCTCTTCAATATATAAAATGAACTAAAGAAAAAGACAGGGAAAGACTTTTTAGTAGAGCCTGTAGAGAAAGGTCAGTTTTAAACTAAAAGAACAGATTAGAAAGAAAGATTTAGACTGGGTAAAAGGAAGATTTTTATTTATTTATTTATTTATTTATTTATTTATTTATTTATTTATTTATTATGTTGAGAGTAGTGAGACCCTGAAACAATTTACCCAAGGAAGCTGTGGATGCATTGGAAGGGTTCAAAGTTGGGTTTGTGAGAGCTTTGAGCAACCTCGTCTCATGAAAGATGTCCCTGTCTATGGCAGAGGGAGTGGAGTAAATGATTTTTAAGGTCCCTTCCAACCCAAAACATGATATGAAATTGACTGTAATTTGGGAGTTTTTATTCTTTAAATAAATGCATTCTTTGGATGATTTCTATGTCTGGACTGCAATATATAGATTTATATGAGCACTTTTCACTACAGAAAAGGGGAAATATTTCACTCTTAAATTATTATGAATTTTTCTACTCTCTGACTATGATCTGAAGTGAATAGTTGTTAATGTTATACATTTTCCTGGTTGTAAGGTAGGTTCTTTTGTTTAAGAAGAAAAAGAAAAATTAAGAGTAAGAAAGGAAATATGTATATTTCAAAGACCATAGTTAATATCAACTAACTTCAGCTGTCTAAAAATTAGGAAGAGTCTCAAACAGTTTATTTTTCATGTCAGCTCAATGGATAGACTCTCCAGGCACTTCTAAAGGATTTGCTGTCCATCGATGGAATTACTCTTCTTCTGGAATTGCTTGTTTCTCTCTTGTCTAGAAAGAGAGACTAAATTACTAGCCTAAATTAAACCCACTTTTGGATAGCCAGATGATGAGATAAGTCCCATTGTCTGATAAGAGATATTAGCAGAAATGCATTGGTACATGGTTAGCCACTCTAGTTTTACATTATTTGGTATCAAGACTATTTTATAATGTTTTTGTGTTAGCTTAAATGCTTCATTTATAATAAAATGGATAATAAAATAAAATAAATGGCTACAAATACTTATTCTGATTTTCTGACACATATAACACCTGCAGTTTTGAAAAAAGGTTACCACATATTATTCCTTTCATAAGTAAACTACATAAATAATTATTGATTTAACATGGAAGTTTGACTCCAGCGAGTGGAATGATAGTAAATGCCATATTAAAATAGGCAATGATTATCAGGGTAACAAAAAGTTATCAGCATATGCAAATATAGAGTCTCCAAATTGTTCACTGCAATAAAGACATCCCTGTTCTGTAAGATAAACCTCAAGAACAAAGTTGTCTAATTTATGCAATTGGAAATACAATTTTCCCCATATGTACAAAAATAACTCAATGACAGAGATTTCCTTTTGCTAACTTCTCTGAAATTTCCTTTTGCTAACTTCTCTGAACATTTCTTGTAATTAAATTGGATAATAATAAAAAAAAAAAAAAAGGCTATTGTGACTAAAAGCTTGATTAAAATTATATAAGCAAGCAAATAAAACATACGCATAAATTCACTACTAAAACTTGCATGCTAAACAAGAGAGAGGGATGGAGTGATCTTGGCCGTAGACCAAATGGTGTTAACTGGCTTATGGCCATACCAATTAGATTTGGTTACTTTCTTGGTTGGATGACTGCATCCACACTCCATAGAAATTGTTCTAGGATCTTGTCTGTGACCTCCACACATAATTTAAGTAGTTTAGGTATATTTCCCCCTGCTAAAATGTTCTGAAGCCATGCAAACTGTATTGCAATTTTTGTAGCATGAAATTATATCGCCTGTTGTCTGCTCTGTGGAATAGCAGGAAAACTGTTGAAGCATTTGGATGTGTAAAGTCTGCTGGGTAATATTGAGGGAGCCAAACCTGGCTCATTCTCATGCTGCCTGTTGTAGTGGGTTTACGTGGCAAGCTTTTGGTAGCAGGGGGCCATAGGAGTGGCTTCTGTGAGAAGGATCTAGAAGCTGCCGCATGTTTAGTAAGGGCCCCACTGTTGACCACAGCTGAGCCAATAAGTGATGTTGTTTTGTGCCTCTGTGAGAGCATATTTAAGACAGAGAAAAAAAATAAACACTGTGCCACACAGCAGCTGGGAGAGTGAGAGGAGTGAGGAACAGCCTTGCAGGAGTCAAGATCAGTGAAGAAGGAGGGGGAGAGGTGCTCCAGGCGCCAGAGCAGAAGTCCCCTGAGGCTTGTGGTGAGGACCATGGTGAAGCAGGCTGTCCCCCTGCAGCCCATGGAGTACCATGGTGGAGCAGGCTTCCCTGCTGCAGCCCGTGGAGGAGACCACGGTGGAGCAGGTGGATCTGCACTGACAGAGGCTGCGGCCTGTGGAAGACCCCTGCCAGAGCAGATTCCGGGACGGAACTGTAGCCCGTGGAGAGGAGACCACGCAGAAGCAGGTGACCTGGCAGGAGCTGCTGCCCGTGGGGGACCCAGGTTGGAGCAGTTTGCTCCTGAGGGATGGACCCCGTGGTACGGACCCATACCTGGAGCAGTTCTTGAAGAGCTGCTGCCTGTGGACAGCTCACGCCGGATCAGTTCAGCAAGGACTGCATCCTGTGGGAGGGACCCCACAGCACAGGGGACAAGAGTGACCAAGAAGGAGCGGCAGAGAAGCGCTATAGACTGACCATAGCCCCCGTTCCCCCATTCCCCTGCGCCGCTCAGGTGGAGGAGGTGGAAGAGGGCAGATGGGGTGGAAGGTGCTTTTAGTTTCTTTCCTTTGTTTCTCACTTCTCTAGCTTGTTAGTAATAGGTAATAAATCTTCCTATCTCCCTATGCTGAGTCTGTTTTGCCCGTCACGATCATTACTGCATGATCTCCCTGTCCTTATTTCAACCCTTAAGCCCTTTTCATCGTATTTTCTCCCCATTCCTCTTTGAGGAGGGGGAGTGAGAGAGCGGTTGTAGTGGAGCTCGGCTGCCCACCCAAGTAAAACCACCACACCTGTTCATTGGGAACAGTTTATGCTAAAAATCTCCCAAACCATGTTTAGGTTTCATCATGGAGAGTGCAAGCTGAAGTGGTCTGAAACAGAGCTAGGAATTCAGCTGCATTGATAGGCAAAGGCTAATGTTATTTATTGCCTTTTTGCCTTTAATGTTTTAAAAACAATACTTCAGCTCATAGAGCATATAAAAGCAAACATTTATTGGTACATTAAATGTCAGAGTTTTCTTCCTCTTGGTACTTGGGACTTCACCATCACAAGGAGGAACCAGTACAGGTCTGAACAACTTCTTGGTCCTTCCTCAGCCTCCCATTTTTCTCTTAGAGTTCCCACGCAAAGTCTATACCCATTCAAAACCGAAAATAAACACAAGCATTTTCTCTGAATGTTACACAAACTTTGTAAAAAGATAATGTAATATCAGTTTTCAATGGCATTAAATAAATGCTTCAGACCAGGAAAGAACTTTGAAATGGAAATATTTCTATTCTGTAGATGAAGAGTACAGTCAGGCTAACACACTCCTCTATCTCTAGTCAAAATATAGTGCTTCAGAAATGAAATTATGTTTAGTACATGAAACAAGTTGAGAACATGTAAGTGGGAGATTTTTCAAAGGTAAATTATTTGGACTATGTGTGACAGGATTTATTTGATATGAATATCAATTATATGAATTACATGTCACACCCAGTAAAACATCAAAGTAATATGTAGCTTTCAGATTACATTAACTCTTACAAGATTTTGCATTAGTTTACAGAGATCAGACTACTAGCCATATGCTCTGGGCATGAGCTGGAGAGAGAGCATGAGCTCAGCTTGACCATAAGTTATTTTTCTGCTCTTCTACATCCTTGAATTGTTTAATAGTAGCCTAAAAACTAAATTCTAAGTCCAGGAAAAAAAAAAAAAAATGTAGTGGCAAAAAAAAATGAGAGAATATTTTTTCTTAGTCATTCATCAATGTTGTTAGTAGGTTCACTCAGGAGCAAGTTTCAGCAAAACATTTTTTATTTTATAATAAATTTGGCTCAGTTGAAGGTGTATCTTCCACAGGAATATTATTTTAAAAAAAAAATGTTCTTTGGGAAAATACAATGGATTTGTGAGAATGAAATTTCTCATAAAAAAAAAAAAAAAAATTTACTTAAACAAGTAAATTGAATAATCACATGTATGAAAGCCTCAATAAATTAGATTTTTCAGCTTGGAAAGTAATAAGGAGATTTATGAAATCATTACTGAAATAGAGAAGTGGTATGGGGAATAATTTTGTATTTTTCTTCAGAATGCAAGAACTAAGGGACATTCAATGAAACAATTATGTACCAGATTTAAAACAAAGGAAAATTAAAAAGTAGAACCCATGTTGATACAATTCCTAATGAAACTGTGAAGCTCTTCGTCAAATAAATAAATAAATAAATAAATAAATAAATTTATACCAGCAGTATAAACTTATTCAAAACAGTTTTAGACATATTCAATGAAGACGATGTATTGATCACTACCAAGTGTGGTTGACCGAGTGCAATTTTAAGGTCAGGAAACCTGGCTAGTAAACAGAGGATATACCAAAGGGAATCTTAAACAACACCTGGTCTTGCTTTTATGCTTTTGTCTTAAACATGATAACAAGATTAAGTCAGACACGGCATACTGAGCTAGATGGATTTATCATGGAACTTCTGTAACACAATCTATTGAATAATTCTCACTAAAAGAGAAGGTTTTGTGTTCCTAATCTGTTTTCTGCATTTGAGTCTAAAATGTAAACTACCTAGCAACTCCTTAAATGATTCATAATAAGCATAACTAATATAGTTACCCTATAACTTGCCATAGTATATAGGTTATACCTATATATCTTTAGTACTAGTTGAAGAGAAAGGAAGATATTTTTTTTCAAGTCTCCTTCTCAGTGTGACATAAGATTTTCACAGAAATGCTGGTGACCAAGTGCTGCAGGGAGACATGGATTTTAATGAGCCATTAGAGCAGGCAGGATTAATAACACATTTCTCAAAAGTGGATCATCTGCACACAGCAAATAAAATGTTGGGAAAGATTGCAATAGTAATAAAAAACAGATGATCAGAATGGAGAAGAAATAAAATCATGGTGAAAATCTTGAAGTCTATGAAAAAGCAAAAGTTCCAGGTGCCTGGCCATGTCCTAAAATAGGGTTTGGTGTACGTAGATACAGGAACATGTCAAAACAATATGTACCTGTTAATTTCAAACAAGAAGGACTCATCTCTTGGGACAATTTCAACACTAGAATAGAATAGGATAGAAGTAACACTGAATTTACCTTGCTCCATACAAAAAATAAAACAAGGACAAGGCCTTCATCTGCCCTGGAATTCGATGTGCTAATTTAACTGTACCACATGACCATACTAATAACTCAGCTGGTAGATCTAACACCTTTAATGCCTCTGATTCTGAAGGGGATTGAGAAATAAGATCTTCTACTGACATTGACATTTTCCATAATACTGGAACTTCAGTGAGAACTAGGACATCTACTAATAAAGAAAAGCAAATTTATTTTTTAGAAATAAGTACCACTTTATGCCACATAACCAGATTATAATCATTGCATCAACATTATAAATAATAATTATACCATTCGGTCTTTATGTGTTAAAAGTCTAGAGAGAAATATGGTCATCCAGATTTTTCAAGTAAAGGTTGATTACTTGTAGTAATATACTCCCTGCTTGTGGAAAACTTGTAATAGTTGACATTAGCACCATGGACATCAGAAGAGAATTTACCCAAGGATTCCATGTTCATCTCCTAGACCATACTTATTCACTGAAGAGTTCAGTGACTTCTCGAAGTGACTAACACAGAATAAGGACCTTTCATGTTTGATTTTTATTTTTCAGAAAAAGATTGGTTCTGCTTATTTTTAAGGTCTGTTTTTTATTGTTAATATATACTTTTTTTTAGACTACAGTGGTAAAATTCACAAGAAAAAAATATTTTAAAGGCAATAGTGATTTAATTGGAAGTAACTCATGCCTCAACAGAAAAATAGGAACTATTGTCTGTCCCTTCCTATCTTTGTTTAATAAAAAGTAAGAATCTGCACATGAGGAGTTTCTGCACATTATCTGATATAGGACGGTCCTTACTCAACTGTTCTCATATCCATGTATTTAAAATTTAAAATTGTATGCTCATGAATATATCTATGCTACACAATATAATATGGAGAGAGATTTCTAAATCATTGACTTTGGGTACCAGAAACTTTTTAATCATATTAGCTACTAAATGTAGGTGTTTTTGTTTTGTTTTAATTTGATATATATATATATATATTTAGTATAAGTGAATAAATGCACTCTGATTTATTATTTTTTAAAATTTGATCATTTTGGCTTCATGAAGTTAAGATTAATTAGTATGTACCAATGATCCAAGTACTGCTAAATAAGTGAGGCTATGAGATTTTAGTATTTGGTCTAAAACCTATGCACTAGATCTAAAATTTTATTTGTGTTGTCCAAGAGACTTGGGAAAAAAAAGTAGCTGCTAAATGCAGATGAAAGAATTAAAATTAAATTAATAAAAAACAGGCTGTTTTTCTGATATCTGCAAATTCAGCTCTGCATAGCTAACAGATTTAGACATGTAAGATCAAACTTCAATAGGCCTTGTATTTTGGGGGTGTTATCCACCTCAAATCAGTCATGCAAGCTTTTCTGATGACAAAGTATTAAGCACTTGCTTTAAAACTTGCATCATTAGAAGCATATGCTGCAATCAGACATTTCCTGTTCATGAAAATACATATAATTAAAGAGAGAAAAACTATATTTGTCAGCTGCCAGATGTGCTGCTTGCTTATACAGTACATACTGTAGACAGGGTGAGAAGGATAAGATGTTATTTTGCCTTTTTATAAACTCTCATTTTTAAGAGTTTTGAAAGCAGTTGTCTTGATAATGATAATCATCTCTGAGCTGCAGGAATACACAATACTCTGTCCTCTAGTGGTTTATATTATTATACTTAAAGTGCTATGCAAAATCATCTTTGCTTTTGTTTTGCAAAGTAGTTGCATAAGGGACTTCAAAGGTTTATGGAGGGCTGAGTTCCTTAATCAAGGAGCACTGCATTTTCCTGCAGACTGGATAATAGTAGGAAAGGAAGGGGAAAGGAAAGAAAAAGTACTGTATGTAGCAAAATCAGACACAAAACACTTTTCCATATTATCCAAAGCAAAATGAAAAAGGAGGTCAGATTATGAGATATAACTGGGACCCTTTTAAATATAGTCTCACTGATCTGAAAGTCTTTATGTCCTCCTGATCCTGTTTTGACAGTGTATGCCTCTCTTGTAAGTTTTCATTTTCAGAAATACAAGCTACTTCATCTTCCTAAATTTCAATCCTTTACATGTATGATGAGTTTTAGAGCACCTAGCTTACCTTCCCATCTGTGTTCACAGTTGTTGATTTTCTATTTTTTTTTTTTTTTAATTCATTTTAGGTTTTAAATTCATCAGTTCTTAAATGATACAGTTGCTGCCTCTAACTACTTTTTCTTTGCATCTTCAGCAACCACAATAACGAGATAACTTGAGAGACTAACTTCAGTTATGAATTTGCAACTTGAAAGTATATTGGCTTCTATCTCCCTATAGTCTTCCTTGAATGCTGGGCTGAGTGCAAAAATATCACTGTCAGCAGGTAACACAGGAGTCCTGTTAGACCTACACTCAGTCATACGCTGCACATCTCCTCCCTACATTGCAGCCCATAGGTGAAATACACATCGATGAAGGAAATATTTAACAATATTTGGAAATATTCAAACCTCCACAGAACTGTAAGCAATTCCCATAAAAGTACATTTGAAGTTTGAACACCAACCTTGATAGTTAAATATGCACTATAATGCCTTGACAAAGCAGAAACAGAAGCAACGTTATGGAGTAAAACTCCATATAAAAAATAAATAAATAATAATAATAATAATAATAATAATAATAATAATAAAAGTGTTTTAGCCCTGGAATTCAAATCTGCCAGGAGCATAACATATTTCTTGCTGGTGTGGATCAAATATGACAAAAGAATATTTTCATATTTTGAGACCAAAAAAAAAAAAAAAAAAAATCCTTCCTTTCATGAAAAACAAATTTTCTCTGTTTTTTTTTTCCTATAAATAATTTCTTTGTAAAATTATGTGTGCTTCAAAACCTGAGCTTTTAAAGGAACATTCACCTGTAATTTCAATACTAGACTCTTAAATAAGAATTCAGATGAAAGTATTATAAGGATGTATTAGAGAATCTAAGTCCAGCGTTTTGAATCACTAATAATTGAAAATGTTCATAACAAAATTCAGTTTCTTGATGATGAAAATTTGTTGAAGAAATTGAAATTTGGTGGTGGGGAAATAACCTCATGATGGTCTCTATTCATTTGGAAAAAACTGAAAAAGCCATTGGAAGACATTAGAAATGCTCTTTTCTCCCCCTTAAGCTAACCTTACTTTGACTAGAGTAGGCTGTGGAATTGCAGCTGTCTGGGCGTAAAGCCACTGAAATAAGAAATTATGCAGTGAATATACCTATGCTGTGAATATCTGCAGTGCTTAACTGCAATCTTTGCCTTCAGTGCTCTAATGGGCTAATTTCTTCATTTGCTAAACTATGATGATTTTGGAAACAGTTGATGAACTCTATTCTGTAAATTGGTTTGTCTCTTGGAAATAAAAATAAATAATCACTAAAAACAGAAGGTGGGATTTCCAGAACCTTCCTTAGAGAACAGATCTATAGTTTTAAAAGGATCCTAGAAATGAAAACTGAGGTCACAAAACTAATTGATTTGATTAGGAAGAAAACTTAAAAATGCATTTAATATACCTTTTTATTTTGCTCCCTTCCACTCACTTCTCACCTAAATATTTTGAGCCAAATAAAACATCTCCTGTGTAATCCATCAGGCTGGGAGAGTTCGCTGCTGATGTAGCTCCATGTCCACAGTTCCTACCAGTAGAGAGGCTGAAGACCTATTTCCAGCAGGCACATGCACACAGAGCACATATGTACACCACATATATATGTGTATGAATATATACATGTTTGACAAATTACAGGCAGACACTCATAACACACACAGGTACACAAGACAACACCAACAGCATCAATATACACAAATTGTATATATATATTATTATATATATATACACATGCATATGAACCCTCTAACAGATGGGTTCAGACTCTCAGTCTGCCCAGTAGACATCTCAGACGTTATTCCCAGTTGCTGTCCCTGGGCATGAAAGCCTTCCAGGCTACAGCCCGACCCGTTGCTGGTACAGACCATCTGGCTGGCCTCACACACAGCTGTCTTAGATTTCCCCAGTCCCCATAGCTGACTTTGTGCTCTCACCCTTGCAGACTCACGCATGCATCAGCTCCCAAGGTCCTACTCACCATCTGAGTCTTCACTGTGATCACACCTCTGTCATACTCCTGCACTCATTCCCTCTGTTGCACCACAGATGAACAGTTCCTCCAAACAAAGGTCTGTTTTTGCTTGCTGCACTCACACCCCGATACACACACACTGAGCAGAAAACCCACAAGCAGGAAAGGGTTATAAAGGAATTTATAAAAAGAAAGGCCCAGGTCATAGTCAGACAAGCCCAAATTATTTACATGTGACCTGAACTTTTTATGTCTTAAGCCTTTTTTTTTTTTTTTTTTGGTCTGTCCCTAAGTATCATATAATAAATCCTGTGCAACCCCAAATGCTCTTCCCCTGCATTCTATGTGTCCCACCCCAGGCAGTGACCCCTCTTAGCCTGGCAGGTGATCTGGTGAGAGCTCCGGATGACTTGTGTTGACAGGTTTCATGACTGGGGATGAAACCGTCCTAGATCAGCTCTGGGAGAGGCCTGGACAGGGTGTTCATTGCTCAGAGTCCTTAATTTGGTTTTCCACCTGCCATTGTGGTCCTGTGCTTTCTGGGTTTGTGGATGTGGGTCTTTGATGACATAATGCTGCCTGTGATGGGCCTAGAAGTAGCTCAACACGGTATTAATTAGGCTAAACACTTTTGCCTTTTTTCACACTTTTTCCTTTTTCTCTCCATGTGGGTGTGCAGGTGAGCTTTTATCTCAAAACCTAACAACATCCTCCTTTGACTCAAGCAGTCCTGTTCCTTTGCCAAGATGTACAATGATTCACTCCCTTTCTTGAGACATGCCTTTGGAAATTTTAATTTACTGAAACTTACAAATTCCTGTTCCAAGCACTATTGCCTCTTCCCCCCCCCCCCCCCGGATATTATGGTGCTAGAAAACTCTGGAACAGTCAATAATTGTGTTTATTCATTTCCATTACTCTTTTATCTCATTTATTTTTCAGCCAACCTAATTTAATAATTTTAAAAGGAATTAATGAAGATTTGGGGCTTCTGCAGAGCTCCCTCTATTATGGAATCATTTATTCATTCTGAAAGCAAACAAATAAAACCTAAGTTTTATTTAGCAGTCTAAACCTGCCTAGCTCTTTTTGGTAAAGAATTATTGCAGGATTTAAGTAAATGCTCTTCACTTTTAAATTTGTAGTATATATAGTTAGCTCTTGCAGGACTTAGACTTTGGGGATTAAATCAAGGTAAATTTGTATTTTTCTTGTTAATTGAGGTTACGGAGTGAAAACATCTCACCAAAATATTATCATACTATTGAATAAAATCCATCAAACCTATTCCTTTTCTTACTAATTAGGAAAAAAGTCCTTTCATGTTATGAACAATTTTTGAATGGCTCAGGAGTGGGAATTTAGGTCCATAATCCTTCCAAATTTTAGAAGAACATTTAATCATCTGCTGGACTCCATTAGTTGTCAGAGAGGTTAACATTAACCTAACTTTATCTCAACATAAAATGCACCATTAAATCATGCACATGTTTTACATTAGACATATTTAAATATTAAATTATATAGAAATGAACTGCTAGGACAGAGTCCTAACTTTGTAGTTTTAATTATCTTATATGGTCAGTACAGATTTGGGAACTGGGATATGTAACCTTATCGAATAGTGATTTAATTAACCTTCTACAAACAGTTTATTTTAGTTTGAACAATTCTGTTTAACTGAGATACTGCTTAGCAAATTACTAGCAGTAAGCAAGCAATGGTATGCAAATATTTTTAAGTAAACAAACAAGATGTCATACAGACGTGATAAAAGTCTTAAAATTTAAATATTTAAATTTTGAATTTGCAGGCTACAGCATGCTATTATAAAGGACTAATATACTGGAGAATTTACAGCTTACTTTAAGATAAACCTAATACATCTTCATGGAGTATTGTAAAATAAACATATTAATCTATATTTAAATAACATATATTTACATATTTAATATTTGTCGGCTCTCCTGCTTAAATACAGAAATGGCAACATGCAATAAAATGTCTATAACTACATCTAAGCATTTTGGTAGTTACATATTATTTCAGTTTAAATTATAAGTTCAAAATAAATATAAAACAAATCAACATTTGATCTTATACTGATGTATAAACTATGATATAGAACAGACATCCTTCCTAAAGTCTGTAAGAAAAATCATAACAACTATGAAGAAAGGGGACATTAGAAAGATTATCCTATGTGCGCATGGAAAGGAACATGCATATTCTCTCAGTCTTACATTTCTTATGCTTTCCTTCATTTTTGGTAAGGATCTCTCATAATTTCCAAGGGGATGACCTAAGAAAATAAAGTTCAGAACACAAAAGGGATCATTGCCCACCTGTTAGTCATATCTGGAACTAAAGAGTAACATTTCAAATTTATTTTAAAGCTGTGTTTCAGGGTGAGACTAAAAAATTATTCTAAATGATTTTTAATCATCTCATGCAATTTAATGTCTTTTTCTAATGTAAAACCCATGAAGGAAAATCTCCTTTGTAGTAGGAGCATTCACAGATGAATTCCAGAACCAATGAAAGGAAAAATAAAAGTTGAAAATCCTCTAAATTGTCTGTTGTTTTTATCCGTGGGTAGTAATTTGTACTTATTTCCAGGTGCTTGTGCCTGTATTTCTCAGCTGTGGGTTTTGGAAAGTTATTAGTGAAGTTGAATGCTTATTGAACACCTTCATGAATTACAGTAACACTATGTTCTCTCCCACAGGGTTAAATTCTGTGATACGGCTGGCTTTGACTTTCTTTTATAATTAATTTCAGACAGTTTTAACTATGTGAACAAAGGTTTATAGATTAGAGAACCTGAAAGGAATTGATCCAGTAGTGCTGGTACCTTCAAAATATATATAGCTCTGTTATAACTAGTAACTCCAAAATGTGATCAAGAACTTATGTACTTGCTTCTCCATACTGAAAATATGAAATGTAAACTCCTGTAATATTATTAAAGTAACTTTTTCTAATCCTAGTTATGGAGAGATTTACTGCAGCAAGAAGAGATCAAAAGGTTAATTTATTGAAGGAACTCTCAATAGCCATTATAAAAATCTGTAGGTTAGTACAATTTCAGTCATAAATCAGATTTATGTATAAAACAACACATTTGGGTATGCCAGTCCAAACTCTGCTTCCTGGAAAGACCTTCTGAGTTTGGATTATTACACTGTAGAGAAATGTGCTTGACTAGTCTCAATAGACTTCAACACATACTACTGTTTTGAGACTGATAAGAAATCCCTGACTAATTTTTCTAGAATCTTAAACAGTTTAAAATGCAAGCTCCACCTCCCCACATTAAGGATTTCTTATTCAGATATATTCAAACAAAATATAAAAAGCCAAAATATATGCCAGAATGCTTGTCTTGACTGGTAAAGCTAATTTACATGAAGACATGGATGATTTATGAATCTAATCTTGATGAAAATTAACAGCCTGAAGCTCCAAAAATGCTTGTATAATTTTGAAAATATTACCTATAGCCCTCAGATCTCAATACGCTGAGATGATCTGCTTGTCTAAGTTACGATTCCCTACATCAAAAAGCAGTTGCATTCAGACTGGTTTCTGTAGGTGAGAACTGTGATTTGTAATTGTGGTGAAAATGATTACAAACTGTAACTGCAAATTGTTACCAGTATGCAGTGTTCATCCATGTCATTCTAGAATATAATTTCTCCTGATGTTTTGTCCTTTTCTCCTGATGTTTTGTCCTTAAAGCATGCTGATATAAAATGAATAAATTAGGCAAAAATATGTTTATAGCCAAAATAGATCTCATATTTGTTACTGTAACTTATTTCTACTAACAGATCATTACATGAATTACCTAATCGAAAAGGCAATTTCAGTAAAATAAAACTGCCCAGTGGAAGTACAGCATTAATAACACTTTTTTTTTTTTTTTTTTTTTTTTAATGAAAAACCTAACAATTGCTTCAAATTCCTTAGAGCATCACAAAAATGTTTCACATTAACAAACTAAAAACGTTTTCATGTGGGTCATTCCATTTGACTTCAGTTGTCTTAGGGATCTCCTGCGCCATCCAGGACAGAAATCATGGTGATGTAATAAGTTTTTCTGCAGCTAAAATCACCATTCCCCTTGACTGCTGAACCACAATGGAAATACTCAGCAAAAAGGTAAACTAACTCAAGCAAACACCTCAGATCATATCAATATTTCAGAAATATCTGGTTTTATTTTGGAGAGTTGATATACTAAGTTTTGAAATTTACATATATATTAACTTCTGAGGATTTGCAGGATTTCCACATTTTACTCCCTTTTTGGAAGAAAGCAAGGACTGAAATATCAAAATGCTCTGAAGGGGACATTTTGAATGGTGTTTGGCTTTACTAATTTTGAAGCACCCATTTCACACAGTTAAGATTTTGTATTCATGCCACTACCCTACCTACTTCAATTAAAACAACAAAATCAACTCTCAGAAATGTCAGTGTTCTCATGTTTCCACAGTTCTTTGTTTCCTATGAAATTGTTGGACTTGACACTACATGATCACAAACAAATAGTCTGTAACCTTAAGAAAGGCAAGGAGAAAAGGGCTAACAAACAGAAGAAATAATAATAATAAAAAAGGAAAATTTCCACTTTTCACTTTTTTTTTTTTTTTTTTTTTTTTTTTAATAGAGAAACACTTGAAGATTGAGAGATGGTCACATATTGCCAAAAGTTGCTTCTACCTGTGTGAGTGCCATTCGATTTGCCTTTACCAAGGGCTGGATAACCCTTGTGAAAATATGCTTTGTATTTCAACTTATGTCCCTTAGCAGAATGTGCTTGCATGAGTATACAAGCGTGTTTTGAAGCTGGTTCTGTCTAGCCAACTCACAATGTTGTTAGAGGAAGCTGGGTCAATTTGTTTCCATCTCCATAGGCACATACATCCAGGGTCAGAGAAACTAAGTTTAAAATGCCTAAATTCTAACACACTATGTAATTGTAAAGTATTAACTTTCTATTTCTCCATATCCATCCATAAATTCAGACTACCTCCTGGTTAAAATAATCCTTATGCAGTCAAACACACACACACACACACACACACAAAATAAATAAATAAATAAATAAATAAGTCTAGCTGAGTTGCTACATATTTCTCAATTCCAACACTTTCCCCTTAGGTCTTTTGCTCTGCAAGTCCAGACTTAAATGGAAATAACCACATGTAGATAAACTCTCACAGATTTATTACTTGAAATCATTTAAATAGCTCACCAACAAAACAACATTCAAAGATGAGGTTTTCATAAATATAATGAATTTTGACAGACATTCAACAATCCAAGTGTAAAAACAAATTGCAGAGTCCAAAAAAAGCTAAGGCACAGCACATACAAGAAAAGCAAGAATCACAATTTCTGATTATTGTACGAGATGACTCCTGGGCAGATATCTCCTACACTGCATACACCATCACTTTCTTTCCATCAGTGAGTGATTACCAGTAGAAAATAATCCAATGTTTTTTTTCCATACTCTAATAATCAGTAGTAAAATGAGCAGAACTAGGCTAACATCCTACAGAAAATGGGAACAAGAAAATAGGTTAACACAAACATAATTGGCTGGTGTTATTCATGTGCAAAATATTGAACATATAAATATATGAGTTTATACAAAACCTTTGACATGATATGCATTTAGAAAAAACATTCAATCCACTTTACTTTGGAAAGGAATTTTGCTCTTTCATTTATACAAAAACACATTTACACAAGAAAAATTAAAGCAGCTCTCCCAACACTTACACCCATGGAGGCTCCATTTAGTTATCAAATTAGTGATAATGTAATGGGGAAGGGAAAGAATTAGACTGTACTTAAAAGAAACTCCACTCTCCCATTATAACAAGCAAAATGACAATGAGTAGCAATGAGGAAAACATAGACCATCTGTACCAACCTGGACCAGAGCACAAAACAAAGACAAAGTACAAGTCCAAAACAACTTTTCCATCATAACGTGTAACATTGCAGTATTTCTAGAAATGCATTACTCTGTTAAAAACAAACAAACAAACAAACAAACACCACATCCTTAGTGGAAACAATGTAGACATGCAGAGGTACACTAATTCTCCGAAAAATGCAGACCCAAACATAAGCAGAATTTGAACCATTCCAAGACAACATAAATAATGTGTGTTAAAAGAAACCAAATTCAGCTAACCTCAGGATCTCAGGTAGATCTGAAGCTGCTCTAGTTCCTTGTTCAAGATATGGCCAGTAATAGTATACTTCCCCAGTGCATGTACACATACTCTATGAATGGACGTGATTTAACATCAGTAGATCAACACAGACCTTTAGATGCACCTGGATTGATACAGATGTCTGGCATACAATCTACTGTTCCTTAGGGTTTCTGTCTTCAGTGTTTCACTTCTGTTTCTTGTCTTTGCCTTTTAACCAGATGTTCTTACAAGCCACATGCCCTACATTTCAATGATCCTTACAGAATCATGCCTAATATTCTGCCTAATCCTGTACTTTTCTTTATGCCCTAACTTTCTCTGCGTAGATTTAGGCATTCGGGAAAAAAATGGGAAAGTGAGCAGAAGACAAGAAAGGGAGAAACATACACTTCAATACATATCTTGCTGCATACCCATGTCTCCTTTCTATTCAACAATTTCTATTTCAATTTGCTGAATCTTCCAAGAACAAGGACTACTTCAAAAAGATATATTAGAGACACACTTGCTGTCTTCTTATTTCTAACAATAAACAGCAATGCTGATAATGTGCTGCTTGTGAGTCAGATAATTATTTAAATATTGAACTCAACTGTTTAGCTTTCACAAAATTACTCTGAAGGTGCAAGGTTCTCTCAAATTCCACAGAAAGACTGAAACAGAGAACTATCTTTGTATTACTATTAATGACTTATTGTCTGTCACACATCTGAAAATATTTAGAGACTTCTATGTGCAATCATAGAACAACAAAGCAACATATGGCAAACTCATAATCTCTTTGATGCACTTTGACAATAAAGGTATGGTGAACTAAATTTTGTACGCACAAAAATACAGAAGGATTTCATATGGACCCAAAGTCCATATATGTTTCTATGCTTTTAGTCAGACTCAATATTAAGCACATCAAGAGAGATCAAAAAGAAGTATTTGTTGCATAGCCTGTGCTAGCCCTCTAGGCTTCAATTTTCAGAACTATCACTCCATATTTTTTAGGCATTCATTTTTTTGTTTTAGCAACATCTAAGAGACTGTGTTTCCAATAGGGACTGGATAACCCCAAAATGAAAAAAAAAAAAAAAAAAAAAAAAAGGTCCATTGAGGGTAATAAAATACCTTAAACTAAATAATAAATTCAAAAAATTAAATACCCTTAAAAAAATATTTAAGTTTTCATTTAACTTAACCACACATTCCTATATTACAAATCCAAACTGAGGTTTGGGCTTCACATCATTTGTAATACCTATCAAGTAACTTGATGATAAGGTATGAAATTATGACAAAAGGAGGAAAAAAATCTGTATGAGAAACACACATAGGGAAAAGTGATTGCATGAGAGGTGTTTTGTTGTTGTTGTTGATTTGTTGTTGTTGTTGTTATTCAAGTGGACTTTTAAATATTAAAATAAAATAAAATAAAAATAAAAATAATTTAAAAATTTTGAAATGTCTTTTCCATTTCATTAGAACTCACTGACATGATCCAGGTAAGATTTTCAAACCCTGAGCTTTTCAGTGGAGAACTCCAGTGAATTTTGACATGATAACATGATACAATTACATGATAATAAATTGTTAATAACAATACGCTTTGGATGATGTTAAGTTATGGCTGGTGAAGTCAGCGCTGAATAAAATAAGTTATTCTAGGTAAAAGCAATAAGTAGAGCTTGCTAGAAAATAATGATTTAGTTTTCTGACAGTTTGCAAGTTTCAGATTTTTTTAATTTCTGCTTTGGCTTGAAAAAAAAAGCCTTTTAAATGCTACTGCAAAATGGATGTGTGTCAAAATAGGTGTTTCGTGTTGAAAAGGTCAATTTTTTGATGCAAGCCTTCCTCTCCTGAGTATTCATTCTCAAACAAAACCTTTCCACTATAATTTGTCAAAATAAATGCCTCTGGAATGTTTCTGAAAAGTGTTCTGGTTCCAGCAAAACATCTTGCTCAAATGTGAGTGTTCCATAAGCAGCCAAAATAGAGAACCTTGGTGTCCTAGAGATTTGAGTTTCCTTGTCTCTAAAATTCCCCTAATTCACCCTACCACACTTAGTGAGAGATCCTTACTAAGAGACAGTAACTTTGTTGGTTCATGCTAATTTTCTCTCCTATGTGGATATGCAGCCCAGCTGACTGCATAACTTGCTGCTACCAGAAGAAATGGATTATTACAGAATTCTCACAATTTTTATTAATAAAAAAAAAAAAAAAGATTTTTTTTTTTTAATTTCTCTATTCAACAACATGTTTAGAAGGTGGAACAAAGAGAGTAGAAAGGAATTATCTTTGAAATGTGTTTTTTCATAATTGATGAAGAGTAGTGGGAAATTACTTTGGTGACAGACAGACAGCACGTATACATAAGTCTTTTTCTTAAGGCTAACTAGGACCAAACAGATTTATAATGAGTGTTCGTTTCTCATCTTTACTAAATATGTGATTACACCCTAGCATCATGTGGTTTGTCTTCCCACAAGTTCTAGACAAGTCACATATTTATTTTACCTCATGGAAAAACAAAACAAAACAAAAACAAACAAAAAAATGCTTCTTTAGCGAGAGGGTGACAGAGCATAGGAACAGGTTGCCCAGAGAGACTGTGGAGTCTCCTTCTCTGGAGATACTCAAAACTCGCCTGGATATCATACCGCACACCTGTGCTCTAGGTGAGCCTGCTCAGCAGGGGGCTTGGACTAGGTGATCTCCAGAGGTCTCTTACAGCCATTCTAGGATTCTGTGATACTTGGTATTTCTCTAAGCTCCTTGTTGTGGTTTTGCTCAGGTGGGCAGCTGAGTTCCACCACAGCTGCTCTCACTTCCCCTCCTCAAAGGGGAGGGGGGAGAAAATAGGACACAAAGTGCTCAAGGTTTGAGATAAGGATAATATAATTAAATGAAAAAAGAAGAGGGAGGGAAAAAAAAAAAAAAGAAAAAAAAGAAAAAAATATATATAAAAAAGAAAACAAGCAAAAACAACAACAACAAAAAAAAAGCAAAGGACGCATGGAAGCACAGAGAGAGAAAAGCAGTCCCTACTTCCCATTAATGAGTGATGTTTGGCCACCTCCTGGGAAGCAGGGCCTCAATACGCATAGCGGTTATTTGGGAGGACAGATGCTTCCACAATGAGAGCCTCCCCCCTTTCCCATTTCCCACCTTTTTTTTGCTGCATGTGACACCATATGTAATGGAATATCCCTTTGATTGGTTTAGGTCAGCTGCCCTGGTGATGTCCCCTTCCCAGCCCCTCCCCATCTCTTGCCCACCCCGAGCCTGCTAGATTTTGGTGGTTTGGAGGGAGCCCTGATGCTGTGCCAGCACTACTCAGCAGCAGACACAACACTGGTGTGATACCACTGCTGTTCTAGCTACAAGTGCAGAGCGCAGCACTGTATGGGCTGCTGCAGGGAAAGTTAACTCCATCCCAGACAGACTCAGCATCTCCCCCCCCTCCCCCCCCCCCCCCGCCTCCTTCTTTACCCTACCATATGGTGTGGGATAGCCTTTTGGTCAGCCTTGGTTATCTGTCCTGGCTGTGATCCCTCCCACCTCCTTGTGCACCCCCAGAGTCCTTTCTGGCAGGGCATCACAAGAAGTAAAGTCCTTGGCTCTGTGTAAGCACTGCTCTACAATAAGTAAAACACTGGTGAGTTATCACCACTAGTTTCATCAAAAATACAAACCATATCATATAAGCCTCTATGAAAAAAAATAACTATCCCAGCCCAAACTGTGACAGTCCTCGACAAACTTACTATTCAAAGCTGGGAGTTAAAAGTTTAAAAAGTTAAAAGTCCAAAAACAACCATCAAATACAAACAAATACAAACAAATACATATCAGTGGTTTGAGGTTAGGACAGCCAGTGGGAAAAAGTTCTCTTCACAAGTACTTGAATCAGGATAACTGGTATGTAGTAAGCAGCCCAAAAGAATGTCCTGTTTGCTTTTCTGCCATCTGTAAAACATTCATCAGGCAAGAGAGAGAAGGAAGCTCTCAGTTTCTAGAAGTTCGAAGATGTAAGACACTCTGAGGGGATCTGATAAAGTGTGTACCCTTGCTTCAATTAATATTAAATTACTTTAATAGATTATTAATATGATGATGATTAATAGAAATTTGTTATGATGATTAATAGAAATTTGTTATGAATGCCCACCTACCAAAGAAAGATTTGGTGCTAGTCTATTCCAGTTGCAGAATGGCAAGGGAGGTATAAGTAGATATCTCCATGGTTTCAGGTTAATGTCCTGTACACCAGGCTATCCTGAGGGAAGGGTCTCTTCTCAGATCATAGTTCCAGGCTCGCCCTGGTAATAATTTTTAAATATTTCTGTGGGATAGAAAGAAACATTTTCACCTAGTTCTATACAGAAACACACATACAGTAATGGCACAGGAAACATCCAAAATAGCAGCCCATATGTTTTCTAACTAAACACAGACACCTCTCAGATGCAACCCCTAACAACACAGTGATCATAGTAAAACTGTCAGATCTAGAGCTTTGTGTTTCAGCTATATTTAGCACAGCATCACTCCTATAAGATTCATATATAAGATAGGTATACATCTATAAGTTTTTCTCTTGTTAATTTTCAGAAATGTATGCAATACAGCTGCAAACTAATTCTTTATAAGGGCATTTTATTTTATTGGGTGAGCAAATGAAACAGCAGTATCCAATATAAATAGAAAAGAATGGTACACAGACCTTTGAACAAGCAAAACAAGGAGTGCTCCTTGGGCTCAGCTTCCCATGCGTTCATTTTCAGTGAATCTGTGAGGTGCTGCAAGCTGACAGGTGAAATCATTTACTGCATAGATCATGAATGGACCTACAATATGAGGTAAATTGTAAATAGAAGACAAAAATCAATAATACATGTTATACCAAAGTAATGAGAATTCTGCAGTAGATCAGTGGACTCACAAAAATAAATAAATAAATAGATAAGTAAAATAGAATAGAATAAAATAAAAAATATGGCAGCTGCACTTAAGATATATATCAGAATGAGATGTGATAAACTAAGCTTATGAATATTAAATACATTGAAACTATAATATGGGATATAAAAGAGGTTGACTTGAGAGCAGAAGGTCAGTGATTCCTGAAGGTATTTGTTTTAAAGAATTTAGTCTAGTCTGTTGTGGTAGGACAGAGTCATAGAATCGTGGAATGATTTAGGTTGGAAGGGACCTTAAAGACCTTTTGATTCCAACCCCCCTGCCATGGGCAGGGACACCTCCCACTAGAACAGTTTGCACAAAGACCCATCCAACCTAGCCTTAAACACTTCCAGGGATGGGGCATACACAGATTCTCTGGGCAACCCATGCCAGTGCCTCATAGTAAATAAATTCTTCCTAATATCTAATATAAATTGAATCTTTTTAGTTTAAAACCATTACTTGTCCTTTCACATTACCTGACAGAGTCCCTCCTCAGCTTTCCTGTAGGCCCCCTGTAAGTACTATAAGGTCTCCACAAAGTCTTGTTTTCACTGGGCTGAACAACCCCAACTCTATCAGCCTGTCTTCACAAGAGTGTGGCTTAATATCTGTTCATAGACATTTTTACAGCTGTTGGAAGGATAGTGAGATAATTTTGCCATTCTCCAACTCCTGTACAGGAGTGACAGAGATGGTAAAAGTTCTGTTTTAATCTAAAACACTAATAGAGCATGTAAAAATAAAACTCTAAGACCTGATTCAGAAAACAAACATCCATATATTCTCTCTGGTCACTCATACAACCCATTTTCTGTAAGCAAGTATGCTTAGTTGTAGCTATACTGAAAGGCTAGTTTAAAATAGTTTCAGTCATAATAAAGCATTCATTTACTGAATGTAGTGTAAATCCAGAAGTGGGACAATCTAGTTTTTTTCTGGATTGGGATACGAAGCAACTGTTGGAGCTGGTAGAAGTAAAAATACTTTTAAAATCTGGATAAATATTTCTCCCTTCTCCGCAGTCCTTTCCTACCTTCATGAAGGTGGTCATTTCCCATGGGTGCAATGTGAGCCTTCAGGGGGGAAATCACAAGCTGGAGAAACCTCCCTGAGATTGGTGGAAAGAAGTACAACACCCCACACTGCTGTGGGGTGAAGTTCAGTAGCCATGGGGCTGGGGCCAGGCTAGCTAAAGAGCAGCTCTGCAGACTAGGCCTGGGAGCAGGAGGGCCCTGGCCTCCTGCTCTTCCCAGTTAGGGCTTCTTTCAGGGAGTAAGGGAGACTGACCGAACTAGACTGAGCCACATTTGGCCCCTCACATGGGCTGCCATTGTGGCAGCCTCCTGATGTCATGAGACAGCTGGACAGTGCAACTGCTTTGTAAACATACACAAGGTTCTTTTCTTACTACAACCAGCACATAACATCCCAAATACTCCTCAATCCTTTTAGTCAAACTGTTTGGGTATGTTCAGATAAAAGCAGAAATAAAGGCATAAACTGTCATATGTGAAACAATACTTAGCTACTGTTACCCTTTATTTACCCAGCACAGGTTTGAAACGAGAACAGAAAAGGAGAGGCCCAATTGTACTCCTTCATTAACACCATTTTAATCAAAGACAGCAAGGTTGTCTTTGAATAAGGTAGGAAATGTTTCTCATCTGCTGTCAGACTTCCATATACATTAATCTGGAAAATCTCTGTTGAGTTAACATAAATATACTGTAAATTTGATTTATTCCAAGACTGAACTGAGAGATCTTTTACGTTCAGACTCTCATCTTAGTTATGCTTACTGTTAGAGCTTCTGTTTCAAGCACTTGCAGTGGAAGAATTTTGGACCCCAGTATTTCAGGAATAAACTTTGCTCTAGGAGCTTTAAAATTTATTTTGCAAATTAAACAAGTTATTATGAAATCCTTTAATCCAGAAAGTTTAAAAACAGATAAAGGAAGAAGTGAATTGCAGGTGCCTTGCCTTGATGGTTGTACAATACATCATTCAGGTTGCTAAAGTGGATGGTCAATGACATTAATTTCTGCCCCAAAGCCCTCATGAAGTCATTAGTCTGTCTTATATTTAAATTTGTTAAATGCATTTCTCAAAGTGAAGTATTTCAAAGTGGACAGTTTGAAGATGTAAAAATAATTTTCCATTAGTGAGATTTTATGACTGAAATAGATCCAAACTATGTTTTTTACAGTGTATGCAAAAATTATTCTTATCAGAAGTTTCTGGAATCCAACCCCAGAAAGAAAAGTTCTGTCTTTCCCTGTGAATGCTTGCATGCAAATACATGGTTATAAAAATGAATTTGCAGTTAAAAACAGAGAGATTAATGTATATATACATATGTGTGTGTGTGTCACTTGAACTGGCATTTTTACTTAATTCTGTGTTCCAATATAAGATGCTGGCCAATCCTATTCAGACCAGTGAAAGTGTACTGCTCTGTTCTGTTTCCAGATGTTGCTGATCTCACAAACTCTACCATACATTTTATTGTGCTTCTTGATGCTTACCTTTATGTTTATTTGTATCTAAACTTTTCTTCCTCTATGGGAGATGTTTGTTTTTACAAACAAATTGAGCAAAACCAAATCTTTCCCATAAGGAAGAAAAATGTAGACCTGGGTTATAAATCGATTGCTTTTCACAAATTTATCTGATAATTATTATCACTATTGTAGTATAATGCATATCATATAAAATATACTTTGCATATACATATATATATATCAGTATAATACCTGATATGTGTACATATGTATATGCACACATAACTATTATGTATGCAATACAAAGAATCTGTATGATTGACTCACTATTCAGAGTAAATGACTGCCTCTACCATCTTTAAGAATCCTTTTAACTTCATCAATGTCTGTCTTGTCAAGTCTTAGCTTTGCAACACTCTAAATCTTTCTCTGGTCCTACAGGGAAGAAATTTCACCATTGAAAGATTTTTTATTTTCCAATGCTCAGTAGAAGTGTGAAATAGCAGAGGCATTACTGTTTGAATTCTTTAAGAAAGGGTTTATCAGAACTGAACTTCTGTGATCTTGTTTTATGTGATCAAGTTAAAAAGAGAAACATGATTAGAGGACTGTCTCTGCACTAATCATGGTGCGCAGATGAGAGAACACTGCACAGATGTGAAACTCTATTCTGTTCCACTGCTTTTACCATGTGAGGATGTCATTATCTACAGTGAACCTTGCTTTATAATCACTTCACTCCCATCCACTAATGTACTTTAAAAAAGTAAATATAATTCTCTTACACAATGCTAACACAGCTTCACTAACCATAGCTAGAAAAAATACTAATGACTGCCACCTGGCATTTTAACTGTTTCATATGTACCTCTTCCTAGTGAACACACAGAAGTATTGCTGGTACATAGGCAGCAAACACATCTACACTCTGTCATCAGTGTTGGAAGGACTGCATTGGAGGACTCTATTTTTATGCTTATATATATACTTATACATATGTATACACATGCAAATTAAGGTGGCACTAAGGGACATGGTTCAGTGGGACTCAGTAGGTCAGGTTGATGGTTGGTCTTGATGACATTGGAGGTCTTTTCCAGCCTAAATGGCTTTATGATTCTGTGAAATCATAAAATAGAATTGTGTCTATAAATATAGTGACCTAGTTTGGGAATGCGGGAAACTGAATAGATCTCCTCTGTAACTATGTTCCGCCTTGCTTCTGTACAGTATAGCCTTGGCTATATCAAGGACAGTCAAACTCCTTGGTTTGTTGGTCTGTCATTAATCTCTACAAATGCTCTGTTACTCAATAATTACCTAGCAATGAAATGCAGCCCTCTACATTTAAATAACACTAATGTTTTGACACAAACCTATAAAAAAGTAGGAAATTAGAGGCTAAGAGTGGCAATAGGTCCTTAACTCACCTTATTATAAAGAAAATACAGCCATATGAATTAAAGAAATAGTGAAAAATTTCAAAGACATTTTCCTCTAGCTTCAGTGCTTATTTTTCCTCCATTATTAACATTTTTGCTATTTTTAAAAATAAAATAATACATCAGGCATGGTTAAGGAAGAAGCTTTTCTGTAATGTATCCTACGAGCTTATTTCAGATGACACCAATTTCAAAATGTAAAAGAAACAAATACCATAGCTTAAGGGAGACTTCCCTACAAATGTATTTCTTTCATGGAGAATAGGGTCTCTAAAATAAGACCAAAAAAAAAAAAATGATAAACCAGGTTATAGCAGTATGTAAAACCTAGATTAACTCAATAAGTATTACATCAGGTTGTAGTGAGTTTACGCGGCAAGGTTTTGGTAGCAGGGGGCTGGAGGAGTGGCCTCTGTGAGAAGAATCCAGCAGCTGCCCCATGTGTGACAAGGGCCAGGTTAAGCTTGCTCCAAAGAGACCTGATGCTGCCCAGAGCCAAGCCAATAAGCAATGTTGTTTGCGCCTCTGCGAGAGCAGATTTAAAGAAGGGGAAAAAAACTGCTGGGCAACCACAGCTGGGAGAGCAAGGAGTGAAAACCAGCCCTGCAGACCCCCAGGTCAGTGCAGAAGGAGGGCAGGAGGTGCTCCAGGCACACAGCACAAGTTCCCCTGTGGCCTGTGGAGAGGCCCCTGGTGGAGCAGGATGTCCCCCTACAGTCCATGGGCCCCATATGGAGCAGATCTCCACGCTGCAGCCCATGGAGGAGCCTCCAGTGGAGCAGGTGGATGTGGCCTGGAGGAGGCTGCGGCCCATGGAGAGCCCCCCCAGGAGCAGGCCCCAGGCTGGAGCTGCAGCTCATGGAGAGGAGCCCACACAGGAGCAGGGAATTTGGGGGATCCATGGACCCATGCTGGAGCAGTGTGCTCCTGATGAATGGACCTTGTGGTATGGACCCGTATTGGAGCAGTTCTTGAAGAGCTGCTGTCTGTGGGAAGACCCTGCAGGATCAGTTTGGAAAGGGCGGAGTCCTGTGGTAAGTACCCCACATGGAGCAGGGGCAGAGAGTGACCGTGCAGGAGGGGTGGAGGCAAAGCGTTAGAGACTGGTCGCAGCTCCCATTACACCTTCCCCTGCACCACTTGAGGGGTAGAAGAGGGTGGATTGGAGGAAAGTGTTTTTAGTTTGTTTTCTTTGTTTCTTACTTCTCTAGCTTGTTAGCAATAACCCAAGTGTACTGAGAGAACTAGCAGAAGAACTGGCCAAGCCACTTTCCATCATTTATCAGCAGTCCTGGCTATCAGAGGAGGTCCCCGTCGACTGGTGGCTAGCAAAAGTGACACCCATATACAAGAAGAGCCAGAGGGTAGACCCGGGAAACTATTGGCTTGTTAGTTTGACCTCAGTGGCAGGGAAGCTCATGGAGCAGATTATCTTGAGTGTCATCAAGTGGCGCTTGCAGAGCAACCAGGCGATCAGGCCCAGTCAGCATGGGCTTATGAAAGGCAGGTCCTGCTTGACAAACCTGATCTCCTTCTATGACAAACTGACACATTTAGTGGATGAGGGAAAGGCTGTGGATGTGGTCTACCTTGACTTCAGTAAGGCTTTTGACACCGTTCCCCACAGCATTCTCCTCATGGAACTGGCTGCTCTTGGCTTGGACTGGCATATGCTTTGATGGGTCAGAAACTGACTGGGTAGCCAGGCACAAAGAGTCATGGTGAATGAAGTTAAATCCAGTCAGAGGCTGGTCACTAGTGGAGTCCCCCAGGGCTCAGTACTAGGGCCAGTTCTCTTTAATACCTTTATTGATGATCTTGATGAGGAGATAGAGTGCACCCTCAGTAAGTTTGCAGATGACACCAAGTTAGGTGCATGTGTCGATCTGCTCAAGGGTAGGAAGGATCTGCAGGATGATCTGAATAGTCTGGACTGATGTGCTGAGGCCAACTGTATGAAGTGCCTGTCCTGGTTTTAGTTAGGACAGAGTTATTTTTCCTCCTAGTAGCTGGTAGGGTGCTATGTTTTGGATTAGGATGAGAAGAGTGCTGATAACATGCTGATGTTTTAATTGCTGCAGAGCAATGCTTACATTAAGCCAAGGACTTTTCAGCTTCTCCCTCTGTCCTGCCAGCGAGCAGGTTGGTGGTGCAGCAAGAGATGGAAGGGGACAGACCCAGGACAGCTGACCCAAACTGGCCAAAGGGGTATTCCATACCATCTGACATCATGCTCAACAATATATAGGGGTGGCTAGCCGGGGTGGGGGGCCGGCTGCTCGGGGTTGGGCTGGGCATCGGTCAGCGGGTGGTGAGCAATTGCATTGTGCATCACTTGTTTGTACATATTATTATTATTATTATTATTATTATTATTATTTTCTATCTTAAAAAACTGTCTTTATCTCAACCCACAGGCTTCACTTTCCCATTTCTCTCCCCCATCCCAGAGAGGGAGGGGGAAGGGTGAGCGAACGGCTGTGTGGTGGGTGAGCGAACGGCTGTGTGGTGTTTAGCTGCCAGCCGGGTTAAACCACAACAGTGCCACAAGGCCAAGTGCCGGGTCCTGCACCTGGGGTGCAACAACCCCAAGCAGCACTACAGGCTGGGAGATGAG
Source organism: Stictonetta naevosa (assembly GCA_011074415.1). Lineage (NCBI taxonomy): Eukaryota > Metazoa > Chordata > Aves > Anseriformes > Anatidae > Stictonetta > Stictonetta naevosa. The sequence continues at coordinate 127,614,868 of CM021698.1, read as the reverse complement.
TGGTTAGAAAGCTGCCTGGAAGAGAAGGACCTGGGAGTATTGGTTGATAGTCGGCTGAATATGAGCCAGCAGTGTGCTCAGGTGGCCAAGAAGGCCAACAGCATCCTGGCTTGCATAAGAAACAATGTGGCCAGCAGGGCTAGGGAAGTGATTATCCCCCTTCACTTGGCTCTGCTGAGGCTGCACCTCAAGTATTCTGTTCAGTTTTGGGCCCCTTGCTACAAGAAAGACATCAAGGTGCTCAAGCGAGTCCAGAGAAGGGCAACGAAGCTGGTGAGGTGTCTGGAGAGCAAGTCTTACAAGGAGCGGCTGAGGGAGCTGGGATTGTTCAGCCTGGAGAAGAGGAGGCTCAGGGGCAACCTTATCGCACTCTACAGGTACTTTAAAGGAGGCTGTAGCGAGGTGGGGATTGGTTTATTGTCCCATGTGCACAGTGATAGGAGAAGGGGGAATGGGCTAAAGTTGCGTCAGGGGAGTTTTAGGTTGGATATTAGGAAGAACTTCTTTACTGAAAGGGTTGTTAGTCATTGGAATGGGCTGCCCAGGGAAGTGGTTGAGTCACCATCCCTGGAGGTTTTTAAAAGACATTTAGATGTAGATCTCAGTGATATGGTTTAGTGGAGGACTTGTTAGTGTTAGGTCAGAGGCTGGACTGGGTGATCTTGGAGGTCTCTTCCAAACTGGATGGTTCTGTGGTTCTGTGATTCTGTAATAGACAATATATTTTATTAATCTCCTATGCTGAGTCTGTTTTGCCTCTCACAATAATTGTTTAGCAGTCTCCCCATCCTTATCTTAACCCTTGAGCCCTTTTCATCATATTTTCTCACTCTTTCCCTTTGAGGGGGGGAAGTGAGAGAGCTGTTATGGTGGAGCTTGGCTGTCCACTTGCGTAAAACCACCACACAGATATGCTGAAATCTTCATCCAATGTACTGGAATATTTTCTGTCTGTGCTAACTACTGTACAGACATGTAAGAGTCCTTTTTCAGAAAAGGACCGCTGTTTTGTATCACACCAACTTGCTTTTAAAGGCATATGTGAAGTTGCAGAATAATCTCTGTACATCCACTAACATCTGAATAGTTCTGATTAGATTGTTTGGGAATATATAATTATATAAAACGTCAGGTGTCAATCCAGTCACTCCCTATCTCAAACACCATAACTTACAAATTTCACATTGAAAGTTATCTCCATCCTAAAGGATATATAAAGGTTATATGGAAACAAAACTTTTTTTAAAAAAATAAATAAATAAATAAATAAAATAATAATAATTCATGGACAGTTTATATCTAACATTATCCTTTAGTTTCAGTAGTTCTTTAGTGTCTGCCAGCCCTGTGCCATCTCCTTTATCTGGTTTTCACAAGAATCAATTTAAATTAATTTTGGTCTTAAATCTAAGACAAAATTTGTACAATAATTTTATGGTACAACAAATCAAGTTTAGATTTAATTAAGGTATCATAATAAGATGCAAGAAATTCATAACATTCTCTGAGGCCCAAATAGAAGTCCATATACCTTTACAATAAAAATATGGAAAAAATACTTTTATCTAGGTCATCTAATAGTAAAATTAGCTTTACAGAAGGCTTAACATTGCAGAAGGCTGTGACAGAAAATGCATGACTTAAACTTACCTGTACTTTAAAGGTTTAAATATAGAAAATATATATATATAAAATTAGAGACTCTATAGTGGCCTTTAAGAATTCAATGTATTGAAATAGAATTATCTGTGATTGTGATGAATATTGTGAGAAGCACTTTATTGTAACTGGCATTAACAGAAGGAAAAAAAAAAAAAGTTAAGGCATTTAGGTATTTAGAGTTTTAAATGGGAGCAATTTGAAGCTAGAAATATCTGCTTGGTATCTTAAAACCTTGAAAAATGTTTTCCAGTTCCTCTGGGAAATTTGTCAGAATTCTGAGAATAAGTTTCTAATTAAAGAAATTTAGTTTTATCTTTAGGTAAATTCATAAAGGAAAATAAAAGGACAAGCTTCACAACTGCTCTGGTGACAACTACTACAACTACTTAATACTGTTGTACTTAGGTAGCTTGTATTAGCAATTATTTTGTACTCTGACATGTCAGTATGTTTGAACATGCATTTAAGAACTGTACACATCTGAATATTTACTTGATTTCTTTCTCCAAAAACAAACAAACAAACAAACAAAAAACAGTGTGAGGTATAGACAGGAAAGTTGGATCTCAGATAATGTATGCAAATAAACCTAACTGAAGACCTTAAAGAGTAAAAAATAATGCAGATATTTTGTTGCCAAGCAGTGTTTTGAAAACTGTCAATTTTTAGGCTTCGGTTGCACATAGAAATACAAATCAGAATAAAGTATGAAATATGGTCTCTCTTTCATCATATGGCTGATATTTTATAATGCCTCTTTATGATCCACACCACTTCCTTCCATTCAAATCAACAGGTGGTCTCAGAAATGACATAACCAGATGACATGGCTATGTAATGTATATATTCGAGAGATCTGAGAAGACTGCAGACAAGGAGGTATGGCTATGAAGGAAACATAAAAGTCTGTCCTTTTTCTTCTTAACTCTCATAAACTTGCTTTTAAGCATATGTCAGGTCATTCTATAGAATTACATAATCATAGAATCTAGGTTAGAAAAGACCTTCAGGATCATCAAGTCTAATCATCAGCTGGACTTACTGAGTCCCCTCAATAAACCATGTCCCCTAGTGCCACATCCACACATCTCTTCAATTCCTCTGGGAATCAGGACTCTACTACATGCATGGGCAGTGCATTCCAATGCTTGACAAATTCTTCTCTGTGAAGAAATTATTCCTAATGTCCAGTTTACCAACCAGGATTGTCCCTGGACCAACCTGAGACCACTTCCTTGCATCCTATTATTTGTCACTGGAGAAAAGAGACCAACCTCCTCTTCTCTGAAACTTCATTGCATGTAGTCATAGAGAACAATGAGTTGTCCCCTCAGCCTCCTCTTCTCCAGACTAAACAATCCGAATTCCCTCAGCTGATCTTCATAAGTCTTGTTTTCTAGTCCCTTCACAAGCTTTATTACTCTTCTCTGAAAGCATAAAAAAAGCATACACTTGGTGCTTTTGTGAATTTTTGTCCAAAGAAACAGTACGACTGTAGGCTGGTAAAATTAGAACATTAGTTTGTAGAGCAAATCTAAGAAATGTTCCCAGTGAATGCAGGTCCACTATCCCTGCTGTAATAATTGCTAACCCCTTCACAGTCAGACAGTTATAAGTTTTCACTTAAATAAATAAACAAATACATAAATAATAATAATGAAAATAATAATAATAATAATAATAAAAAACTTCTGCAGTATTAAAAAACAGATGGGTAAATTTTTGATTTTAGAACATAATCATAGAAAAAAATATTCAACATTGTAAGGTAGCTTTAAAGGAAATTCATGAAAAATATTACTTTTCATTTTTAATGTTCTATTTCTATCAGTTATCAATTATTAAAATTTAGACTTTATTGTGATTCAAAACTAGATCAAAATGGCAAAAATATGGTTTTTTCCTTGCAAACGTTTAATATTCATACCTAATGCAATACGTTATTATACTCTGCCTAGTCAAGGTAACATTTCTTCTTAAACAGAACTTTGTTCATCATAGATAAAATTCTAGGACCGGGTTATACATAAAAAGTCAGAGACTTAACAGAACTCAGCCATGTGAAGAATTTGTTTTACCTCCACAGGGTCTTTAAAATCAGTTTGTTGATTAATTTTCATGTTCTATGAATTATTCATAATTTAATCATAAACAATCAAATACGCACAATTCTGAATCTAGACCAATATTACAGGATCCATCAACTGATCAGAAATGCAATACAAATTCAAAGTTGCAAGAAATAGAGTAACATATGTAGCGGTCTTCTTGTTTTTATCCAGTTTTCTGCTTCTGCTGTTGGGTTTGCATCATCGATATAGAAAATTTGCTATATTGCTTTGTTCTGTTACAATTACATGGATACATTTTTGAATTTTTTTTGAATTTCATGTTTCAGACTCCAGCAGACAGACACACATTGCCTGAACTGCTTCAATGACATTTTAAATACTTTTGCTTCTGTTTTTGCATATCTTTCATTACCTTTTATTTGGCCTTTTATATATATATGTATATATATATGCTACTTTAATAGAACAAATGTTATTTAGATGGAAAGCACTGCCTATGATAGAGATATACTTATGAAAGATTATGAAAATATGAAGCATTATGAAAAATATTTAGTGTTCTGATAAGAGAATTGGTTTCATGATAGTGGGGAGATATCACATACAGCTTTAATTTAGACAGCTAAATGAGCAGGGTAATGTGGAACTGATGTACCTTGCTGGCTGTCAGGTATACCAACTCACAGTTAACTTCTTAGAGCTGTGGGGAGAGTATTTATCAGTCCAGGAATCAGCTTCTTCCTGAGGAATTTGCATTGGTGTCTGCAAAGGGCAAGTTTTTTTTGTTTGTTTTGTTTTGTTTTTTGTTTTTTTTTTTTTAGTTAAAGTTAAGTATGTGTAGTTTATTTAACTAGCTATTGCGAAGTCTAAGCTGGATATTAGGAGAGGTTTGACTGTCAGGGGAGAAAGGTTCTGATACAGGCTTTTATTACTAAGGCAAGGAATTTAAATGATTATAAAATAGTTTTATATACTTAGATGTAACTCCACAGTATGGCTTCCTAAAACAGAAAAAGGCTAAGCTTGATAACCCAGTAATCTATATTATGTTTCCAGTGACCTATTCCACCTCATAGAGTAGCATAGATCATGAGACCAACCTCAACAGCTACTCCTAAACTGTAGCTTCACTCAAGTTCCTCTGTGTTTCATGAAAAAAGTGTGTGTATGTTTATAACTAGAAATGTACAAATTATAGTTTTTCTATATATACCTAATAAGTCACTTTTAATAATAAGTTGCCTTGCTGGATTCTATAGAATTCAGTAAGGAAGATTATTTGGACAATGCTCTCAGGCATATGGTCTGAATTTGGGGTGGTGCTGTGCAAACCTAGGAGTTGGACTTCTATATACTTGGATATTCTATTGTCCAAATGTTCCCTGAACTCTGTGTTAGCTTGAATACATAAGCAGACTGGAAAATTCTATGATTTTATACTTTTCCAGTCCCATGACTTATTTATCTTTAAAATACTTAGAAATATTATTGCACTTCATTCTGACAGAAGTAGCATATGAATATTTGAACAACAACAACAAAAAAAAAGTCCATCTTGTATTAATGTACTGTTTTATTAAGTGCACTTATCATTAGGGTGTGATGCTGATATACAACAGTCTATGAATCTTATTTGTAAGCATCACAAATTGAGTGCCTAGTCTGTACTACCTCCTTATGCTACAGTCTGCTTATGAATTCAAGCTAACACAGACACTGTTGACTTTCCTCAAAAGTGGTATCAGATTGTAACTGAAAATCTCTGGAAGAATATTTTCAACTTAACAGGTTTTCCAATGCTGTAATCTTGTTCTCGTACACATTTCATAACACGAATGTTAACTGGGAAGAGGGAATCTATTATGCAAAAAATATCAAAGTTTTGGAATTTAGTGTTAGTCTTCATTGGAATGTGAGACTTCTGAAAGTATTCAGAGAAACTGCACCGAATGGCTGAGAGTTCCTCCTGGAATATGGGAGATCTAAGTTTAAACTCTTGCTCCATGTCATGCAAATTTGACACTAGACTGTGGTCCATTGATATCACCAAATCATGTTCCAGTAACAGTTCCCAAACTGTTTTGTTGTTGTTGACAGTGACAGTGGTAGTTGTTTATTTATTTGTTTATAAACAGATCTCCTCAATGTGAGAAATAAGAACAAATGCTTGGTCAGAAAAAAAATCCCAACCAAATTTTAATTCTGTATTAGTACAAAACTAAAATAAATTCACATATTTTTCAACATACTGAAGTGGAAGATAATAGGTAAATAACAACAACAACTAACTAAATAAAATAATTCATACCACACAGTAACAAACAAAAGAACTGTAATGGTAAAAACAAGTGATGTGAAGAGTTAACAACTATGAACTTACTCTTGTACAAAGGGACAAGAGCTTTTTTCTTTCTGTTCTAACACACAAGAGCTGTACTGACCACCATATGCTATCTTCTACAATATTGTAGAATTCATATGGAGCTGGTGTCTCTCACTAATGAATTGTTACCTCACTAATGAATTGTTACCTGTTAAAATGACCTCCCCCCTCCCCCCCCCCCATTTTTTTATATATATTTTCTAGTCTGTTTCCTTGTCTTGACTCCCCAATGAGTATTTTAAAACGCATGACCTCCAGACCCCAAGCTTTCAATTCACTCCCACCAAACATAGTCAGCTAACCTGTCTGGTTTTTGCACCAAAGTCTCTAGCAAAGCCCTCCTGAAAACAAAAAAAAAAGTCACACTAACCTCTGCCACATGACTCAAATCACATGCTTTTGCCTTTTGGATGGCATTCCCTGAAATCTCTCATCTTCCCCTGTTTTATAGGGTCCATGTCCGGGATTTTTCATTGATTGCATGTCTACTGCCCTCACAAAAGCCAGCTGGAGGACCATCTCTCCTTTCAGTACAGTTTGTCTCTGAAGAGAAGCTAAATTATGGTTTCCTCCAGCTGATTAATTCATGTTCCTCACAAGAATAATCACAGCCCTTTACAGAATGTCCAAACAGCTTTTTCAGTTCATCATGCAAATCCACTTGATTTTCCATTTCTGAGATGAAGTAACCTCCATTCAGTAAACAGCCTACTGTATGAAACAGAGAGCAAGCTCCATCCTGACCAAGGGCTCTTGATATGCTCTGTTTTCTGCTCCCAAGATGAACCTCATTAACATAAGGAAACTGTTGCTTGTTTGTTTATTTATTTTCCATGAGGTGAGAGATGCAGGAAAGCCTCGAGGAAAAAATGAAAAAGCAAGGTCTGAAGAAATGTCTTACATCCTGCAGGTCAGTGCAGGTTGTTGGTCACTGGTGTGGAACTGAAGAACCTGGATTGCCAGAGGTGTGATACTTATTAATATTTGTATATCTGATGAAGATGAATGGACCGATGTTCATGTCAAGGGTAATTTGGGGTTTCAAGATACTGGAAGGCTTTCTTCTAGATCTTACTAGGCAGCCAAGAGTAGAATGAAAGCTGTCAAAGCAGATGTAGTAACAAGCTAAAAGCAGTTCTTAGGAAAATGACGATCACTGGGATTTGTATAAAGTCGGGCTTTACCATGGGTTAAAACTGGGACTGAGAAAACAATGCATTTGTAGTTACAGTCATTCCTGAATCTTGCAAATCTGAAAACTGAAGAAAAGACTTAATAATCAGCAATAGATTGAACAGTGCAATCTATGAATTTCCAACTCCTAGCCCTAATCATGATCCTTCCTTTCCCCAGGTATAAGGACATATGTCCCTTTATACTTCTAAATGAATAAAAAAACTGTCATCCCTGAAAATAACAGTGCTAAATCATAGTGATACTTTCTTTTTAGGATCTGCTACCGAAACAAGCATACCTACCTCTGAATCTTAACTGCACTCTTCTAGCACTCAGGGGGTTCCCTACCTTTCGATAAATCACAGAATCACAGAATCACAGAATCGTCTAGATTGGAAGAGACCTACAAATTCACCTAGTCCAACCTCTGACCTAACACTAACAAGTCCTTCACTAAACCATATCCCTAAGCTCTACATCTACACGTCTTTCAAAGACCTCCAGGGATGGTGACTCCACCACTTCCCTGGGCAGCCCATTCCAATGACTAACAACCCTTTCAGTAAAGAAGTTCTTCCTAATATCCAACCTAAACCTCCCAAGCACAACTTTAGCCCATTCTCCCTCGTCCTGTCACCAGGCACATGGGACCAATCCCCACCTCGCTACAGCCTCCTTTAATATACCTATAGAGAGTGATAAGGTCACCCCTGAGCCTCCTCTTCTCCAGGCTGAACAATCCCAGCTCCCTCAGCCGCTCCTTGTAAGACTTGCTCTCCAGACCCCTCACCAGCTTTGTTGCCCTTCTCTGGACTCTCTTGAGTACCTCATTGTCCTTCTTGTAGTGAGGGGCCCAAAACTGAACAGAGTACTTGAGGTGCAGCCTCAGCAGAGCCAAGTAAAGGGGGATAATCACTTCCCTAGATCTGCTGGCCACACTGATTCTTATACAAACCAGGATTTTGGGTTGTGTGTTAGGGTTGGGCTTACAGTAAGATTATAGAATAATAGGTTTCCATGTACATGGTGTTATGTTGGTCCTTTTTGTTCTCAGAGTAGAAAAAGAGCATAATGTGTGGGGCTGAATGGTTCCTCTTTTTGTTTCCACAGTCTGTGCTGGATGAATCTTGTTAAAGTTCAGGGAGAGGGTCTAATTTGACAGCTAGTATGATCTAATTCCTAGTTGCTGTTGAAAGAGGTGATCATATGGCCATTTCTTCCGGCTATGGAGTACCATTGATCTTGTGAACTTCAGCCAGGAGCTAACGACTTTTCTGTAGTGTTATTTTTACTGTAGGTTAACTCCCTGAATGCACCCATACTACAAGATCTAAAGATCGTCAATGCTTTAAAGAAGGGAAGGTGGAGGAACAGTCAGTTACAGGCAAAGGGGTAGGGTTTCCTTTTTCAAAAGTAGCTAACTATTTGATGAGTTCAGTTTGACAGTCTGTAACCTTAGAGCTGAAGACATAGTTGGGCTTGAAATGCTTGTTCTGTTGCTGCATGCAGCCTATCCCATCTGCAGTAATAGAGCGGGTGCTAGTATAGATAAGATGAATGACTTCTGCATGGGTTATTTTCAGTAGAAGAGGCAAGTCAAAGACTAAAGTTAGAGATAGAATTAGGATTCAGGTTCATTTGTTATTATGAACAATTTCTTATAGCAGCATGCCATATTCTTTAGAGTTTAGAAAAGTGGTATATACAGAGTTGTATTATTTCTCATGAAGTATTTGAGAAGAAATCTTTATTAAATCTAGGAATAGCATTGGTATTACAGTTAGGGTCTGAAATGGCCTGAAAGAGCTGCTGCGATATCTTTTACATTTAAGTCACCAATCAGTTTTGGAGGGAACTGTGCTAGCTGGTGCCCCATTTAAGTTTAAGAATAGGATAATCTCAAAGTTAAAACCCTTTTAACATTTTTTTCCATTACACCAGAACAATAGGTTTGGGTAAGAACAGTAGATCAAAATCATGAGGAAGGACATGAATATCCACAAAATAATCCACTGGGAATGTCAATCCCTTCTTCTCCAAATCTATTAATATTCTTTTTACCCTCAACAATAAACATTCCGGAAATCTCTCCTTACTCAAAAGCTGATTATAATAAAATGGAAATAATTAATTTTCTTAGTCTTTCAGAATCCAACAGTAGCATTTACTTCATCTCCTACTGTCCTAAACTCAGCAGACACATCATGTGTGCCTTAAATCTGAGTCATTCACAATTTCAAATTCAGAAATGTACACTGCATTAATGAAGTAATGAACATACATTATCTAACAATAAATTGTATGCCATGATTTCTATTCTTTATCCTTATCCCATTTTTATCCATAGATTTAATAATAACTTAGACACACATACATACATTACTAGAAGATTAACTACTACCTATTCAACCTAAGCCTGATATTGTTAGAAATGCAATGTGAATAAGCAATGAATTATTCACATTGGCACCTCCTAACTCCTCATACCTTAAATTCATGATAACACTGTGTAGTCCATGGATATCTAACCCAAACATTTTAGTCCACCAAAATCAAAGAGGAACCCTTTACTTACAGCCCTTCACTTAGTAAGAAAAATCTTACTAAGAAGAATTGGTGGAATAATGTGGCCATCAGAATTAAGAAAGTTATTTTCCCTCTACTCAGCACTGGTGAGACCATACCTTGAGTACCATGGTTAGTTTTGGACCCCTCACTACAAGAAAGATATTGAGTTGCTGGTACACATTCAGAGAATAGCAATGAAGCTGGTGAAGGAACTAGAAAAAACACAACATATAAGTAGTGGCTGAGGGAACTGGTGGTGTCTAGTTTTGAGTAAAGGAGGCTGAGGGGAAACCTCATCACTCTCTACCACTACCTGAAAATGGCCTATAGCAACATGGGTGTTCTCTTTTCTCATGCGACAAGTGATAGGACACAGGGAAATGACCTCAAATTGTGCTGGGGAGTTTTAGATTGGATATCAAGATGAATTTCTTTACAGAAAGAGTTCTTAGGCATTGGAACAGGCTGCCCAGTTTAGTGGTGGGGTTGCTATCCCTGGAGGTATTTAAGAGATATGTGGACGTGACATTTAGGGACATGGTTAGTGGTGGACTTGGCATTGTTAGGCGGTGGTTGTACTTGATGATATGATGGGTCTTTTCCAACCTAAGTGATTCTATGATTATATAATTTGCCAAATTAAAATCAGCCAGGGCTTCAACTATATCCCTAGTAAGGTTTAATCATGATCACTGACAGTATATGACCAAATGCTGAATCAATTCAATATGGACTGAAAGGATATTTCCTGCCTAAAAGCCAACTTTAATCTTTTCTTTTTTTTTGCCAGATGTCTACATCCTATGCATTAATCACAAATGCAGTCTTATTTCTAACTCTACACAAACCACAGCTTTCTGTCTGATGGTTAGAGTATGCTGATCACTCCTTGCATCGTCCTCTGAAACCTTCCCCCAGCTTATTATGGAACAAAAATTCTAACATACAAAAATTATTATATTGGGAATATCCCCCTTCTTCCCTTCCCTTCTTAAAGTGTTTAGTGATAACTAGGGCATCCTTAGTGAAAAACAGACAAATACTCAGTGGTTATTCATGTGGGGTATAAAATAAAGTAGGTCTTGAACTAACTTTTTCTTGATTCCCAGTTGTACCTCAATTGCTAGTGTCTTTAAAACCACTATGTTTTTTCTAATTTTTATTACATATTTTGATGACATTCTAAGATGCAATAGGAAAACTTTTGCAAACGTTGACAAATGTTTTGGGACAAAATAATAATTTTGCCTTACCTGTTTGACAAATTGGTATTTTGGAGCAATCCTGCTTCAGCTCCAAATTTCTGACAGATCTTTCACATCTTGTTCTCATTAGATATTAAAGATGTGTAAGTAAAATTTCATAATAATACAGAATTTGATGCTTGATACAAAGACTAAAATAGGTCTATTGTACTACTAGAAATATTTTGTTTTTCACCCAGGTGTTTTATATTCTACCCAGTACAATGATGTGTGTTTTGCTAAAAAAAAATATTACAACCTAGTACCATCATATCCAATTTCTACAATTGCTAATAATGCAAGTCATAGAAACATCAAATCATAGAATCATACAATGCGTTAGGTTAGCAGAGACTCTTAAGGAGCATCTAATTCCAAGCCCCCTGCTATGGTCAGGGACACCTTCTACTAGACAGGGTTGCTTAAAGTGCCATCCAACCTGGCCTTGAACATTTCCAGGGATGGGAAAGAAGCATGGATTGCTTCTCTGGGTAACATATTCCAGTTCCTCACCACCCTCTAAGTAAAGAATTTCTTCTTCCTTATATCTAATCTAAATCTACCTTTTTTTTTTTTTTTTTTTTAATTGTTATTATTTTCTTACCCCTTGTCCTATCACCCTCTGACTAAGAGTCCCTCTCCTGCTTTCCTGTAGGCCTCTTCCAGTAATGGAAGGCCACTATACGGTCTACCTGGAGCCTTCTCTTCTCCAGGCTGAACAACCCCAACTCCCTCAACCTGTCTTCATAGGAGAGGTGTTCCAACCCTCTGATCATCTTCATGGACATACTCTGGTCTTTCTCATGTCCTTCTTAGCTTGGGTATCCCAAAATTAGAGGCAGCACTCCAGATCTCACAAGAGCAGAATAGAAGGGGAGAATCACCTCCCTCAATGTGCTGGACACACTTGCTTTGATGCAGCCCAGGATGCGATGGTCCTTCTGGGCTACAAGCATACATTGCCTGCTCATGTTGAGCTTCCCATCAACTAGCACTCCAAAGTCCTTCTCCTCAGGGCTGCTCTCAATCCGTTCTCTGTCAAACCTATATCCGTGCTAGGAATTGCCCCATCCCAGGTACAGGACCTTGCACTTGGATTTGTTGAACTCCATGTTGTTCACACGGGCCCACTTCTCAAGTCCATCAAGGTCCCACTGGATGGCATCCTTTCCCTCCAGTGTGTCAACTGCACCACACATCTTGGTGTCATCAGCAAACTTGCTGAGCCTGCACTCATTCCCACTGTTGGTATCACCAACAAATATGTTAAATGATAACAATCCTTATATAGACCTTTGAAGAATGCCACTCATCACTGGTTTCTACGTGGACTTCTAGTCACTGATCACAACTCTTTGAGGGTGACCATACAACACTTGCTAATGACCTACTGATTTTAATAACTCAGTGAAATGTGAGTATAGCTATGTGTTTTGTTCCATCATTATTTCCGAGTATTTTGTATTTTGTATTTGAGCATTGATAAATGTTGCATATGCATAGACTTAGACTATTTACTCAGACTCTTTTGAATCAATATATTCAATTAAAATTAAATGTCAAAATCCGGTATGCAATTTTGTTTACAAATAAATATATGATTGTGAAAATGGATAAATGGATAAAACTTCAAAAATAGAGTTCTTCTCAATGGACTAATTAAGAATGATCATCTGCAGGCTCAGTATGCTGAATCACGAGTCTACTGCACTATTCTTATTTTTGCGGCATGGATCAAGGAGAATCTAACCATAAATTTTGCATTTCATCACTGTCTTCCCAGTCATAACCCTGCTCCTAACTATAATGATGCCATCCATTTCTGGCCCCAGCTAATTAGGAACCATTCAACCAACACTCAGCTGTTGTTATTGATAAATCCTGACAAACCAGGAAAACGTGTTTTATTTTTTGGTTCCAAAACCTACTCCTAATCTCTATAGCCCTTCTTAAATTCACCACAGCCCTAACTGCAATCAGATTAGAAACCCAGACATCAGTCCAATAAGCAGCTGAAGTCTTTTCACTTCTATAAATACAATGTGTATCCTAATGCTGTGTATCTTGCAGAATCTAGTAATGAATTATGCATATATGTCCCAAACATTAATCCTATAGCAAAACAGAAATCTGGCTCTGCAACTTCCCCAGAAACTTATTAGGATCTATCTGTCCCTGTAGAGCTCTTATCCTGGTCCCCAGAGACTGACAGTATGGAATAGTCATCTTAGTTCTCCAAACATTCATGAAGATCTGCAGGGGTATAACAGGTAGGGTAGGCTCACCATTTTTTTTATTATTATTTTTTTTTTTTTTCTGGCAATGAAGTAAGCTACTTTTTGTTCTTTCAATATTTGGCCATTTCTTCACAGAACATATCATCATAATGATATGTTATGGATAAGGGAAAACGTAAGGAATACAGCTTCCAGCAATGTTTCCTGCAAATCTTTGGAACTGCAGTGGAAAAGAGAATAATTTATACAGCGTGGATTCTCTTCTGTGTACGACAGCTGTTTACCTAATTTTGTTTGCCCAGATATTAAATCAGTTTCTGTGACATTCTTTTGTCAGTTATACTTGTCTAGTAATGTTGATGGATGGTGATATAAGCTATCCTGAGCTCTTTCATTCACTTGTTGAAAATATCTTAACAAAGTCAGGAGAAACTTGCAGAAACAGCATCTAAAACATAATTTGAAATAAATATATGGGCTAAACCATGTGATCTAATATTATAGTTGAGTTCTTAATACTATTTAGATCTCCTTTTGGAGTGTATGCTTGAAATATTGTTGAGTTCAGCTAAAAACAAATAAACAAACAAAATCTAAGATATAGTCACCAGATCAGGGTAACGTATTCCTGCAGGTTTCTTTAAAACAAATAACCTCATTATTTTCTACAAATAGAAGAAAGAATACAAAAGCTTTAGTACATAAATTAATGGAAAATTTACAACTCTTTTACATTTTATGCATGTGTATCTCTGTGAATGTGCACATATGTACATTAGCAGATGACAAAATTTCATCTGAAAAAATAGCAACAAAATGATTGAATACTTCTGATATTAAACTTTGTATTAATTAACATTTTTGTCTTGCTGGTACTCTAGCTGATCTTCTCCTGAATTTAGTTTAATTAAGTTCATTTACTGTACCACAGTATGGTTCTAATTTAAATGACACATAAAACTAATGTTAAACAAGCTGAAAAACAGCAAGAGTTCTGATAAAATCCTATTCTGAAGAAAGTAATAAAGTGTTAAATTCCTACTATGTAGTAATACATGGTCAGTTTGAAAGTACATTATTTTTTTCTGTCTTTTTGTGCTCTGCATAGATTACTGCAACAATAACACTTATTCACATGACAATAAGGGCGGCTGTTTTACACATATGCTACATCAGCTGTGAAAAGAACAGCAAGAGCCACCGAGAAGCTGTTGCTCAGAAGCCTCTTTAGAAGCTGAAAGAATGGCTATATTAGTAGTGATGCAAGATTACCTTTGCAAAATGGTACCTGTGCAGCCACTATGTCTTTATTTACCTCAGGCTCTGGAAGTGGGGGGGGGGGGGGGGG
>CM021698.1:127528287-127600078 GCA_011074415.1 Stictonetta naevosa | reverse complement strand
TCAGTCATGGGGTCTGCAGTTTTTGTTTGATTTTGTTTTTGTTTTTTAGGCCAAACAAATTCATCAGTTCTTTGTAATTTCTGGAATGTGACAGCTTTCTTGTATTGAAGTGTTGAGTTTGACTCAACTCTGTTGAGTTTTCAACCCAATTCTTGACTTTTGTCACCCTATATCTATTGAACTTTATGAAAGGATAGTTTGTTTTGATGTTCATGCTGGAAGGCATTATTCACTCAATCAATGCCCCTTGAAAATCATGCTTGACTGCAAACTTGACTTATGAGTGATGATGGAGTATCAGAGAAGCACAAGAATAGACAGTTTATTTCAGCAACATCAAATTAAAGCACAGTTATATTTCTAAATATTATTTACAGTGCCCTCTTGTGATTTTGACAAGTAGTGTCTGAAGTGAATTTCTTAAACTGCTATAATTTCTTTAGGACAACTGAGTTCAGATTACACAAGTTCTGACAGTTGTGGACAAAATTTTCACTTATACACCAGATTGCCGTGGTCCTCCTGTTTTTGTGTGTGTTTCCAAGGCCAGTGAAATCTAGGCCATGTCTCTTACACTTTTCAATATCAATCGTTGACAGATGAGCTGGTCATCTGTGACTGAAATGCTTCTGAAATTCAGAGCTATACTTTGGGGAAACAATGTTTTGGTATTTACTGGTTAAGGAAAACTCATGAAAAGCACTTTAGCTCATCAATGGTTTTTCAGTACATGTTCTTTTCTACTTTCCCGAGTAAGTGCTTTCTTGAAGGGACTGAGTATTATGTTTAAATCCTACTGTAATCATCCTAACCCTACCTAGTGCCACATAGAGTACAATTAATCTCAAAAGTGGCTTGCAGGTTGGCGTTAATTTGAATTTTGGCAGTAATGTTCATCTTATTAAAAGTGAAATAGCACTGCATGGCAAACTGTTTCTCAGTTACACACAATATTTAACAAACTACATAGCTATGAGGAACATAAGTAATAATAGCAATTTGAATACAGTATATTATTTTTAATCTTACCAGCAGTACTTCAGAAATCCAATTTTCAAAGAGATGAACCAGAAATTATTCTCTATGCATTCCCTGATAATGAATTGTATAGCTGCTCCAAAATCTCACAGCAATTATGAAAAGCTTTTAATGTTTGATTTGTGAGGTATTGTCTCATCTGTAGCTAATCAACTTTGCTAGTTAGTTGAAGGCCCTTAAGTCCAAATCCACAAAGGTATCCATATGTAGGAAAGAAGGTTTAAAAACCAAAGAAATTCTACTGGATTTTAAGCAGAATTTGGATTTCTAATAAGATCACATTTATATTGTCTTTCTTTCTGCTCATTTCCATTTCCAATGGACATTAGTCTAGCAACAGGTCAGTATACAGCAAAACCCAGGAACTAATGAGAGGTTTCTCCTGGGGAAGCTGTTATAAGATACCTAGGGTATCTTATCACAATGGTAGGTGAGTAACAAATATTTCTGGCACTTAAATTGTCAAAGGGAAAGTTCCCTCTGATCAGACACAGTTTGTGTCTTTAGTTGCAAGCTGCTTGCAATGCTCTGTCCCTGGTTTATTGTATGGGGGTTATTTTTAAGATGCTATGATACATATTGCAAGATATTAAAGATGTTAAAACCAAGACTAGAGTTTCTAAGAATATGAGCACTAAATAAACTATTTTGCTCAGAATTTCTCATTCTCTTCTTTAATCTCTCTATGGATTTCTCAAACACAACTCTTTTCCCCTAATACATCCCAGGTCACTGAGATTTCTGAGGATTTTCTCAAAGTCCTTTGAGCCCAACCCAGAGGCATATTAGTGAATTAGACTGTAATAGTTATTGTTGATATTTTGATGTTATTATGGTCCCACACCATCTTGTTTTCTGAGATAAAGGTTTCAAGTCTGTAATTTCAAGAGTAATTTGAAGAATATTCAGTGCCTAAGAGTACAAGATCTCTGTATGAAAACATCTTTCACACTTTGTCTTAGGGTATTCATACTACTGAGAATATATAGCAAAAATACTAACTTACTAAGATATAAATTATAATAATGTCATTTTTCATGAAACATCACTTTAAGAAAGGGTATATATAACCTGGATAATGAAGCTGTGAAATAAGCCTGGGCACTTGAAATTCAGTTGGAAATTCAACTGGTCATTCAGTTGTAACAGTAAGAGCTAAGTTAGAGACTTCTGTCACAGTTTTGTGCTATTTCAACATACTCTCTGTAGAGAGATCAAGGTGCATTAACTTTTGTATTTTACAGGCTGCTCATTGGAAACTTGCCTTGGCCCATATATACTGATTTTTTTATTATTATTTTTTTTCCCTAGCATAAAATTTAGTGACTAAATCATTTATGGTGTTCTGAAAATCTCACTTCATTTATTTACTTATTCTTTATTAGGAAAAAATGATGCTTTGAAAAATAACACCATTCCTGACTTAGAATGCTGTAGACCTAAAGAATGCAAGACAGAAAGGAACTCTGTGTTACTTTCTACAGTTTTCTCAATGCTGAGTTTCTCATTTTAGAACTTTTATATTGGATAAAATTTTATTCAAACTGATGGGTTTGTTTGTTTTGTTTCATCTCTGTACTGGGGAGTAAAAATCACTTAACTATTCTGCAATATACCGAAATTCGAAGATATTGTTCACTTAAAATTCAATTTTCACTTAGAAATGTAGGATAAACACCACTAAACAAGTATTGTCATACAATAAGTTGTAGTATGACAATAAATTAATCCCTTATTGAAGGCAGAAAAGGGTTGGGTTTAAAAGGATTATGATATGGAAATGTAATTGCACAGATTTTTTTTAGTTATTATAGTTGGCATTCTATTAGTGTGTTGTCATCACACTGGAACAGGAAAAAAAAAAAAAAAAGGAAATTTAAATAATAGATAAGGTAAATTACCTGTTGTAAGCCTTTACACATGGCTCTTTCGTGAACCAAGTGTATTCACAGCTGTTGTTACTAATGCCATTCATACACTGGTGGGTTTTCAAACTTCCCTAGTCATCTACTATTGATCCTGCAAGGACCCCAGTCAATCAGCCTTATGAAATGCTGAGAAATCCTTTCCAAATTCACTACACTGGAGGACAATACTCAACAATCTGTCTCACAATATGTTAATTTAACTTATATATATATATATATAAAGAATAAAAATAAAACAAAACTTAACTATTTCAGCCTTTACAATCAGCTATTGTTCTATTCTGTTCTATGAGTAGTAACAGTGCTTACTGTCCATTAGATATTCCTAAGTGTATATAAAAGTCAAACATTAACAATTTGTTTTGAATGAAAAGTTTCACAAGTGCTGGTCCTTCAGTTTCCATCTCAGAAGATATTTCCAGGTTACATATCTTATTTTAAAATTTTAAAGGCATTGAATATCAAAATCATTAGCATTTTCACACTAGAAACTTTCTGACGCCATAAATAGACAACTACTTCTACATACATTTGTATAAATAATATCTGAGTACTTAATTTTAAAGTGCATTCAGGTATCTCTGGGAAAAAAACAACAACAACAACAACAAAAAAAAAAGTGCCACGTATTTGTCTTTTACTAACCCAGATTATTAAACTTGTCCTGCTTTTTGCTGAACCTTGAATTCCTGCTGCTTGCCCTTTAATAAATATCTCAAAAGCTATTTTCTTGTTCTGGTTTTATTCAAGAGTTTAGAAACAAGAGGACAGCATAAGCCAGAAGCTATTCTCAATGGACAATAAATTTGAATCCACTTTGTTCTTCAAGAGCATAGAGTTTTGTGTTGTGATCTCAAGCAATGTTTCTTACGCTTAAGACTAAACTGTAGGTCATGGCCTATTTTATTTACTCGTATGAGTGTGTCCTTAAAGACTTTATTGGGCAGGTTACATTGGACATTCCTGGACTAGATCAGGTTTATTGATATTGTAATTTTGTAACTGTCTAAGTATCTTTTCTATCCAATCTCTAAGGGTCTTTTAACTCCAAACTAACATTTAAAGCCTTTATTATCAAGTCCAAAGTGTTAATTCTTATAATGCCAAGAAGACAACAAGATAAATTTGATTTGCCCTCTCTTGTTCATAAGTTAGAAGTACAGGACCAAAAATCCTTTAATTTAGATCAAATTTAGTGAATGCTTTATTTTACCATTTTGGTTCATTCAATGGGAGCTCAAGCCAGAGAACAGATAAAGCAAAAATCTTTTCAAATGTCATCTCTGTTTATCTTTCAAAAAGCTGTGCAATGTGACAAGAAACGTAACAACTACAACAAATGCATTTTATTATTTATTTAAGCATTGCGTATTTTGTTCCATTGATTTTTTAAAAGTAAGAGAAACGGGTTGGAATATGAGAGCAAGGATGATGTTTCACTTTTGAACACAGGTATGAATTAAGACCTCAGCTATTGTTTATCTGAAAAGACACATCTGGTGTGAAAAAGAGCCAAAAGTACCATCTGCCCTTCACAATGGTGGCTTTCTATTTTCATTTGATAGGCTTTGGACTACACTCTAAAGTATTGGAGTCTTTATTTTATTTATGCTCATCTAGTTAGTTTAGGATCACTCATGTTTTACACATCCACTCACTTGCAAGTGGTTCTTTCTTCTATAAGCTTGCTAATGCAGGTCTGATATTTGCAAGATATTTACCTGTTAAATGTAAAAACCTTGATAGCCACTAAGAGTTACTAATATGAAATTCAGTATTTTCAAGTACTTTGGATGCAGACTGCTGGAAATCATAATGTCCCCTAGGAGGTGTTCTGGGTCTGGCTGGGATGTTAACTTTCCCTGCAGCAGCTGATACAGTGCTGCGCTCTGCACTTATAGCTAGAACAGCAGTGGTATCACACCAGTGCTGTGTCTGCTGCTGAGCAGTGCTGGCATAGCATCAGGACTCTCTCTAACCCTCCTAGGGGGTGGGTCAAACAGTGAGAAAGAAACATCACCAGGGCAGCTGACCTGAACCAACCAAAGGGATATTCCATACTGTATGAAGTCACACTCAGCAATAAAAGGTGGAAAAAGGAAGAAGAGGGGAAGGGTGAGCTCTCATTGCAAGAACGTCTGTCCTCCTCCCAAGCACCAGCTACGTGCGTTGATGCCCTGCTTCAAAGACATGGTCAAGCATCACTCATTTGTGGGAAGCAGAGTGTAATTTCTTTCCTCTGCACATCCACATAGCCTTTACTTGTTTTGTTCTGTTTTGTTTTGTTTTGTTTTCCCTTTCCCTTTTCTCCTCTCCCTTTTTCCCCTTTAGTTAATTTGTTTAATTAATAATATTTCCTTATTTATTTTTTCCTTTAATTAAATTATCCTTATCTGAACCTGTGAGTTGTTCTTTCCTTTACTTCTTCCCCTCCTCATCTGAGGAGGGGGAGTGAGAGAGAGGTTGGGGTGTTCAGCTGCCTAGCATGGTAAAACCACTGCAGGAGGTTATAATTGTCAGATATTGAGTAGTCCAAAAAACTATTTGACAGAAAACTAGGTTTTGCTTTGTTTTGTTTTGTTTTGTCCCCCTCACCCTCATCCCCCCCTACATACACACACACAGACACACACACACACACTGAGCTGGTTGGTTGCTATCTTGAAAGTAGTAGTAAGATGGTTGTCCTTACTTGCAAGCTCAGAAAAAATGCAAAAACATCCATCAATACAATGTATGCATCACACACCTTACACAGATAACTGCCTTCTAATCACCACTTTTACAGTCTGTCTACAAGGCCCAGATTATGTGCTTATTATTTCAGTGCTTTAGAATAGCTCATGTCTAACTCTTTTTGTGAGCTGATAAACCTCCCCTGACGCAACTTTAGCCCATTCCCCCTTGTCCTATCACTGTGCACGCAGGACAATACACCAATCCCCACCTCGCTACAGCCTCCTTTAAGGTACCTATAGAGAGCAATAAGGCTACCACTGAGCCTCTTCTTCTCCAGCTCCCTCAGCCACTCTTCATAAGACTTGTTCTCCAGACCCCTCACCAGCTTTGTTGCCCTTCACTGGACATGCTCGAGCACCTTTAGGTCCTTCTTGTAGTGAGGGGCCCAAAACTGAATACAGTACTTGAGGTGCAGCCTCTTGAGAGCCGAGTAAATGGGGACAATCTCTTCCCTAGTCCTGCTGGCCACACTGTTTCTGATACAAGCCAGGCTGCTGTTGGCCACCTGAGCACACTGCTGGCTCATATTCAGACTATCAACCAATACTCCCAGGTCCTTCTCTGCCAGGCAGCTTTCTCCCAGCCTGTAGTGCTGCTTGGGGTTGTTGTGCCCCAAATATTCATTGGTCAACAGCCTTGCCCGGCAACCCCAAAACCGAGTAACTTCTATGCCTTAAGGGCTGGAGAACAAGCAATCTGAGTTGGCAAGGCATCTCCTGAATCACCCTTCTTTTTTTCCCTCTAAAACTCTTTACATTCCTGATGGCCTCATCATTAAGACCCTGATGTTATCACCAACCATGGGGCTTGCCGACCCCCATGGCCACACTCCTACATCTCCTCCTTCTTTATTAACATAAAAAAGTGTGATTAACACAAAATAAGAAATCACGATTAACACAAATTAAAACACAGAGAAAAACTACCAGGCATACTAATTCTATCTTTAACAAACTTTGTAACCACATCCTTAGGAGAGGCAGGCACTGAGTTCTGCCCAGCCGGGGGGGCTTTGGCTGCCCCTCCAATTCCTGGAGTCCTTGTTTGTGGGTCCTGCATATGCCAGTGGGACCCTCCCATACGTTTTTTTTTTAGTTTGAGCTGGAATCCAAACCGTGGAGGAGAGTGCTGTGATCATGTTAAGGCAGATGATGAGATGGCCAGATGGACCCATCGTACTGACACCCATCTAGGACCGGCTCCTGTTAAAACAGAATCACAACCTCAGCCCCAGGTTATTAGAGTGTAGGGCCTTTCCCAATGATTGGTGCTTTCATATTTTACCATGACTTGTGACCTTTCTTTAACTGAGGTTCTCCCAGATCTATCTCCCAGATCTCTCTGTCGCATTTTCTCCTACTTGGATAGATGCAAGGACCTTCCTCTGTCCATCAATTTAAAAATTTAAGAATATAGCATGCTTTAGCTATCTTTTCCTGGGGGTCATACACCTATTCCCCCTTTTTTGTTTTAGAAGCATAGTTTTTAGGGTACCATGGGCCTGTTCAATAACTGCTTGACCAGTGGGGAGAATGAGGTATACCCGTCAGATGTTGAATAATCCACTGTTGAAAAAAAAAAAAAAAAAAAAAGTGGGTTGCATGGGCCCCATATCCTGGCACATTATCTGTTTTAATCATTTTTGGAACTCCTAAATTTGCAAAAGCTGACAGAAGGTATTTACACACATCCTTTGCCTTTTCTCTTGCATGAACAGATGCAAGAATACAATCAGAAAAGGTATCAATTGAAACACAAACATAGCAAAGTTTTCCGAATTTTGGCAAGTGTTTAACAAACAATCCTTTAAGTCTATTACTATTAATGTCCATGACTGGGGGAGCATAACTGGAGATGGTAATACTGGTTGAAGTGCTCCCATATCTTCCATTACTTCATTAATTTTTCTCAGATCATAAAACAGTCTCCATTTTCCATTCCTTTTCTTGATTACAAACACCAGAGAGTTCCAGGGCTAGTCATGGGAGCAATATGTCTCGCTTTAAGTTGTTAAGCAACTTGGCCTTTGGGCCCTATGTATCCTATTCCTCCTGGATCGAAGGGAAACAGATCTGGTTCCTTTTCAGGGCTTATAGGGCCTGGATCAAAAGGAATGTCCAGATCACCAGGGGTTGTAACAGCAAAGGCTTCTGATGGCAGTAGCGGCACAGGGGCCAATGGCATATCAGGAGGATCGGTGGACAAGCCTGCAGCTCCCTCACTATCTGGCAAACCACACGTTTCTGATTGTGGTCCCACATGGCTCTTTAAGGCCTCAGAGACTGCTTACCAGGTGCTGAGCAATCCCGCCGCAACCTTGTTATTTTTGGTAGCAGAGTCCCACACCTTGACCTCAATTTGGTCCCATGTTTCAGGATCATAAACTGTCTGACTCATAATAAAGGGAATAAGCTGTAAGGTTACCAGGACATTTTTTGTTTCTAAGGACATATGATTACCCATAGCGCACAACTGCTTACCTTCAGCCAGTGAGGGGCAGTTGTGTGCACGGGTCAGCTTCTCTCAGCTTGAGCTTTTTTCCAGCATGTGTGCACCTATTTCCAGTGACTTTCTATACAAGCCTCTTTTCAGCTCGGGTGCGCCAGTTTCCAGTCACTTTCTATATGAGCCTCTTTCCACCTCCATTGTGCCTATTTCCAGTGACTTTCTATACAAGCTTCCTTGAGCGGTTTGCTGAGTTTGGCCGAACCTATCTTCATGAGGTGATCAATGTCCCTGTTCCTGTCCTGGTAACTGCTCTGCTAGCCTGTCCCTATTCATTCATTTTTTGTTTTTGTCCCTGTTCTGTTAGCCTGTCCCTCTTCTTCAAGTTGTCCCTGTTCGGGTGCCATCTGTTGCATAACGACCACACGGACACCAGAGTTCTTTTAGGATCAGTAACTGCTGCTACTTTATCGATGACATAACTTCATTAACCATATTGCCTCCCCATACTGAGGACAGGCCCCCTTCTTATACTATTTGCCCCACAGCAGTCTTTTTCTACTAACTATTCATTGGTCAGCAACTTTGTCCAGCAACCGCAAAACACCCAGCAACTTCCATGCCTTAAGGGCTGGAGAACAAGCAACCTGAGACGGCAAGGCATCTCCTGAATCACCCTTCTTTGTTCCCTCTAAACTCTTTACGTTCCTGATGGCCTCATCATTAAGAGCCCGATGTTATCACCAAACATGGGGCTTGCTGACCCCCACACTTTGCCAGTTGATAGAAACCTTGAAGGTCTTGAAAATGAGAGGTGGCTCTCCCAAGGCTCTTAGCTCCCAGATGTCTTGGGTCAGGTACTCTGGAAGCCCTGGCACTGCAAGCTGAAAATGACCAAGTTTTCCTTAGCTTTGCTACTGCATCACTAGATAGATTCTGTGAAACAGCAAATACAGACAATAAAAGTTTGATCAACATTTTTTTCTTTTTCTTCCCTCCAAAATTTGAAAATATTTGCCCGCAGATTATGACATTGTTAATCCATTAAAAATATCCATTTGTTCATCTTTATAGCTGTATAATACCCAATAACTTTATCCTTATCAAAGGATAAAAACTCTTACTAAAGATTTAAGATATTTTCTTAAGATTTAAGATCTTTTTACTAAAGATTTAAGATCCTTAAATATAAGATACTTTACTAAAAATAAAATAAAATAAAATAAAAAAGTTGCTTCTGTTAGGAAGCTATACTCTAAATAAAGAGACAAAAGTTATAAGGCAGGCAATACTTTACTCCTCAGTTCATGTACAGGAAACCAAAGGACAACAAGGTTAATAATTGTACTTGCTCCTACAAGAAATTTCTGACAGATCTTGGTATTGTGTCTACATTCTGCAAATCTCACTGCCATAAATTGTATTTTTGTTTCCACTCCATTCGTATATTTTGTAGGCTGACGGTGCCCAGTCCACTCAAACTTCCTTACAAGGCCATGGCATGAGGGTACATACGTTTGTTTGTTTTTCTTTTGTTTTGTTTTGTTTTTTCCTCAGTTCTCTCAGTTTATTTTTACTGTTTGAACTCATAAAGCATAAGTGCTTGTACTGAAATTTCCTTCTACCTTTTTGGTTTACATAGTCAAATAGCTTCTGTTTATTTATTTATTTTTAGTAGCCCAGGTTTCCACTATTTTTTTTTCATAGTTTAGCAAGTCCAACATCATACATGAGGTTATAATAATATTATAGAATAGAAGTAAGAAAAAGCAAAGGAAAACTACTTATTTGATTACTGATACTGAATACGTGGTGAGTTTGTGTGTGTGTCTGTGTGTCTGTGTGTTTTTAGATATATTTCACTAGGAACACATGATGAGAATAAAATAACATTGATCTCCTTTGGGATAACATCAGCTTTGTCATGCACAGAGGCCTGTTTACAAAATAGCTTAAAACCAACCAGTTTGTGTTACTATAGCAATGTTGAGATTTCTGACATACATTTGAGAATTTTGATTTCACTGGTTTAGATTTCCGAAGTACCTATATTTTCTTTCCATATTCCTCTGTCTAGTGGTGGTGCCTATATCAACAATTTTATGTAGGTCATTTTTGCCTGAATCAGGTCTAATTTCCACTACTCTTTTATGCTTAATTAGTGTGGGTATAACATAGCTGTATGTGAACATGTGAACATTTTTAATAAGAATATTAGTATAGAAGTCAAAGTAAAAAAACCAAGTGTTTCATTATGTATTCATGTTTTGCTCTTTTGGAAAGACCAATATATAGAAATCAAATGAAAAAAAAAAAAATAGGTTAAAAAATTCTGCCAGCTGACAACCCTGTAATATTAATAAAGCAGTTTTTTTGTTTGTTTGTTTGTTTGAAAAATATTGTGTCTGTTTTCTAAAATCAGTGTGTTCCTTCTGTTTACCTTCACAGAAAAGGAAAGGAGCCAATCTCTGAAACATCAGCATTTTGACTTGCAAGGATTCCTCTAAACCAATTGATAGAATTTTGAAATGTATGAGTTTACTTTTCCATCTGTAGTTTTGTTTGAACTCAAACTGATTTTGAAAGAAGTGTAAGGAAAAAATATTTTTTTAGGTTTACTCTTATCCAGTCCCAGATGTGATGAATCATTCAAGTTTTTTAATAGCTGTGGGAATTCCATGTGAGCCTGAAACTTTGTTAGCATTTTGAAAATCTAGCTGAGTTTTTCAAAAGAGATGAGTATATTTTGCATACTTAAGTTTCTAGGGATAGCTATATTAAAACACAGAAAAGGGACATGATTTTCTGAAGTTCATGTAGATATAAAACCACTACTATGAAATTAGATTGCAACTTTTATTAATCATACTAGAAAAAGAATCAAACTGAATGTATAATTAGATATCCTAGAGAGAAACAAGCTGCCTAACACAAAGACACAATGCAAGAAGCAAGTCAATTATAATTTATTATTGTTAGCATTGTCATAAGACTAGAGTTAGACATGGCAGAATAGAAAACTAATATAAACAGAAAGATGCAGATCTTATTCATTATTTAAAACAGTTAATAAAAAAGAAAGTGAGTATTTTTCCTCAGGAAAGGGAGATGTTTAGAAAGCAGTCGTAGAGGAATTATTTTAGATAAGGATAGATCAGGAGAAAACAACAACAAAAAAACAGAAGTGTGTTACGAATACCTACCATCAGCTCCCTTTTAAGAGGAAATGAAAGAAAATATGATAAAAAGTAATTCTTTTGTGCCCACAACTTAGCAAATTCACAAAACCTTTGATGTAAAACAGGAAAGTAAAAAGGAATCCATATCCTATCTGGCCAAACAGAAACAAGGTCTACAGGATAGTTCATCTGGAGCACTTTTTCCAGTAATGGGAGGGAGAAAGGGTGTGACAAGAAAGGCAAAACAGGGCTGGTAGTGATGAAATTGCTGAGAGAAGCCTGAAGGCTATCAAAAGGGACTTCAGGGAACTGGGGTGGTTACTGGATGGAGTGGGTGTGCAGGTGGTGTCTTTCAGTAACGTTTTTTTGTTTGTTTGTTTGTTTGTTTGTTTTCTCTCCCTTTCTTGAAGTTGCTTGAGTTTCTTTCCAAACAGTGATTTCCTAAGTTTTCTGCAAGATATAAATACAAATTTAGATATTATTTAGATAGCTGCTGCTAATTCCTTGATAAAGGATCTTGATTTCTGCAGTGCCTGCACTATTTTTGTGAAGAAATATAGCATACGTGGAACAGAGAAACTACTGAAAGTATGATCAAAATGTTGATAATAAATTAAAGATGAAAATAATATTATTATAACTACAATGATGTTAACACTTTCTGTCTGAATGATCCAATCACAGCTCATTCCCAATACTAATAGATGTAAAACTGATATAAGTAGTCTTTAAAGATTGTAACCCTCTCTCTGCTGCTCAGAATTCTTCCAGTGAGTCAGTGAGTCTTCAGATAAACCCTCAGCCAATGGAAAAGGTACCAAGTCAAGCAGGCAGTGTCATGAGTCCTTTGGAATTTTTTGGTGGGGTTGTTTTTTCTTTGTAATTCCACCTGCAGTTATTTTTGTGTTTTGTAACTTCCAGTTTGACTCATCTTTTCTTGTTAACACTCAAGTTTAGGTAGACAATGATTATTTAGCATTGTTAAACTTTTACCATATAAGGTGTATGTTATATATGTATGTAAGTACCTTATGATGTAAAATCAGATGATTTCATAATACTACATTTAGGTGTAATTCACCTAACTATTGGACAGTTTGACACACTAGTTAAAACAAGCTGTAATAAGCTCAGGAACATAAAAGACAGATCTAGAAAAGGTCTGAAGAGACGTGCATCATTGCATTAATGAGAAATCTGTGTTGTGTGACTAGAAGTAATACCATTTTTACTAGGCTACAGTGTCAAAGGTGAGTCAATGAGTCAGACATATGTGGAGAAAAAGAGGGTTGAATGAAACTATTAACGAGTCTAACTTCTTGCTGACTTGTATATAAGAGCAGAAAATATTTTAATCATATCTGTCTATGTATATTATTCTTTTTGTTATAAAGACAACTATTTTCATTCTGGTGAGATGCAAAAGAAAAAAAAAAAAGAAAAAAAAATTGGCAACACTATTTAAAGGTATATTTTATGCTGTTTATCAAATAGGGAAAAGATCATTCTTGCTATGGCTTTACAATGAACATTAGATAATATTTTTTGCAGTCCCACCCCCCAGTGGAATAAGAAATTAATCATCCAAACTCTTGAAGTGCATTTCTGCTAGACTATCCTAGACTTTTCAGTGGGTTTCATGGTAGCTTAATGTGCTTAAATGACTGCCTCCAAATCTCAGCTTCATCCTCAGGATAAAACTCTCATATGAGACATAATATTCAAGATACACACCAGTTTAAGATATTAAGATATAAATATAAACTCACATATCATTGGCACGTGGTTTCACTAACAGGAACAGGTAGGAAAAGGAAGGAAGACATTTCTACCAGTCCAGTATATTGGGCCCAGCTTATTGAATCCTCTGTATTGGCAATAATAGATTTCTTATTCTCAAGTACTGTTGGTTGAAGATGCTTCACAGGACAAAATCCTGACAATAAAAATACAGGAAGGGAAAAACTTTTATATATATATATGTACATATATATATATACATATATATTTGTTTTCTTCACCTTTATCACTCAAAAAAATAACAATTTTTTTAAATGTCACAGAGAGGTTTGTGCTCTGCTGGAAGCTTTCATGATGATTTTCCATCTCTGAACAATTGCTTTGAGCTGGCTTATAGACCCTGGAAAAAGAAAGGTAATACCATGCATTTTAAACTATCATCACAAATATGGTGCTAACATGATAGATATATTTCTTTTCCATTTATTGTGACAAAAACTTAAGGAAATTTTTAACTATTCCTTCAATTGCTAAAAGATTAGGGAAGACTTCATTAAGTTCTGGATTTCAGCTCCTCCAGGTATAGAAGGTGTCATCAGCTCAGCAATATTTGTGCTGATTCAGCTAAACTTGAAGAGCTAAAAGCATTAATTTACTTTTAAATGTGTGCTTGGAAGCAATTCTGTTTCAGAAAGAGTAGCAAAGTCAGCTGAAAAACTGCAGTCAAATTCTATTTTAAAAAGAAATTAAAAAAATCAATTTATTGTAAGTTGTTATTTATGGAGGAAAAGCTAATACTGTGATCATCCCACTTTCTTCAGGATAAAGATAATATAGTGTATTCTTTAACATTAATGTATTTCAGGTGAATTTTTTTTAACAGTTAACAAGGTTTTAACTTAAATTCTTCATCTCAGTCATTTGTCTCTGATGGTTTGACTGAAATACTGTAAATTTCCTGCTTCTACCATATTTTTCCCACAAAGCAACTAAGAAAAATGAAAGAAAAAAGATGAAAATAAAAAATAATAGTAATAATAATTCCTCTAACTACTTTTCCTTAAGTCTTATCACTAATTTATCTGCCAAGCTAATATTTTACCAAACTAGAATATTTCTTATCACTTCAAAATATACTATCAGAGGCTTTGGCATTAATTATTCTTTCCTTGTATCACAGAATGTGATTGGGAAAATCTGTACATAGAGAATTCTACATAAGCACCATTCCACTGTACAAAGTTTCTTTCAGGATATCTGAAACAGCATTTTTCCAACTTGTTATTTCAATAGATGAAAAAAAAAATCATACTTTTAAGACAGTAAAAGAAAAGGTTTCAATGCCCTTGTTATTCAAGAATTTTGTAAATGTATATGTATTTATTACATGAGTATATACAAAGTATTATGAATGTTTTCCATAAAACAATACTTTGGAATGAAGGAAAAGAAAATATGCTTATTTTCTATTTCTTTAATTTCCCATAGTTTTGTCAACAATGTTTCTTTCTACTCTGTTGGTTACTTTGGGTAAGAGGAATTTCTGTGCCCAAAATCCTTTTGCTAGCAATCTGTTCAGCGACACAGAGTTCTGATTCATGTGTGGACTATTTAAGGCAGTGTTACCTCAATTGTAGAAACTGAAAATACTGGTGTGTGTTCTTTATCCATAAACCAGTTGCCAGGCTGATGAGATTTTAGAGGGCACACAAGGTATGTTTTTCAGATTCTTAAAGAACATGTTTTATCAAAACAAACAAATAAACAACAACTACAAAAACAAACACAGAACCGGAGTAAAATATAATGTATTGGTAGATGAGGGAAGAGCAACTGGTGTCATCTACATGGACTTGTGCAAAGCATTTGACACTGTTCCGTGCAAAGCATTTGACACTGTTCCATACAATGTTCTTGTTTCTAAAATGGAAAGACATGGATTTGATGTATGGACCACTCAGTGGGTAAGGAATCTACGATCCTTTGAAACAGAACAGCAGACCTTCACGAGGAGAAAAATCTGGATGCCATTTTTTCATTACAAGGTAATGAAAAAAAAATTCACTGGGGGCTGCCAAAGAATCTAAAGAAAATAAACTGCTATAGAAGAGACAGAAAAATGGATTATAATAATAATAATAATAATAATTATTATTATTATTATTATTATAATATAGTAATGTCTTCAAAATGTTTTGCATACTGGAAACCCCAAATAGTCCCAGTTTCCAAATGTAGAAATTAAATTATTTATCAAATACTATATTATGTTTCAGAGCTGGAGTGGTGATAACACCTTAAGAGTTTATAACCATCCATTTTCTTTCAAAGAATCAGTATAGTTTTCTTTCAAACAGTGCCACACATTTTTAAAAAGCATAATGATGCGT
Organism: Stictonetta naevosa; assembly: GCA_011074415.1. Lineage (NCBI taxonomy): Eukaryota > Metazoa > Chordata > Aves > Anseriformes > Anatidae > Stictonetta > Stictonetta naevosa. Next base: position 127,584,619 of record CM021698.1, on the reverse strand, counting down.
AACATGTTTTTTGTATTTAATTTTGACATATATGCCATAACAATGATCTTTCTTAAATATCTATAGTTTTTTGTTTTGTATTTTTGTTTGGTTTTGTTTTTAGTCCCAATGGCAACAGAGGCTGGATCTGCTTTAAGCATTCATTCAATGCTTCTTTGCTTCAGCAAGTCTTTTATAAATTTGTTATGGAAAAAAAAAAAAAAAAAAAAAAAAAGAGAGAGAGAGAGAGAGAAAAGGTCCACTGCTTAACATTATTCCAGCAGAGATCAAGCAGTAATTTAAAGTAACTGCTGTCTTCAACCCATATGAAAATAGCAGTATCTGTACATTTGTACGTAGGTAGAAAAGTAGATTGGAAGGAAAATTATGGAAAATCCCTCTCAAATAAAGTTGTCTTATGAATCTCTTATCCCTTATCAGGGAGACAAACATTTTTCCCAAATAAAAATAAAAACAAACAAAATCATTTTGTTTTTAATCACTGTTTATGAATTTGTTTTATTTACAGATGCTGTATATATCTGGGTTTTTAATTTTTTTGTTAAAAATACATTCCTATGCTGATATACCACAGATTTTGTTTTTCCCTTAAAAAAATCTACACATTCTATAAGGAGAAAATTTTGGAGTTCTTACAGGAAGTTTATAAATTGTGTTCACCTTCCACTCCATTTTTTGGTTCATGTTGTGTGGTAGTGGCTGTTTTACTACCAGGTTTACCTTGTCCAACTGGCTGCATGACTAGGGGTGGTATAGTCCTGTAGTCAAAAGGGGGCAAATACAGGAATTTTACCATACAGATAGATTTTACTAAGGGCTTAACTTTCCTTTCATTATTATTTAGTTGACAATTTATTATTTCATTTTAATGGGTAAAAGTCATGCAATTTATATATAGCTTTATATAGAATTTGATAACAACTGTCATGATAAATGATGTAACATCAAGAACAAAGCCTGATATACTCTAAATATCCTGGGAGGTTGTAAGTCAAGTTTGTTCTGGGTAGCATTGACTTGTTTATCTATTTGGGCCATGACACTGCAAAAATACATATGTGAACTTCTCTAAAATAAATTCTGGGATGTAATCTTGACTTTTGTCATGGTTACCATATGAATATTTTGAATTAATTTGATATAAGACTGGAAGGAAAAGAAAGCAAGGAGCTGATGAGATGAAAAACACTCTTGAAATCAAGGAGTTCTTGATCTCCAGAGATTCTGAAAGGGGAGATCTTCTGATACAGGGAAGAGTTGATAAACTGTGTGGATACACTGGTTTATGGGGAGTGAAGAAACTAGAACTGACTAGCATCCTGTTAAGTAAGAGAGACACATATATAAACTGTCTATCATTTTAAATGTTTAATTTCCACCTTGACAGTAAAGAATAACACTGAGAACTGTCTCAGCCTGAGATCTGACTGGTCCACATATTTTATTCAGGAAAAGGAAATTTTACTCTGGGTGCAGAAGGGAGTAGGGAGCACTTAAATGAATTGGCCATGTGCAAGCCATTGGGACCTGGTAGGATGTACCCACAAGTGCTAAGGGAGCTAGCTGGGGACATTGCAAGGCCAATTGAAATTGTTTATTTCTGAAAGGTCATGGCAACAGGAGGAGGTTTCTTCAGGACCAGAAGAAGAAAAATGCCACCTTGATTTTAAAGAAGGACCAGAAGGAAGATCCAGCCAGGTAAGTATACTGTTTAGCTTCACCTTGATCCCTGGAAACGTAAAATAACCCAGGAAACCATTTCTAAACATATTAAGGATGAAAAGATGATTGAGAGTACTTAGCATGGATTTTTGAAAACCAAATCATGCATGTCCACCCTGACAGCCTTCTACAGTAAAATCCACTAGCTTAGTGGATTGTGGGGGAATGTTTTTTTTATCTTTGCTTCAGTGAAACTTTTCACATTATCTCCAATAATATCTTCATATACAGATTGATGTCATATGAGCAAGGTAAATGGATGGTGGGACAGATTAAATATTGTTTCAAGTGATGTGTTCATCACAGCTATAATCAGTGGCATAAAATGCAGCTGGAGGTCAGTCACTACTGGTGTGCCCTGGGGTAGATATTGGGGTCAATATTATTTATTGTATTTATTAGTGACCAAATAGATTAAGGTGATGGGATACAGTAAACCCTCAGTAGTTTGCAGATAATACAAAATTGGGAGAAGCCATTCAAAGGGACTTCAGCAACCTGGAGAAATAGGCAGTCAGGAATCTCATTAAGTTCAACAAAGAGAAATATTAAGTCTTGCACCTTGGCAGGAATAACTCCATTCACTAGTACAGGCTAAGGGGCAACAGGAGAGCAGTTTTTTTCAGAAAAGGACCTGAGTGTCCTAGTGGACACCAAATTGAATATGAACCAGCAATTTGTCCTTGCAGCAAAGTATAATGTTAACTTGGGCTACATTAGGCAAAGTATTGCCAGCAGGTTAAGGGGAGAGATTCTTCCTCTCTACTCAACACTTGTGAGACCGCATCTAGAATGCTGTGCACAGTTCTAGTCAGTACAAAAGACTCTTAGACAAATTTCTGTCCTTTAAAGTCACGATCAACTTGTGGTGGTGTGGTGGTGTTATATTTGGGTTATATGAATTTTTTTTGTCTTTCTGCACTGATAAAAAGATGTAAGGTGATTAAAGCCAAAAATGTTTTAAATAGAATATTTTTCCCAAACTCTTATTTGTTTTCTCTTCCCTGGTCCCAGAAGCCTTCCGTAATCTCTTTTAATTAGTTATCCTTAAATGATGTAAAGATGTGCATATTTTTCTCCAATGTAGATACTAGCTTTGAGTCAAACAGTAAACATCTACGTCCTTTGTTTTCCTGAAAATCCTTTATATTTTTGAATATACAGAATCTCTACTTAAACCTCCATTTTGTTTCATCTTGAGATCAAAATTTCACTGACATCAGAAAAGTCATGATTTTGCTGAAAGTTTGATTCAGAATAACAGAATTTAGAATAACAATGCAGAGCATGGCAGATGTCAGTGGATTTTTTTTTTTTTTTTCCTAGAGTTATTGGATATATCAGTATGTGGTTGTATGCAGAACATATTACTTCAAAAGTGAACTATCAAAATATTTTTTGAAGCATTGAAACTCTTTACTAAGCTATTGGTTTAAACTTCACTGTAATAAAGGATTCAGGGATGTTTGTTTCCTTTGAAATATTCTAATTGTAAGGGTATGTATGCGTGTTGGCTCCTTTAAGGATAAATGGTCAAAAATGAAGACAACAGAGACAATGGCAAGAAACAAGCTACCCAGTGGTGCCACTTGCAGAAAGCTCAATGTTGACTTTTCAGCTGATAAGACTGTGAACAGGATGGGGACCAGACTGGGAGGGTGACTGGAAGGGTATAGAAATTGTAGAGTTCTGCAAACCCGAGGTGGGGGGGGACCTGGAGGGATCTTTGATTTTGTAGAGCTCGGGGTTGGGAACAATCAGGTAGAGTCCCTATGGATAAGGATCAGAGGGAAGGCCAACAACGCAGACATCCTGGTGGGGATCTGTTATAGACTGCCAGAAGAGATGGATGAGGCATTCTACAGACAGCTGGCAGAAGTTGCGCAATCACCAGTGCTTGTTCTCATGGGGGACTTCAATTTATGCTGGAAATACAATACAACCCTGAAGAAGCAGTCTAGGATGTTCCTGGAATATGTGGAAGGCATACATAACTGAAGGATAAATACATAAAGACATACATAAATGAAGAATGGGGAACAGTGAGGCAGGAGGTAGGAGACTTTTGACAGAAGCTGGTACTTTAAAAAAAGACTAAGTTATCTAGGGGTGAGTTATCTGCATACACTGTAAAGACTCCTTGTGTTGTAAAGACTCCTTTAAGACTCCATCTACTTACCATACTCTCAAAAATAAAAATAAAAACATAAAAAAAAAAAATGTTATAGCTCATCTTTAGTTACCTTCATAACTTTGTTTTTATGCTATCAGGAAAAAAAAAAAAAAAAAAAATTTGGAAAATGGAATGAAGCTAAATTCAGTGCAGATGAGCTCTCTACCTATGCATTAGAAACATCAAGAAGTTGTAGAATAAGCTTATTACAGAAATATTATTTCCCTCTTAAATATATTTTTGTTCTCATAAACATAACAGAACTAGCCAGAAATAAAATTACATTCATTTATTTTTGCTTTGAAAAATTATACTTTTGCTATATAAATATAATTTCATTTGAGTTCTTAAGAAGTCTTATTAATTGCTTTCATAAAGACATTTTTTTCCTACTGTTAGAAGTTTGAAGAATCTAGACATAAATAGGAAAGTCTATTTATCAACTTTATTAAATACATTTACAACTACTTAATATCTCTCTCTGAATATCTCTCTGGGTATTATTGGACGTATTTTCAGTTTCATTTTTGTTGCTTTTCTAGAAAGCCATCATCTTCATGGGTCTCAGGAACTAACTATAATTATAACATCATCAGCATGGTGCATGGGGAAGAAATTGCAATCAGCCATTAATATTACTTGTATTCAGTTAACTGACAAACACTTCACTCTGAATAGAGCTTCTGTTCTGGTCGATAAAGCTTTAACAACCCCCTATGTGATTTCCATGCATCAGACTATGCATACCAAGAAACCAGTGAATCAGACTTTCCAAACTCATATGTAATAAATAAATAAATAAATAAATAAAAGAAAAATGAAAAACAGGAGTGTTAATCAGAGGTGAAAATATATGTACAAGAAGTGTTAATGGATACGTATTTTCTATCCCTTCTCCATCGTTGCAAGGAATAAACTTATTTTGTTATTTCCTTTTTCCCTAATCCACAAGCAGCCAAATAAGCAGCATGAAACACCACTGACAGCAAGACTGCTATTGATGCAAGATACACCAGAGTCTGAGGCATGTATTTTGAACTGTCTATGGAGGACTGGCTTGTCTGCACAAAGTCAGACACTAGGTCCCTTCATTGCCCCAACATGAGCATTTCCCAGTGCAGTGTGCATATCTGTCAAACCTCAGACAGTGGGAGTCAGACTCAGACAACCGGCTTTGTTTCAGACAGTGCTGCAGCCAGGCATCTGACTCATACATTTTCAGCACCATGCTCTGGGTCTACTTTCTCTCACCATCACTCCATATGTCAGGTGTATATGTGGTTGGTCTGATATGCAACTGACCGGTAATGAGTAGATCATGGAATGAAAAAAAATGATTGTAAGACTTCACAGTAAGTTCCGCTCATACTCTGCAGCCTAATTTTACCTTATACTCTTCTTTTTCTTTTTCTTTCTCTTTTTCTTTTTCTTTTTCTTTTTCTTTTTTCTCTTTCTTTTTCTTTTTTTTCTTTTTCTTTTTCTTTTTCTTTTTTTCTTTTTCCTTTTCTTTTACTTTCTCTCTTTCTCTTTCTCTCTTTTTTTTTTTTTTTTTTTTTTTTTCCCCTCAAATGGCCCCTAAATCACAAGACAAAAGTGTGTTAATACATTCAGCAACCAGAAGTGGAAAATTGTCAAGCAGAAGAGAATCATAGAATATCCCAAGTTGTAAGGGACCCATAGAGATCATCAAATCCAACTCCTGGCACCACACAGGTCTACACAAAAATTCAGACCATATAATTGAGAGCATAGTCCAAACATTTCTTAAACTGACAGGCTTGGTGCTGTGACTATGTCCCTGCGGAGCCTGTTCCATTGAGTGACAACCCTCTCAGTGAAGAATCTCTTCCTGATATCCAGCCTGAACCTCCCCTGTCACAGCTTGACACCATTCCCTCGGATCCTATCACTGCTTACTAAAGAGAATAGATCGGCATCTGCCCCTCCACTCCCCCTCATGAGGAAGCTGTAGACCATGATGAGGTCTCCCCTCAGCCTCCTCTTTTACACGTGGCTAAACAGGTCAAGTGACCTCAGCCGCTCCTCGCATGTCTTCCCCTATGTGGCCCTTCACCATCTTTGTAGACCTTCTCTGGATGCTCTCCAATTGTTTTACATACTTTTTGTACTGTGGTGTCCAGAACTGTACACAGTACTCAAAGTGAGGCCATACCAACTGCAGCGTAGAGCAGGACAATCACTTCCCTCGACCAACTAGCAATGCTGTGCTTCATCATCAAGTGCAAATGCTGGATGCACACAGGACAACCCAATAATCAAAACATTCAGGAGAACATTGTACAAATGCTTCTTGAACTCCATAAGGTTTGGTGTTGTGACCACTTCCCTGGGGAGCCTGTTCCAGTGCCCAATCACCCTCTCCAGATTCCCAAGACCATTGATAAATAATTGAGAGAGATCTCACAATGTCATCAGCCAACTCTTTGAGTACTATGGGATGAATCTCATCAGACCAAACAGACAAATGTATCCAGCTCGAGCAGCAAATCCTGTACGTGTTCAGGGTTGGATGGGAGTTTATCCTTCTTGTAGTTCTGCCTGTGCTTACACAGTTCTGCCTCTCAGGGCTCTGGGGGTCCCAGTGTTGAAAACAAGGGTGAAGAAGACGTTAAATCTCTTTGCTTTGTCTATGTCTTCTATGTCTCTATTTGTGAAGTGATCATCCTCATGAAGTAATGGAGCAATGTTATCTCTGGTCCTTCTTTTGCTGTTAGCATATATATATATATATTTTATAAAGCCATTTTTATTGTCCCCCAGATTATTTGTCAGCTTCAACTCTGCTTGAACTTTGGCTGCACAAATTATCTCCCTGCAATGGCGAACAGCATCTCTGAAATCCTCCCATGTCACCTAACCTCATTTCTTTTGCCACCTAAACTCTAGAAGATCCCTGCTCAGCCAAGCTGGGCTTCTGCTCCACCTGTTTGACATCTGAAATTTTGGAATTGCCTGTTCCTTTTCTCTTAAAAGGTGGTACTTACAAATGCAATGGCTAGCAAAGTTCCCAAAATCCAATATAATTTTTTCTTTAAAACCAACCTTTTTTAAAAAAACTCGAATATTCTGTTCAGTTTTGGGCCTCTCACTGCAGGAAGGATATGGAGTTGCTTAAGCGTGTGCAGAGAAGACCAGTGAAGCTGATGAAGGAAGCAGAAAACAAGATTGTGAGGAGTGACTGAGGGAACTGGGGTTGTTTAGTCTGGAGAAGAGGAGGCTGAGGTGATGCTTCTACTACTACCTGAAAGGAGCTTGCAGCCAGGAAGGTGTAGATCTTTTTTTCTCAGGTGACTATTGATAGAACATGAGGAAATTTTATCAAGTTGGACCAGGGGAAGTTTAGATTGCACATTAAAAAGAATTTTGTCATGGAGAAGAATTGGTTAATCATTGGAATGAGCTGCCCAGGAAAGTGGTGGAGTTGCCATCCCTGGAAGTATTTGAGATGTGTGGATGTGACACTGAGGAACATGGTTTAGTGATGGGACTTGGTAGGTCAGTTTGATGATCTTTAAAGTCTTTCCCAACCTAGATGATTCTATGATTCTATACTATGAAAAAAGAAATGTCTAGAAAAGTAGTTGTGGGCCTGAACCTGTTCCTACTCAGAGCCATTTATGAAACAGAAAACTGTAAAATGTCAGTATCATTCTCTGATCATTGTTGGAAGAATTTGGGGGATTAGATTACCCTGTGTTTATGCATGATAATCATTAGACAATGAAAAATACACCATTGCATATGAAAATGCTATCAAATATACCATTGTAGAGCTCAGGTACGGCATCGGACTGGATTACTTTTTTCTTTAAAATGTCACTGGCTCTCTCTTTAATTTGTCAGATATGACCCTTAGATAATGGAAAATTATGCAGTAAACCTTCCATTACTATTGCAGGTTGTGAAAGACTCCTTGAGGACTGCAAAAGATATTTTCACTTCTTTAGCTGCCATTGCTGCGCAGCAGGGCTGTTCACAGAACTGAAGCATTGAGATTTAAAAGCTGGAAGGACATGACATTCCCAGTAATATTTTAAGGACATTTAAAGACTAAAAACAGGAAAAAAAAATCCTTTCTAAGCTAATTGGTTAAAATGTGCTTGGTCTTTGTGATTTATACGTTGTTTTTAAACTGATCATACCTCCTGTCTGGCCTTTAGAATTATTTTCTACAGACTTTTCTACACTTTGTATTGAATAGGTAGCAGAAAAGTATCTGTTATCTGTTAATCCAGTTTATTAGTGATAGCAAAAGAGTCTGTCCATTGGAGTCATGTGTTGATCATACCCTTTTTTTTTTTTTTTTTTTTTTGGTACATGGTCTGATGTTCTTGTTCTGATGGAGGAGTTAATGTTAAATGTTATCATCATCAGTAAGCATAAAAGCTACTGCACATATGCACATAGAGATAAATGGGGTATTCACACTTTTTCAGAGCCATTATTATTGAATCAACTGTCCTAAAAAAGCAAGTCAAATGAATCTGAAACACATAACAAGATATTCAACTTAAAAAAAAAAAAAAGGAAAACAACATCACAAACAAAACAAACAAACAAACAAAAAACAATATAACATTCTGAAGAATTAGAGATCTAGCTGAAAATAAGATGTTCTGGTTTCCCTAAAACAGATTATTTATAAACTATGTGGTATGACATATGAAGATTTGTGAAGATTTTTAACTCTTTAGGATTCGTGATATCTCTTTGCAACTGCTGAGTCATGTGGTTCTCATAAAGTCATGTATAGTCCTGTAAAGTCCTGAGTTCTTTATATAAGTACAGCCAAAACTATGTAAAAAAGTTTGCTGGTAGATTTGATGTGAACACTTTGTATTTATCACACATAAATTAATAAGAAAAATCACATAATTAACAATGCTAATTTAAGACATTCTGAACTTTGTAAGGTTTTAACCAAATAAAGTCATTAGAAATACTAAAAACATAAATTAATAAGATAAGTCACATAACTGACAATGCTAATTTATGAGATCCTGAACTTTATATGTTTTTAAGCATCTTGGTAATCAAATCAAGGAGCTATAGAGTAGACTTGACATCTGTAAGTTAAACAAAGAAATGGCCGAACTGTCAGATTCAAAGGGTTGTGGTGAACAATTCAAAGTCTATATGGCAATGATTTGAGTACTGCTTCTCAAGAACAGATCCTAACAGTGCCATGTACATTTACCTAATATGTAAATATTCTTCTGAATTCAGTGGAATCACACAAGAGGAAATTATTTCCTTTCTATGTTTCATACTTTTTATTTCATTTTTTTTTTTTTTTTTTTGCCTTCCCAGGCAGGATTTATCCCAAGAGATTTTTTTCTTTTGATTTTCTCCTAGGGGTACAATATCATTGTTTCCTTGGCAACTTTTGATTTTATGCAGCTTTTTATCTGCCTCTGTGTAATTCTTTCTGCTACTGTTTTTACTTACACACACTATTGAAACATATCCAGCCTTTCAATTTACATCTCACTCCCTGAAACATTTCTGATGCCAAAGTTAGATTGTTTGGTGAGTCCTCTATGTTTTTATAATGACTTCTATTTCTTTTAATCTTTAAAGAAAATTAACTGATTTTGTTGTTGTTGTTGTTTGTTTGCTTGTTTCTTTTTTTTTTTTTTTTTTTCCAAAATGCAGAATTTTCTTCCACACCCTATTTAACGGGTGTGTGGTGTAAGAAGACACAATTCAGGTAATAATTTAACAGAACAGAGAATTATTTTAGGACGTCTTATATACAACATTTTAAGACTAAATATTGAGTTACTTTTAAAGTCTCTAAATATTCACAACTCAAGCGAGAAAAAAAAGATTATCCTTAGTCTGTTCAAAATTATACATGAATTGTTCACATAGCTTGAATTTTTATTGCTGTTAGGAAATCCATTAATATATATTATTAATCATGCAGCTTCATTTTTTATAGACAGGAAATAACCCCTACTTGCTTCAGGCAGAGTAGGTAAAATTAAATTTGCCTTAAAAACAACAGCATAGTGAACATGTAAAATATACCAGATGTGTAGATTTCACGCTTTATAGTATGGATATAAACCTGGTAATCATCCACTACAGTGTGTAATTAAGAAACATTTTGTTAAAATATTAGAAATTACAGAGCACATTTTATCTCTTTCCAGAGATTACTGGCATACAAGCTTTAAAATGTTTAGAAACTCTTTTTATACAAACACCATACCTGCAGTTTAATAAGGCTGCTAGTTACTACTGAAATAAATGAAGGCCATAAAAAGAATGAAGAATATTTATGAAGGACGTAGAAAGTGAACAAAAACAAATAAACCAATAAAACTTCCTAACTTCCTTTTATTATAATTTGGGTTAATTTATATATTTTCCTGTTGTCATAGAATTTGTCACACATGTACACCATTCAGTGGCATAGACAAAAGTCCTGGCAGGCTTATAGAGTAGGGTACCAGAAAAAAAGGCTGTAGTCTGTAGGGTAACTTGTGAACAATTTTTTTTTTTTTTTTTTTAATATATATATATATATTGAAACTTTGTCACCCAAACTTCCATGCTGTAAATTAACAGTCATTACAACATATATCATAAATTCAGTAAATCCAGAAATAAATAAATAAAAGCACTGAAAGCGCTGACTTTTTTTTTTTTTTTAATTTACAGAAGACATGATTCAGATTCAGGCCCAGGATCTATAGGAATACCTTCCTATAGAGATTCATGACATCTACTACAGCATTACAGCATTTACTTCCAGTTAACGCTATGCAAAACTGATATGTGTGTGCATTCATAACACAATTGACAAAAAGTGACAATTTGTTTCACCATTTTAAACCTTCACTTTTAACTGTGATACTGGTCTACAATACTCTGTTCAGTCAAAACCAATAACTGGTATTTCTCTTTTATCTTTCATCATTAGTTTGTCATTGTGGCCTCTTGCACATATGCCTTAAAGTGCCTTAAAAGATATATTGGTATGGCAGTGATGTAAAAGTGTGAAAGATTGATTCCATTTGTTATCTCCTACCTGCCTTCTGACATGATGGACTACCTTGATTGAATTTGTCAGTATTCCTTGAAAATCATCTGCTATGCTGCATATTTTTATTTCTAGTCTGGCAGCTACAATGCTTATAAAATCTATTTGATAGATTTTGAGTTACCATTCATATATGTGGGACACGCACACACTTCCTGAGCTGCAGTTGAAACTTCCCTGAAATTTACTTCTTGTAATTCCCCTTTCTCTTCTAGTAGTCAGATACTTTAAAATAATTTGGCAACTAAATCTCCCAATATTACTCAGCTGTACCATTCTTAATTCTAACAAGTTTCTCAAGACCTGAATAACAGACAGAAAATAATGTGTGCATACAGCAGAGAAATCACCAACTACAAGGGAATGAAGTAGCCTGTAGTCAATAGAACTACATCCATGAAAAACAGTGGCTCAGGCTGTGTTATCTTTGTGTTAGAGAAATTCTATCTCCTCCTTTAAGTTTTTGCTCTAACAGTATTTATCAACTCTTTGAGGTTAGGAGTTTGTAACCCCTTTCTGACAAGATTAAAGCATATTCTAAGAAAGCCTGTTGGTTTAGAACTGAGGAAACTGGTGACCTCTGTTTTGCAATATGAACCTCAACCTCCATTATTTTGCATTGTTACTATCTGCATTGTTACTATTGGTACTAGTCTTTTTCATTAATTACTTCATCTAGGCATTGAAAGCACTTCAAAGAAGGCCAGCATCCATTCTTCTACTCCTCAAGTGATTCTTATTCACATCTTTTTCCACCTTCAGTAAAGGAAGTAGTCTTAATTCTGGACTCTAAATTGGAAGACGATGTACTTGTATAATACAAATTATGTAATACAAATGTAATGCTCTACATGGAAACAACATGTTATTTACATGTTGCAAATTTGACAGATCAATTGACTGAGACTCCTTGAACTTACATTTGTCTGTATTTGGCCTACTGCTAAAGGAAAAAAAAAAAAAAAAAAAAAAAAAAAAAGTCTATGTAGATGCAAGTTGTCTGTGGCTTTATTTATTTATTTATTTGTATTATATATATATTATTTGATATTTTAAGGTTTACCTCCTGCAGAACAGATTTCAGATATGTACTAGTAGGAATAACTCCTGAGTAAGTTTCTTTAAATTTTCTCAGTGTATTCAAAGTCCAAGTTACTTTGGCCCAAATTGTCAGAGTTTTATAAATGTCAAATTCCTACTTGCTTCAGTGACCAAATGAGATAGTAAATGCTTTCATGACCAATTTAGTAGTGTCTTCTGTAAATTTTGCTCCTAAATTCTTCATATAATGAGATGAAGTTTATTCTGTGGTCACAGACAAGTATGCTCAGACCTAAAGAGTGAGGAAGAAAGAGAAAACTAAGATAAATCTTTATCAATTCACTGTACCGTTCTTTTTACAAAGATTGAATCATATCATTTAAAGGAAATGTGTCAGTACAGTCCTCATTCTTTACAGCTACTTTCAAAAAATAATATACACTTACTTGTTTGCAAGGAGTGCAACAAAATCATTGTTTTTGCTACTCTTGCTAACTGTGCTATAGATATTTAATGAAGCATTCAGGTATATTTTGTGTTATATAACCTGTGTTTTACAAAGCTTCTCCTGGGGAACATAATCAGGCAAATACAATATAGGTGCTGTTTGTATTTATTAAGAATAATAAAAAAGAAACAAGCTACTAAGCTATCTCAGCAGTCAACTACCTTTCTTTAGCATTTGTACTTTAATTCTTATAATAATTGACTCTCATAGCATATAACCAGAAGAAAGAATATATTGTGGATTTTCAAATTATTTTTGTCATACATACACTCCATGTTTACACAAGTCCATATGTGAAAAAAAGTGTTTTCTTCCTTTCTATTATCTATATCTATACACACAGAAATACATGTATACATATATATACATCTATACATGCCCACATATATACATTTAAATATGTCCATAGAACTTTTAATACTTTAGTACACAGTAGCATACCAGATTGAAAAATAAATAAATAAATAAATTTTCTAGGTAGATGTGTGCATTGATTAAATGACAATAAAACTGATCAAGTATATTTAATAAAAATATGTATTTTTATTATTTTTATTTTATTAAATGTATTTTTATATAAGAACATTTATATAAGTCCATTGTCATTGCAGAAAGGATACACAGAAACAAGTGAGAAAACCACAGATTATGCAACTATTAAGATAATCTTGACTCTACACTGAATGTCTCTTTGTAAATACGACCCTTTTGTTATACTCACCTAATATATATAATGACAAAGCAGATCAACTATTGCAATAATTGTAATAATGTAATGCTATATATATATCAATAATTTATATATTTTAATATTAAATTGTATTTTCATATTATAAATATAATAGTATTTTTATGATTTACAGAAAAGGAATCTTAAAAATGCTTTATGAGGTTAACTTTCATATATAAAGTTTATAGAATTCACCACCTTAGGTAAGAACTTCTTTTATGTGAATTCAGCAAAATGTCAACACCCACACTTCACTCTAGTTTGACTGAATTAGAAGCTCCCTAACAGACAAAAATAAAGAAAAAAATAAAAAGAAGGAAAAAAAAAAATAGAATCAGAAAAGGTTGTACAAAACTTCCATTTATTTAACTTTGTAGTCACCATATTAGTATTAGTGTACTAGTAACATACTATCCAATAAACACTGAAAACTATAATAGGATACTCTAGCCACATCTCCTGATTATTAAGCCGCATGATCTATCAAATGTTTTTGCAACATGAAATATTATGCAAATCTGACAATATGTAATTTATAAATAAATCCTTCTGAAAAAGCAAGAAAGGGCATTCAAAGAGGTGATTTCATATGATAATAACATGGTTTAGAATACTTGGTATTTCAGTTGAATGACATTTGTCCTACACAAATTTGGTTTTAGTTTTAGTCCATTCTGTCTTGCAGAAACAATAAATCATCTATCTTGAACAATATGGCTCCTATTATCGTCACCCTCTGGTATTTAAAATTATTCTTGCTGAAGTAAAATAAGCCCTAAAAACCATAAGAAATATTAAGAACTAGATGCCAATTGGGAACTAGGATAAAAAAGTAAAGTGATCAGTAAACACTTAAAATACATACAATTTTCTCAAGGTAGATCACATTATTGCTTTAGAGACTTTGAGCCTTATGAGTTGTGGCAGAGCACTTTACAATATGTAGCCTTCACTAGAACTGTAGGAAAAAAAATAATCTTGCTCTTGAAAAATAAAGTCAAATCAATGTGATGTCTAAGTATTAAATTGTTTCCACTTACTCTTTGAAGTTTTTTGTTGCATTGATCTGATTGCCAAAAACTGTGTTTAAAGTAAATTGTTCCTGTGTCCCTGTGTCTTTGTTTCATAGCATAGATTCAGCCGTACACTTCCTAGGTTTGTAATCCTAAAGATGGACATAGGTTTTGGTCTTGAAGCCATTAAAAGTAATGAACACTAAAGTGCAGTAGCTGAAGATAAAAGAAAACGATATCTGTATGTCAGCCAAAGCACAAATTAACTCCATTATATCATATTAAGATGTCTTTTTTATTATTTTTAATTATTATTATTATTCCCAGATATGAGCCAAGAGAATATGAGCTTTGGGTATCCAGTAGATCACTGACCAAACAAGTGACTTTCACCTGAAGTCTAACTACATGAAAACATCTTGAAAGAAAAACTGAAGTGTCAGGATATCCTGTAAGACAGTTGAGACCATTATCCCCACCATCATAAAAAACATGTATATATATGTTTTTCCTTTATGTATAAGTCTTAGATGAAGTGAAAACTAGCATGACTCACTGTATTCATTGTACTGATGAAGGTATACCCCTGTTTTGGAAGAGCACCTTGGAAAAAGTGAAGGCTGAGTAGGCTGTGAGACTAAAGGGGGGAGAAAAGAGTTCTTTCAAGGAGAAAAGGAGAAGATATAAAGATCAGAAAAAAAAACAACAACAACAACAACAAAAAAAAAACACTTTATAATATTACTAATCTTTCCAATCTCAAGGGAAAATGTATTATTTCATCTAAACTATTTTTATATGTCTGTAATACTTAAATCACATTAAAGCACATGAAACAGTTTCAATGACTTCTCAATTGTTTTTCTTTTGAGAAATTCACATCTATTTGACAAAGACAATTATTTTCCTACAATAGTTTTGTAGGTGACATTGTAAAATCACCTTAAAAAAACAAAACAACTAAGAAAAAAATAAATAAAAAAGAACCCTTACACTATTATTCTTCATTATGATAATGTAATGAAACAAAGAACACTTAGAACAACAACAACAATAACACCAAAATCATTAATATTTATTTTAAAAGTTTCACTTCTTTGATGAGGAAGTCCTCTATAGGACTGTTTATATATTGGCTTGAGACAGGACAGTGTCAACTAAAACCAAGGTATCGTTGATTTCCAGTGCTAAAAGGGCATTTAATTTTTGAAGTCAAGAACTCAAAAAGTAGGAAATAGCAACATTTAACATTTTATACATAAATATTAGGATTTTTATTTCATGATTAATTTTATTCTATTGAATCTCTGAAATGCTCAAATCATTTCACTTATTTTTAGACCTTCCACATTAAGTACATAATTCCATGCCTTATTTATTCCCTGCTTTAATAAAGTAATAAAGTGAATAAGCCAAACATAGAATAACAGGATCATAGAATAGTTGAGGTTGGAAGGGACTTCTTGAGATTATTGTAGTGGGTTTACATGGCAAGGTTTTGGTAGCAGGGGGCCATAGGGGTGGCTTCTGCGAGAAGGATCTAGAAGCTGCCCCATGTTTGGTTAGGGCCCCCACTGCTGACCAGAGCTGAGCCAGTAAGTGATGCTGTTTTGCACCTCTGTGAAAACATATTTAAGACAGGGAAAAAATAAACGCAGCAGCTGGGAGAGTGAGGGGAGTGAGGAACAGCCTTGCAGGAGCCAAGGTCAGTGAAGAAAGAGGGGGAGAGGTGCTCCAGGTGAAGGAGCAGAAGTCCCCTGAGGCTTGTGGTGAGGACCATGGTGGAGCAGGCTGTCCCCCTGCAGCCCATGGAGTACCACAGTGGAGCAGGGTTCCATGCTGCAGACCGTAGAGGAGGCCATGGTGGAGCAGGTGGACCTGCACCGATGGAGGCTGTGGCCTGTGGAAGACCCCTGCCAGAGCAGATTCCGGGACGGACCTGTAACCTGTGGAGAGGAGACCACACAGGAACAGGTGACCTGGCAGGAGCTGCTGCCCGTGGGGGACCCAGGTTGGAGCAGTTTGCTCCTGAGGGATGGACCCTGTGGTACGGACCCATACCTGGAGCAGTTCTTGAAGAGCTGCTGCCTGTGGACAGCTCACGCCGGATCAGTTCAGCAAGGACTGCATCCCGTGGGAGGGACCCCACAGCACAGGGGACAAGAGTGACCAAGAAGGAGAGGCAGAGAAGAAGTGCTATAGACTGACCATAACCCCCGTTCCCCCATTCCCCTGCGCCACTTGGGGGGAGGAGGTGGAAGAGGGCGGATGGGGGGGAAGGTGCTTTTAGTTTCTTTCCTTTGTTTCTTACTTCTCTAGCTTGTTAGTAATAGGCAATAAAATTTACTGTCTCCCTATGAGTCTGTTTTGCCTGTCATGATAATTGTTGAGTGATCTTCCCATCTTTATCTGAAACTGTGAGCTCTCTTCATTGTATTTTCTCCCCCTTTCCCTTTGAGGAGGGTGAGTGATAGAGCAGTTATCCTGGTGCCCATCTGCCCACCTGAGTAAAACCACCACAAGTGGGACAGCCCCTAGTCTCTTCCCACAGAAGCCAAATGTATAGCTATCTTACTACAGAAACCTTTGTATATAATTTCAGTACAGGCACACTTCTGTCTTGTGTTCAGTTTGTGTTCCTAAGGATAACCAGGTTATTCTCAGTTTTTGACAAGGAAGGCTAAAGCCCACATAGAGATGAGGCTTTCAAAAGAGATAAAGGATAAAAAGAAGTCTTTTAAGTATGTAAGCAGTAAAAGGACTAGGGATAATGTGGGTCCCTTGCTGAATGAGGGGGGTGTCCTGGTATCAGGAGATGCCAAGAAGGCAGAGGTACTGAATGCTTTCTTTGCTTCAGTCTTTGCTTCAAGGACTGCTGCCCCCCCCCCCCCCCCCGGGGTGGTTGTGACTGGAGGGAGGACAAAGGGTCTGGGAAATGGAGGGCTCCCCCCTGGTTGATGAAAGAGTGGTTCAGGTGCATCTGAGTGGGCTCAGTGCACACAAATCCATGGGTCCCAATGGGATGCATCCACGTGTGCTAAGGGAGTTGGCAGAGGTGATTGCTGAACCACTTTCTATCATTTTTGAAAGGTCCTGGAGAACAGGAGAGGTGCCTGAAGACTGGAGGATAGCCAAAGTCACTCCGGTCTTCAAGAAGGGCAAGATGGAGGATCCGGGAAACTACAGACTAGTCAGTCTCATCTCTGTGCCTGGAAAGGTGTTGGAACAGTTTGTTCTGGATGCCATCTCCAAGCAATAGGAAGAGAAGAATGTTATGAGGAGTAGTCAGCATGGATTCACCAAGGGGAAGTCGTGTTTGACCAACCTCGTTGCCTTCTATGATGGCGTCACCAGCTGAGTAGATGGGGGGAGAGCAGTGGATGTCATCTACCCTGACTTTAGCAAGGCTTTCAATACTGTCTCCCATGACATCCTGCTAGCAAAGCTGAGAAAGTGTGGGATAGACGAGTAGACAGTAAGGTGGGTTGAGAACTGGCTGACTGGCCGAGCTCAAAGGGTGGTGATCGGCAGTGCAGAGTCCAGCTGGAGACATGTGACTATCTGTGTTCCCAGGGGGTTGGTGCTAGGTCCCGTCTTGTTCAACATCTTCATCGATGACCTTGATGAGGGAATAGTGTCTGCCCTCAACAAGTACACCCATGACACAAAGCTGGGAGGAGTGGCTGACACGCCAGAAGGCTGTGCTGCCATTCAGCGAGACCTGGACTGGTTGGAGAGATGGGCAGGAAGAAACCACATGAAGTTTAATAAGAGCAAGTGTAGAGTCCTGCACCTGGGAAGGAACAACCACAAGTATCAGTACAGGCTGGGGGACGACCTGCTGAAGAGGAGCTCTGAGGAGAAGGATCTGGGGGTCCTGGTGGACGACAAGTTGACCATGTGCCAGCAGTGTGCCCTGGTGGCCAAGAGGGCCAATGGGATCCTGGCGTGCATTAAAAGGAGTGTGGCCAGCAGGTCAAGGGAGGTTATCCTCCCCCTCTACTCTGCCCGGTCAGGCCTCACCCGGAATATTGTGTCCAGTTCTGGGCTCCCCGGTACAAAAAAAGACAGGGATCTCCTGGAAAGAGTCCAGCAGAGGGCCACAAAGATGATATGGGGCCTGGAGCATCTTCCCTATGAGGAAAGGCTGAGAGACCTCTGTCTGTTCAGCCTGGAGAAAAGACAACTGAGAGGGGATCTTATCAAAGTTTATAAATACCTGAAGTGTGGAAGTCAGAGGGATTTGGCCAACCTCTTTTCAGTGGTTTGTGGGGACAGGACAAGGGGTAATGGCCACAAGATAGAGCACAGGAAGTTCCACACAAACATGTGAAAAGACTTCTTCATGGTAAGGGTGACAGAGCACTGGAACAGGCTGCGCAGGGAGGTTGTGGAGTCTCTTTCTCTGGAGATATCCAAGGCCCATATGGATGCCTACCTGGGCAGCCTGCTCTAGGGAACCTGCTTTGGCAGGGGCATTGGACCCAATGATCTTTCAAGGTCCTTTCCAACCCCTACAGTTCTGTGATTCTGTGATTCTAGAATGTTGGCTTCCACTATATATGATTTCCTGGGGTTACTCCTCCACAGAGCCAGGTCCTGATATTTCTCTTTGTTAAATATAATGAGATTTCCATCATCCCATTTCTCCAGCTTGTCAAGGTCCCTCTGAATGGCAGCATGACCCTCTGGTTTATCAGTCACTTCTTTCAACTCTGTGTTGTCTGCAAACTTGCTGAAGGAACTCTCTGACCCATTAACCAAGTCACTAACTAAGATTTTGAGCAGGATTGGTTCTGGTATTGACCTTTGCGATACATTGCACTCTGGGCTTTGTGTCAATGATCACAATCCTCTGGGCCCAGCCATTCAGTCAGTTTTCATTACACCTCATTTTGCACCTATTAACATTGTCATCTTGTTTATGAGGATGTTGCTGAAGACAGTGTCAAAAGTCTTGCAGACATCAAGGTTAACAACATCAATCGCTTTCTCCTTAGCTGGGAAATATTTAGCCTGCCTGACTTAACCTGTCATATTTGGTGAAAATGAAGTGACGGTTCAAGTGTCTTATATAATTTAACTAGAGACATGAATTACTAAAAGCATTGGAGGGGCAATCCTGCTGCCTAAGTTTAGTTACTTGATTAATCCAAGATTGCAGGATTCACTAAATCCTAAGGATTCACTGGGTACTGAAAATGAAGGTAAACAAGACAGGTACCCAAGTCAAATGGACTAAAGAACACCTAATGTTAATAATTTTCTCATGTCTACTTTCAGCAATAAGTTATATATATTAACTCAGTCTCAAAGTTAAGAAATCGAGAAATTACTTTTTTTTTTTTTTTGGTCTTTATTATTATTATTATAGTATTTTTTTTTCCTTCCCCTCCTCCCCCCCGTGTTTATTTTTTAGCTATTGTGATCATCTGTTCACTGTGATGGCCAAACATCTTTCAGATAATATCATGTTTAACATACCTTTAATTTCATTTGTTCTAATAAACAGGACTACCAAGATTTATTAGTGTAAGAGAAGTATAAATATATTTTAATATAGAAAATATATATATATATTATTTCCTACTTTCTGACAGAAGTTTTTGTAAAGTGTTAAATCACCTAAGTGTTATAAATTATTCTCAGCCTGAAGCAAGAACCTGGCATAAAATTTTGAAATCAAAATACTTAAAGATTGCCAAAGTTATAAGTAACTTTCAAAGGATGATGTTGGCAACATTAACCATTATGAATGCATTGCAGATTTGGAATTATCTGTTTATATTTCTTGTGGTGCAAAAGTTGGCATTGTAGAAGTAAAACAAGTTGTGGTAATGGAAAATTTGAGGCGGCAAAAAGATCTCTCAAAAAAATCAGAATAAAAAATCAGACTATTATTTCAGAATCCTTAATAAATGTAGTAATGACAGTAAAATGAAGCCTATTTTATACATAGTGAAGAAATAGTCACACTAAAACACCACACTCACTAAAAACCAATTTAAACACACAGTGATACCCATAAATAATTTACCTATTGAACAATTTAAGTGTTTGCCAAGCTAGTCTTTGCAAGAAATTAAAAAAAAAAAAAAAGTTTAAAAGAAAGTCTCAGAAATATTACCTTCTTTAATTATGCATCTGTTCAACTCACTAATCCATGTATGTCATCACTTTCTAAAGCACTCATATGGTTGAATGCAAAGGAGTACCTATTTCACTTTTGTCTGAGTTTAATATTGATGAGACACTGAGACTGCAAATAAGTACATATGATCTTTTGTATAGCCTTTAGTGACTTTAATTAGGAATATTAACTATTTATTTTCTGACAGCCAGAACGAGATCCATATTAATGAGCTGAAATGCACAAGGTCTTTTGTAGTTAGACCTAATCCTGCCTTTCTCCCTTTCCACTGGTATTATAAAGATTGTCATGCAGGAAAAATACCATGCTTCACCATGTATCACATATGTTCTTTACAGAGATATGTGTAATTAAAAAGTGAAAATTGAAAATACATCTTACTAAAGATTTACAAAGATGCTGTACTGAAGTAAAGTTGGGTAAGTCCTGATACCGGAAGTTTCTGAGAAGCAAATCCACCTTCTTTTCTCCTCCAGCTGTTAAAATAAGAAACCTGGAAGACTGAGTAAAAGTCTGCCTTTTACCTTGAAAGCATGATGAAAAAGTTATTAATGAATATCTGTAAAGCACTGAAACCTATTGGCTATTACTGGCTGGCTGGTCATACTCAAACAGTTGCGGTTAACAGCTTGGTGTCCAGGAGGAGACCAGTGGTGTTCCTCAGGGGTCAGTATTAGGACCTATATTAATTTGTTGGAGACATGAACAGAGGGACTGAGTGCATCCTCAGCAAGACTATGTTTGACACCAAGCTGTTATAGTCAACATACTGGAGAGAAGGGATGTTATAGTATCAAGTAAGACAAAGGGCAGCAATTTTAAAGTAAAATGGATAGGTTTTGAATTGATATAAGGACAAAATTCTTCACTATGCCCTCAGATGAGGCAATGGAACGAGTTGCCCAGAGTTGTGGATGCCCTACTCCTGGAAATGTTCAAAGTGAGTTTGGATGGGGCTTTGGGCAACCTGATCTAGTGGGAAGTCTTGGAACTAAATGGGAGGGGTCCTGGACCTAGATGATCCTTAAGGGTTCCTTCCAACCCAAACCATCCTATGATTCTACTAATATGTTTTTATACTTCTTTTGAATATAACTAATAGCAGAAATTTCAATCAGGAAAAAATAAAACAGTGAGTCCTAATTATATACGAGAAGGAAATAATTGGTAAGGTTGCAGTAAAGATCTGTAATAACGGTCTCAGTCAACC
Organism: Stictonetta naevosa; assembly: GCA_011074415.1. Lineage (NCBI taxonomy): Eukaryota > Metazoa > Chordata > Aves > Anseriformes > Anatidae > Stictonetta > Stictonetta naevosa. The sequence goes on along the minus strand of CM021698.1, from coordinate 127,562,999 downwards.
CCATTCCTTGTAAGTCATGGAATGGAATGTGGAATTTAGAATCCATCTAACATTTTTGGCACAATGTACTTCTCTCTTAAATGGTAGCAACTCTACACTTCAAGCACACTCATTCATCATAGTAACTCTGCAACTTTTATTGCTGAGAAGGAAGATCAATTCTTTTTCTGTTCTGTTTTCCCACTCAGGACTGAAAAAAAAAAAAAAAAATGTCAAGGAAAAAGAAAAGGAAGTAGAAAAAGAGAAAAAGAAGAAGAGAAAGAAAGCCGTAATAAACTAGGAATCAAAGAACGTAAAAAGAAATTTGTTTTCTCAACCCAGTTTAGCAATACCCTAATGTCTACATAATGCCGCATTTCTCTTTTTTGACATTTGATCAGATTCTGTTATCAATTCATGAAATCTTTGTGCAGGTAAGCCTATCAAGATAATTATGTTTTTGCAAGTACTATTTGAATGAATCAACATTTTTAACTGCTTTGAATATTTAGCATATTTTCTACTTCCATCAAATTATAAATTATAAAAGTTATCTATTTTATATTAGACATTTTATTTTCTATTTATGACCCTGACTTTTTTTCTCACACAGTAAAATCAATTTAAACTTGTGATTTATTACCATTTGTTGAGAGCAAGATCAATGTATGAATTATTCACAAAACAACAAGCAAACACTTCCAAATATTTTATTCTCAGATACATGTTTCACTGGCTTTAGTATGGATCTTTGGATTTCATTTATTTTTGTTATTTAAAAAACTGTTATAAAATTAAAATAAATGAGTAATACATAATAACAAAGAACATTGTGTGCACATTCTGTTAGTCTGTAGTGTGGATTACGACTGTTCATTTTATCAATGTGTATGTGTGTGGGGATGGAATCTATAGCCCTTACATTTTCTGTGTTATTCAGATAGACCCCACACCTCAGAAGATGAAGAGAGAATTAATTTCACCTGATTTCGGTTGCCTACAATGTAGATGTGAGTTGTCTAAGTGACCGTTGTAGATGGTGGAGACCTAATCAATAGAGTAAATGGGATAAAAGGTGCTATTTATCTGAACCAAAGTATCTTCATGGGGCTGAGATGATTCACTCCCTAAAATTCTATTAACTCTATTGATTAGTTCTCCATTAAATATAGTAGAAGCACAATGTATCTCTGCCCAGATATATCAGAATAAGGACGTGTGGTTGCGCACATTCTAGATAAATCACAGTCCAAATGGATATACGAATATTTTTTCATATAAATAAACTCCAAATGAGTAGGTTTCAAATTGGAACTTTTATGTTTCATTTTTTTTTTTTTGCCACTGTGGATGTGTTTGTGTGTAGATAAACACACACATACAGGATTTTATATATACATGTAAGCATATATTTATAACAATACATGTATATGTAAACATTTTATACACATACACACTATGCATACACATATGCATATATGCTTATATGTGATATACACTACATATAAACACATATGGATATGTATTTGCACTCACACACACACATATATATTTTTATACCTATCCACATAGAAAGGCAGAAAATGCATACACAAATACCAAAACAAACCTTCAAAGGCTGAATTAGAATGACAGGGAAGGTTAGAATGAGAAAGGAGTTAAGTACTGGTAAGAACATTAAGTAAACATCAATCTGTTTTTAGATGAATGCTTTTTTCATAAAAATGTTCAGTGAAACTTCATGTTTGGACATTTGTTTTGCTATCTGCATAATTTAATTCCTGTCTTCTGATGACTCATGATGTTATAGGCCCATCAGAATTAAAAACAAATGCAAGAAACTAAGAAACTATCTTTTTTTTTTTTTTTTTTCCTCTTTTAGAATGGACATATTTTAAACATGCACTTAAAAGTTTAGTTTAATAGTGAAACAGTGAAGATATGGGATCAAAACATCAGTTTTCCTTTATTTGGTACTGGAGAAAGCAAGCCAGCAGTGATATGATGAGTGAAGTGCGTAATCCTCTTTCATTATGAACTCAGATTGATATTTAATCCTCTTAGACAAGACGTGATGATTTTTGAATACTGTCAAGGGTTACAGTATTGGTTTCTGTGGATGACACTCTGCTGTTACATGGGCATGAAAAACAGGGAGAAAGAGTTGCTTCTGTAAATTGTTTTTCTTCTCAGTATTCCCTCACTATGTGTCTGGGAATTCATCTACGATTTTTATCTAAAATCTAATAAATATTGTACTGGCACTGTTTAAATTATTTATCTATTTTGACAAGAGAGAGAATGGCAAGAGCTGTCATTTATTTCATGCAGAGTAGAGATGCTGTCACATCCTCAACTTTCACAAACAAACCAGGTCATTCAGCACCCTGATTTGAAACTGAATTGGTTATGCTTGAACCATTTATGTGCACTTAGGTTGCTCTGTTGAAAATCAGCTCATAATCATGATCTGCACTTAGCTATTAGCCTGCACTTGAGCACATTTAACATATTAGCTTCTTGGCAATACAGACAGATATCATACCACAAATTAATATGGTGTTCAGATTTCAAAATTTACATAGCATGGATTAGAAACGTCTTTCTGATATTAAGTAAGAAACATCAATAATAGGAGGAAAAAGCCCTAGTGCTAGTGTTTAAGATAGCACCATTGGTTTATATTCATATTACGAGCTGATTTTTAAATTCCTTTGGACACTAACTATTTTTTTATTTTTTTTTTTCTCCTCAAATCAATTTTCTTCTCAAATACCTTAAAATATTATTCTGAAATTACGGTCACCGTTATATAGGAAAATCATCTGGATTTATTCCCACAAGCCATCATCTGCTGTCAAAGACGAGACTATAATTTTTCTCCTGTGTCAAACAAGTTCCAAAATAAGGCATGCTTTACAGAAAATATATATATACACATAAATAAATAAATAGATAGATAAATAAATAAATAATGCATGTCCTGTGACTTTGTAGATAGATTTCAATATACATTCAGAAGATATGGCACGGTCCATACACAATACTATATCATGAATCATTTAAAAGAATAAACAAACAAATAAACATCAACAACAACTGTATCCTTTGAGACAAAATGTAGGCACAAATAATACTAAATCTAAGCGCTGTTATGAAGTATTCTCCTGTTAGGTTGTAGTGGGTTTATGTGACAAGGTTTTGGTAGAAGGGGGCCATAGGGGTGGCTTCTGTGAGAAAGATCTAGAAGCTGCCCCATGTTTGGTTAGGGCCCCCACTGCTGACCAGAGCTGAGCCAATAAGTGATGTTTTATGTTTCTGTGAGAGCATATTTAAGACGGGAAAAAATAAATGCTGCACCACACAGCAGCTGAGAGAGTGAGAGAAGTGAGGAACAGCCTTGCAGAAGCCAAGGTCAGTGAAGAAGGAGGGGGAGAGGTGCTCCAGGCACCAGAGCAGAAGTCCCCTGAGGCTTGTGGTGAGGACCATGGTGAAGCAGGCTGTCCCCCTGCAGCCCATGGAGTACCACAGTGGAGCAAGGTTCCATGCTGCAGCCCATAGAGGAGCCCATGGTGGAGCAGGTGGACCTGCACCGATGGAGGCTGTGGCCTGTGGAAGACCCCTGCCAGAGCAGATTCCGGGACGGACCTGTAACCTGTGGAGAGGAGACCACACAGGAACAGGTGACCTGGCAGGAGCTGCTGCCCGTGGGGGACCCAGGTTGGAGCAGTTTGCTCCTGAGGGATGGACCCTGTGGTACGGACCCATACCTGGAGCAGTTCTTGAAGAGCTGCTGCCTATGGACAGCTTACGCCGGATCAGTTCAGCAAGGACTGCATCCCGTGGGAGGGACCCCACAGCACAGGGGACAAGAGTGACCAAGAAGGAGAGGCAGAGAAGAAGTTCTATAGACTGACCATAACCCCCATTCCCCCGTTCCCCTGTGCTGCCTGGGGGGGAGGAGGTGGAAGAGGGCGGATGGGGGGGAAGGTGCTTTTAGTTTCTTTCCTTTGTTTCTCACTTCTCTAGCTTGTCAGTAATAGGTAATAAATCTTACTATCTCCCTATGCTGAGTCTGTTTTGCCCATCATGATAATTACTGTGTGATCTCCTCGTCCTTATCTCAATCCTTGAGCCCTTTTCATTGTATTTTCTCCCCATTCCTCTTTGAGGAGGGGGAGTGAGAAAGCGGTTGTGGTGAATCTCTGAAGCTCGGCTGCCCACCCAAGTAAAACCACCACATAGGTTTAAATATTTGCAGACTGTTCTAACAAAAATATATATATATATATTTTTTTAAAAAAAGGATGTCTAGAAACAACTGAATGTCTGTAAATGACTATGAGTTTGCTCGTCTATTAGAAATATGATCTACATAGGAAGCTGTTTTTACTGTTGAAAAAGACAGTTTAAATTTAGAAGGAAAGTGAAATATGCATCTGATTTTCAATCGCAATGATAGTGTAATGGTAGTTCCTAACTCCTACCCATATCTTGTGTTATTCAGCATTTGCTTCCTCATGAAAAAGACAATGAATAGAAACATTAATGCAAAAGAGTCTGTTATAATTACAGATTTCATAATCATTCAGACATAATAAAATGTAACAACAGATATCCAGGAAATATACTACACCCTCAATGTGTAAGTCTTATTAGTGCCTACTGTTCAATTATTTCACATGATCTGGATGAAGTTCCTCAGGCACAGTTCAGAATCATGACAATGAAGTTATCACACAGGAACAATTAAAATTACTGAGCATCAGAAACAGACTTCATCACAAGCATTAGGACTTGTGATTAATATTACAATTCCTCAAACTCTCATGTAGCCAATACAGGCTAGAAAAAGAAGCAATGTTACTAATGAAAATAAATGGTTCAGTATTATATCCCCTCTGATCATCAGAGATAGTGAGATGGAAATAAATGCTTTTCTAGATGTAGGAAACATACTGTATCATTTCTGAAGGAATAATAAAGTCACTAGAAATTATATATATATATTAATGAGCCCATTCCTCCATTTCACAATTCCAAGATGTTCCTAATCTTACTGGAATATTAAACAGCAGATTATTTTATTTTCAGTAATTCATGAGTGTAAGGTTTTTAATAAGCATCTTAATGGTATTTATAATTTTGGCAGGGATAGTATGATGTTTACTGAAAAATAATGGTGTTAAACAACCAGGAATCCCCATTTGTATTCCGGTTCATGCAGAGATTTTTTCTAAGGCTCTGCAATCTGACAATCACCACTACTAACTACTATTATAAATGTTTATCTTCTCTGTAATTATTTATGTCATAGAATTGTCTGTTCATAATTCCATCTCATAAAAAATGAAAATGTTCATGGAAATGTTTAGAGATCAGCTATCCAAAATATGTCAGTTTGACCAGATCAAATTCCTAGTGACTGCACAATATCATTGGCTTGAAGTATTTATTGATATAAATATAAATCCACTTATATCCTAAACATAAGACATCAACTCTTACTTTTGTTGGTCTTACTGTTATCAAAAATAAATTATTTGGAAAACTGACAGAAACCTGACAAAATGTAATACAAAAAGTTATCTGAGGAAGGGTTTCCAGAAAACAATAAAATCTTAGAAAACATTAAGTCTTGATTAACATCCAACAACCTCCCAAGAGTCAATTCAATTAGTCTGCTGGACAAGTAATATCTTACTGGTGTAAGGCATTAAAAGAACACAAACAAACCAGACTTCCTTCTTCAACAATTCAAAACAGAATTTTATTCCATTTGCAACAGAAAGCCTCCCCCCCCCCGGGATAGTCATTCATATAACTTTTTGTTTTGTCTTTTATTTAAAAAAAAAAAAAAAATCTGAAGTAGATTTAGTAATATGATAGAATTCAGTGGTATTCTACAAACTGTACATCTCTAGAGCTTACAATGGGATTAAATAATAAATGAGAAAGATTAAGTTGTTTGTAAAGGAAAAAGTAGATCATATGTCAATATTATAATGTTGGGACTATAATGTTTAAAATACCATTGTCACTAAATTACCAAGTAACAATGCAGTTGAAAAGTCCTGGCAGGCAGGTGAAGGCCCTGGTGACTGGGAAAGGGGAAACAGCTCTCCCATTTTTAAAAAGGATGATGCGGGGAACTACAGACCAGTGAGCCTCACCTTGGTGCCTGGCAAGATCATGGAGAAGATCCTCCTGGAAGCAATGTCAAGGCACATGCAAGACAAGAAGTGCTCTGAGACAGCCAGCATGGCTTCAGGAAGGGCAAATCATGCCTGACCAATCTGGTGGACTTCTATGACGGAGTGACTGCATCAGTTGACGTAGGAAGACTGACCAATGACACCTACCTGGACTTCTGTAAGGCATTTGACACAATCCCACATGACATCCTGATCTCCAAACTGGAAAGATATGGATTTGATGGATGAATCATTCAGTGGATAAGGAATTTGCTTGGAGTTTGTACCCAAAGAGTGGTAGCCAATGTCTCTATGTCCGGGTGGATGCTGGTGACAAGTGGTGTTCCTCAGGGGTCTGTCCTGGGGCCAGTACCGTTTAGTATTTTTATCAATGACATAGACAGTGGGATAGGGTGTACCCTCAGCAAGTTTGCAGATGACACCAAGCTGAGTGGTACAGTTGATACAACAGAAGGAATGGATGTCATCCAAAGCGGCCTGGAAAAGCTTGAGAAATTGGCCCATAGGAACCTGATGAGGTTCAGCAAGTCCAAGTGCAAGGTGCTGCACCTGGGTCAGGGCAGTCCCAGAACAGGAGAAGAACACTTTGAGAGCAGCCCTGCAGATAAAATCTTGGGAGTTGTAGTGGACAAAAAGCTTGATATGAGCCATCAGTGCACACTTGCAGCCCAGAAAGTCAACTGCATCCTCAGCTGCATCAACAGAGGAGTGGTTAGCGGGTTGAGGGAGGTGATTGTCCTCCTTGACTCTGCCCTCATGACTCCCCATCCGGAGTACTGCATCCAGGTTTGGGGCCTCCAGCACAAGAAGGATATTGATCTGTTAGAATGAGTCCATGGGAGGGTTACAAAGATGATCAAGGGGCTGGAACACCTCTCCTATGAAGAATTTGTTGAAAGAGCTGGGGCTGTTCAGCCTGAAGAAGAGAAGGCTCAGGGGTGACCTTATTGCAGCTTTTCAATACTTAAATGGGGCTTTTAAAAAAGATGGAGAGGGGCAAGGGGGACATGGACAGGACAAGTGGGAATGGCTTTAAACTAAAAGAGGTTTAGATTAGAGGTTAGGAGGAAATTCTTCATTCAGGGGCAATGAGGTTTTGCAGTTAAAGTGTAGAACTGTTCACTTAAGTCTTCCATCAAAAACCTCCTTATATCCCAAATGACAGATGAACTTTAAAATGTCTCATATTTAGTTCAGATATGTCTTCAAAAATGTGAATGAACATCTCTGAAGATTAGTTGACTTTAAACTTCATATTGCAGAGGAAAGGTAATACTGTGAGGTAATGTTTCCCATTAACAAAGCATCAATGCCTTGAAATATATGAGAGAAATAAAGTATAAGTCACTATCCAACTATTTCTAATGTAGTACAAAGCCATGTTGTAGACTTGTTCTGTCCAGTCCTTCTGTCCAGGGAGCTTAGGAGGTCAGAAAATAGATCAATTCAAAAGGTTCTTTCAGCATTTATTTATTTAATAATAATCAGAGAAGACAAGAGATATGCAAGAAGCTGTGCATAATTAAAAGAACTGTTCATAATGTATTATTCAGTAATTCTATTCTCTGTTAAAAATATGATGCCTTAGTGGTTTGCAATGGCAAAATTAAAAAATAAATAAAATTGTTTTTGTAGAATGAAGAAGCTGAGAGCCCACCTAACCACGTTGAAACATGACTTTTTAGGCCAGAAGATAATATGAAGATCTTAGTTTTCTAAACTAAAAATATTTTTGTTCTTGTTTGCATCACATTCAATCACTAGCTATATTTTCATAATCAGAAAGAATTTGCTCCCTGCTAAAACAATTGGTTACATTGCATTTGGAGAAAAAAGAAAAAAAAAAAAAAAAAAAAAGTTAACTGTCTCATAAGCATAAACAGAATCAAAGAATCACAGAAAAGACCTCCAAGATCATCTGGTCCAACCAACCCTCTATCACCAATATCACACTCTAAATCAAGTCCCTATGCACCACATGACAATACAAAAAAATTGAGAAATAATTTGTCTTTGCCCTTTTGTGATACATTTTAAAAATTTCTGTCTGCTCAAATGAAGTACCAAAGCAAGGTACATTTTTATTTATTACAGCAGACTTTGATTTTGGTGACAATTTTATACAGCAACTTGTTAGATGAAGTCTAATGTCAGCGGGCAAGATGGATATATGTAAGTTAAGACCATATTCTCTCTAATTTCTACTCTTCATTGACAGAATTCTTCCGATGGGTTGGCAGAAATAGTATAAAATGACTGTGGCCAGTTGTGGAAGGACGAAATGCAATGACAGACCAGGAATGTCATTGGATTATGTATGAATATTTTTTACAGTTACCTACTGGCTTCAAATTAGGAAAACTAGAACAGTAGTGTAATAATATGTTTTCATTCTTCCTATTTCACTAGTCTGGTGGCACTGATAATTCACAATGTGCATATCTGAGAGGAAATAACATAAGATTTCTGAGATTAATTGATGAAGTTTTTAGTGGAGTCAAAGAGAGATCAGCTTTAAAGATTCATAAACATGCTGACAAAGTCTGCCTTTGTCATGATGTCACAACCATGTTGAAATTTGTATTCTCTCTTATTTATTTTTCTTTCCCTCTCCAGGAAAAATAGATAAGTATATAAGTAAATAAAGCTTTAACCTTATTTAAATATATATATATTTTTAAATCTAACTCATTTTCAACATGCATTATTCAAAGATGACCTTGATTTGAACCATAATATATGATGATCATTCTGCTCAACAGAAATGTTTGTATTAAGGACTGATCTGTAGAGAAGAATGTGAACTTTCTTAATATGAATTAAAGAGCTAGAGCCTTAAGACTTCATATTCATGCCCACTGTGATAGAACTGATAATAGAAATTATCTACAAAATGATTTAAACAAAATTATGCATTAAAAAATCTTAAACTGAAGGAAAATTATTTTATGAAGAACATCTCTAATAAAACAAAACAAAACAAACAAAAATTATTTATTATCAGAAAACCTTATTTCCCGTGGAAAAAACAGGAATGTACAATTTCAACTGAACAAACACTGCATTTTAAATTATGCTTACTGTATCTCCTATAGCTTGAGTTATGAATATGCAGGCAGGATTTCTGTAGTAGTTCTACATTAATTTTAACATCATAGGCCATGAAATAAATTTAGAACTGTAAAATCACAGAAAATAATGGTCCTTGCTGAGTTGGATAGCCAACAGAGGAGTTTGATCCAATAAGGTTAGATGAGGTTAGTCACTTTAGAAGCTTAATATGCTGATGTTTATGATCTTATAGAACGTTTTATTATTAAATCTGCATTTAGTTAACAGCAGTGAAAAGCTTTTTATTGTCACCTGAGAATTTAAGCTGACATATGACAAACTAAAAATAATATTGTACTTGAAAAAAAAATTAAAAGGCCATAGCAACAGCTGTTTAGATCAGGCCATAAGGACTGTTAATAGATATTCCTTCAAACATTTATCCATGGCTTTAAAATACATAATAGTATTATTTCAGAAGTTACAAAAATGGAAAACTGAGAAAAGCTATATGGAAAAGTTCCCAGGGCAAAGACAGCAACTGAATTATTTATGTTTGTACAAGCAAAGCATTCTAAATATAAATAAAGCAATTTTATTTTATTTTATTTTATTTTTTTACTTTTTCTGGTTTGTATATTTTCAGACCTGAATGTAAATCTGAAAGAATTAGTATTACTATAGCAACCAAGATCCAGCCTTGCATATATACTACACAAAGAATAATAATTTTGATCTTAGTGAGTAAAAATCAACAATACCAAAACTGGATTATAAAGTAGAATACAGAGACAGTAGACATAGGAAATGGATTTTTTTTTCTGAATATGTTCAGATATCTGAACTCGTTATCAAACCACCCTTTATGATCATTACAGATAAGTAGCCATTTCTAGAATATGATTCAGTATATAATAACAGTAACTCAAATAGATTACATGAGTTGTTTTAAAAATTCTCTTCCCCTCTCCCCCTACCCCCCCCCCCCCCCCCCCCCCTTTTTTTTTTTTTTCCTACAGTTATTGTAAAGGCAAGTGTGACTAGGTATGGAGGGCAGCATCTCACCTTAGGTAAAATGAATCCCACCTAAGGCTGTTCACAGAGAGAGAGTGGTTAAGTAACTGCTTTATTGGGTTTCCTAAAAATGCACTTGTGAACTGTGCAGGTTGTCAGAATGATGCTTGAAGCTGAGTGTTCATTTAGATAGAGAAAGCAATGGCCATGATAGCTCAAACATCCTCAGGAGCATCCTACATATACTTGAGTGCTCACTTGCACTGCTGTTGGATGCTAGTTTCTGTGAAATGCATCCACTTTCAAATAGAATATGTACTGGGGAAATAGCATGTAAGTGAATATGCATTATATTCTCATTGATGATCCTGTCAAATAATATTGGCATTTATGTCATTAAATTTTAATTCCATTGCTTCATGCCCAAGGGTGTCAAAATGTAACTAGTTATGGGGTGACAACTGACTACCAGTTAGAAATCTCTATTTAGGGTAAACAACAGTCATGAGGGAAATAAAAAATATATTGTAAATAATTTGAATAAAATTATAGGTTGGAATTATATAAGTATACATAAAAATAAACAAATATATAAAAGCTAAAGTAGTATTTCAACCGGGAAAACTGATATATATATATATTTATTTTGAAATGAATAAGCCTTAAAAAGAGACTTTACAATAAATGTGATTATTTGATTATTTCAAAAACTCCAAATATAAGAAAGCTCCTTTATTTCTTCCAGGAAAATTATTCAGGGAACCTGATAGATTTTAACACTATTTCTTTTTCTTTTTATCAATATGCAATATTTTAACATTAGTCTTGTTACAATATAAAGGGGGGATGGGGGGGGGGTGGAAGAACTAAATTTTTAAAAAATACATGATGATTGTGTCTTGCCTTCACTGTGAAAGAACCAGCCTTTTTTACAACTGCGGAATGATCCACTACCAAGTGGACTTTTATTTATAAAACTCTCTGCCCAGGAGTTAAATGTAGGCATCATTAATCATACAAGAGCACAGTTCTCATCTGTAGATTGGTCAAAAAATAATAATACTCTTGCCAAAGGACTTGATTTGAAGCTCAGAAGCTAGGAAAAATAGTCTCAATTGTCCATTGGGAAATCATATGGGAAATAGTTGATCTTATTTTTACTAGAATTTAAAATACTTTACAGTACACCATAAAATTTATGGGAGGCAAATGTTTATCTGTTTTCTCTAGGTAATGACATAGCTCTTGTTCCCAACACAACTAGAATCTTTCTTAAATACATATTATTATTCAATACACAGAAACATGCCTGCTCCTTGGTTCTCTAAATAAAATAAAAGATTTTGTGGAATTATGGTATAATAAAACTGTTTGGAAGCATTTTATGTTATAGAAAGGCTTATATTTGAATATATTTTGGCTATAGGCATATTCCAGATGATGTTTTAAATAACACAGTATTTGTCAATTACTAAAAAATAAGAATTTTAGAAATTGGAAATATGCTGAAATATGCAGAAATACTGCTTAACAGAATGCACATCTCAGAAAAATATCCACAGGCATCTCATAGTCCATCTGCACTATGAGGATACTTATTAATGCAAATAATTACTTGCATTTGTTTAGAAAGCTAACATTCTTAGATTTTCTGTTTCTCTAAAATGATTTGAAGACATTCATTTTTCTGGGGAGGAAGGGATTAAAGCCCTGGTCCATGAAGAAAATAACTGAGAGTGGGGTTTGTTTGTTTGTTTGTTTGTTTTGTTGTTTTGGTTGGTTTTGGTTTTGGTTTACTTAGTTGCTAATTATGCATTAACTGAAAAAGGAAGGGAAGGGAAAATAATAAAAATATTTCATTATTAATATCTTAGCATATTAATGTTTCCCAGAACATGTTTTTCTTTCTTCTGTGTCCATTAATGTTTTAAAATAAGCAAATAAAAAATTAAATCATTGTTCCTTCCTTCCCCACCCCCCTTTCCTTCCCCTTAAAATTTTGGAATGAATTAAATCCTGAAGAGAACCTTTCACTATCAGAATGGGCTTAATATCAAATATCCTAATATTCTTTAAGGACTATGCACTCTTGGAACTGCTTGGAGGTATACAGCCATCTATCTGATGGTGATGGTTAATGCATATAAAAAAATAATAAAAAATATGAAACTGTACTAGTAGTAGCTAACTACCATATTCAGAATCATAATAAATTCCTTAAAATACTACTTTGAGAATGACGGTGATAGAAAATGAACTGTAGACAGGTCCACAACCACACTATATTGCAAGATGGAACAGGATCATTGCCTTAGTAAGGGCTATCTCGACAAGTAACACATTAAATATGTTTAAAAAGTAATAATAATAATAATTTAAAATCATTACACTATCTCGACTAGTAATACATTAAATAATTTATATATTTATATATATATATTATGCCACAGTGGTCTAATCATGAATCTGTTTCAATCAATTTAAATAAGTGTAACCTAACAACTGAACTAGGAAAATATGTACAGGATCAGTCTGAGCTATATATTACAGCAAATTAACTACATTCTAGTGCAAGGGCATTACTGAAACTAATGTGATCCTTGGACATATACATAAAGCTATGCTGCAATTTCTGTACATAACACTGTGCAATAAAGAACTATGTCAATTCCTGACGCCAAGAAAGTGTCAAAAATTGGAAAGTCTTGTTGATCATTGCTGAAGCAACCTAAATTAAACAAAAATATGCAGATGCAGGTGATATATTTGTACATGAGTTAGGACAGAAGTAACACAGGTACGTTATGCATATACAAGCAACAGCTTTGTATACATACAACAGCTAAACCTCAGAATTTGCTGTAAAGAATGAACTCTATTTCAAAAATAATGTTTAGCATTCTCTGAAGTTTAAGTTATTATATTATTTGCATTCTTCACTTCTCTAAAAATATAGACTATTTCAAATACCTTTTAAAATGTAAATGTTTCAATATGATAAATTTTAGGGCTTTTTTTGTATCCACTGTATGTCAAGGCTGTGCCTCATTGCCTCATCTTTTTTCCCTCCTCCTGGTGGCGGCCCGCCCCTTTGGGCCGCGCCCCGTCAGTTCCAGCTTACTGCTTGTCATAAAGAAGGTAAAAACTAATAAAACTAATTTGGTATGACTTGGGATCAGAGATAAATTTTGTTGCCTAATGATCAAATTTAGCTACCTGTCTTCCTGATCTCTTGTGCCAAAGCACAAGAAAGACTCTGAAATGTGCCCTAAAATTTCTCTGCCTCTTCTGTATGTTTTTTTTTGTTTGTTTTTTGTTTTTTTGCTTTTACAGGGCAACTCTGAACTTTTTTAATAAGAATACGAGTGCTTCTAAAATGAATAATAATGATTGTAAAGAATATCAGTTTTAATAAAAATTGAACTATTATATTTAGTATTTACTAAGAGCATATGTAACACAGGTTCAATTGCAAATATCAGGATTTCAATTTCTCGTTTTAATGCCAGCAGGTTAACAATATTCAAAAATTAATCTTTCCTTTTACAAATTTATAATTATAAAAATGGATGGTAGGTGCAAATGTTTAAGCAGTTAAGCAGCATTCACTATGAATAAAGATGAAATTAAAGAACAAGAAAACTTTGATCCATTTTTTTTTTAATATTCTATCATTAATCATTGTTAGGGAGAGACTAGTGCATGTTAAATGAGTCTTACATACTAAATGCAATGCTTTGAAGTATCAAATTACTCTATTAGATCTGGAGAAATTAATTCTTCATTGGAATAGTCCTCTGAACTACTTTAAGATCTACAAAAGCTAAACACTAAAATATTTCATTTTTTTCACAATACCAATTCTATGTAATCTTGAAGAAAGCTGTACATGTGATTATTTCATGACTTCTTCATTTGTATTGACATGAAAGTCTTTAAATGAATCTCTGTCAGAAAACTTCAACCTATTTTGATGCATGTACAAAAAAAAATTTATTAGTTCAAACATGAAGAGAATGACAGCAAGCTAATAGTGTATTTTTTAAAATCCATGGGCCTTTCAAAAGGAGAACATAAAAATGAGCATGAAAAGTACAATCTGTGTATACTAAAACTTTTGAAATTGCTTTTATATTTCAGGCAGCAAAAAAATGTGAGATTTTAAGGCAAAACAGGGCATATATTACACATGTCTAGATAGATGTCAGGAAGAGAAGGGAAGAAGGGGAGGCATTTTTGGTGTTTAAATCTAGAAGAAACATCTAATAACAAAAATATTAATTAACATGAGAGAAAGGCTGAGCCAGACTTGTGGCAGGCTTGCATCTCAAAAGTACAGTGGTGCAGGCCACTGCTGCAGTTTCACCACAGCTTTTTTTTCACCAAGACAGAAAAAGTAGAAGTAGGCAATAGGAGCACCAGTGTCTTTGAAAGGGTTGGTATATGTACATGCAAGCATTAACAAACACTTTTGTGTATGCAAATATATATTTATGCCTTTTTTTTTTTTTTTTAAGAGAGAGAGAGTTGGTATTTTCAATGTGATTTTTCAGGCTCCACTATAAATTAAATCTATATAAATATTTAATAATTGTAATAATATATAATTAGGCATTGGACAGGCTTTCAGAATGTCTCAAACACTATCTTGATTATCATCTTAAAACTGAAATTCTTGAAATTCATTGGCTTGCTTACTCTGTCATAATTTTGTCCATTATTTTGTTGATTGTCTACTATAGAGCAATATAACACAAATGCAAATGACAGAATAAAGCTCACTAAACTAACTCATTGATTTTAAAGAATTTCAATAGCATGCCTATGCTTTTGTCTGCTTATTTGTCCATTTAGGGCAATTTAAATAATAAGCATAACATAATATGCAGAAAGAAAACAAAAAGGCTGCCAGGTGGAAAAAAAAAAAAAAAAAGGATAGATAGATAGATAAATAGATAGATAGACAGATTTTTTTAAATTATTATTTTATTTTAAATTTAAATGAAGTGGAAAAGACAAAAAGACATGTAGGAAAATGTTATGTTCTGCAGATGGGATATATCTTCAGGTATACATCTACCGTACCTTTTTGTAGCATTAAAATTTCAAGCTGATGAAGAAAATTTTAAACTAGAACTGCTAGGGGAGGGGAACATTGATGTCAGCATTAGCAATGGCTGCCCAGACAATGAAAGGAACAAGGGTCTGCAGGAGAGTTTTTGAAGAGCAGCACAAAGGAATGTCAGCCAGTAAGTCAGTTTCATTAGGGGCTGTGGTGGTTTACTCAGCTGGGCAGCCGAGCTCTACCTCAGCTGCTCTCTCACTTCCCCTCCTCAAAGGGAAAGGGGGAGAAAATACAATGCAAAGGGCCCAAGGGTGGAGATAAGGACGGGGAGATTGCTCAACAATTATCGTGATGGGCAAAACAATCTCAGAGTAGGGAGGTAGTAAGATTTACTACCTATTACTAACAAGCTAGTAAAGTGAAAAACAAAGGAAAGAAACCAAAACCACCTTCCCCCTTCCCACCCTCTTCCACTTCCCCCACCCCCCCCCTCCCTCCCCTGAGTGGTGCAGGGGAATGGGGGTTGTGGTCAGTCTATAGCACTTTGTCTCTGCTGCTCCTTCTCAGTCACTCTCATCCCCTGCACCATGGGGTCCCTCCCACAGGATGCTGTCCTTCCCGAGTTGATCCTGTGTGGGCTTCCCACCAGCAGTCTCTTCAAGAACTGCTCCAGATATGGGTACATACCACAGGGTCTATCCATCAGGAGCACACTGCTCCAACATGAGTCCCCCATAGGCAGCAGCTCCCTCCATATCCCCTGCTCCTGCACGGGCTCCTCTCCATAGGCTACAGGTCTGGCCCAGGATCTTCTCCAGCGGGGGTCCTCCACAGGCTTCAGCCTCCATCAATGCAGGTCCACCTGCTCCACCAGGGTCTTCTCCACGGGCTGCAGCATGGAACCCTGCTCCACCGTGATACACCATGGGCTGCAGGTGGACAGCCTGCTTTACCACGGTCCTCATCACAGGCCACAGGGGGGAGACTTCTGCTCCGGCACCTGGAGCACCTCTCTCCCTCTTTCTTCACTGACCTTGGCATCTACGAGGCCGTTTCTCACTCTCTCCCAGCTGCTGTTCCCCAGAAGTTTTTGTTTGTTTGTTTGTTTGTTTGTTTTTCTTTCCCTGTCTCAAGTATGCTCTCACAGAGGTACAAACAATATCACTTACCTAATATCGGACAGCTTTTCTTCTCACAGAAGCCCCATCTATGTCCCATTCTGCTACCAAAACTTTTCCACGTAAACCCACTACAGGGGCACAATATAAATACCTCTACATAAATGTGCATAGCAAAGAAAGAAAGTGGAGGGTAATGGAATTTTTAGCCCAGTCTCAGGACTATGGCTCACATGACTGAGTGCTGAAATGGATGGCTACAGACTTCAGGAGGCAGAGGCAAGAAATAAGAGGAGGTTGGGTAGCCCTCTACATTAGCAAAGGTCTGGATTGCATGGAGCTTAGTTGTGGTGATAAAAGAGTTGAATGTCTTTGAGTGAGAGTCAGGGGAAAGGGTACTGAACTATCACAATCACAGATGCACCAGTAATGCAGTAACCAATATGGGTCTGGTCAGATTCAGAGCACTGAACTACCACGGTCACGGATTCACCAATAACGTATCATGCCCTTACTCTAGTCGTGTTCAATGAGAACTATCACGGCTAGGAACAATGCAGTTAAGTTCAATTTATTACAGCAACAGGTACATGGGTTCTTTGGATTGCCGGTGATAATTTACTGTCTGCAAAAGCAAGCTAGCATGCATAAAATACACAGGTGCACAGCCTGGAAATTAACACATTAGAAGACACAAAGACTCTATAGAGATTTATAAGTTTCTGCGGAGACACCCAGTATAACCAAGTGTTCAAACCTCACCCAAAGGCATCCCAAATGGGGGGGGGGGGGGGCAGAAGCACAGCCCGTCGACTGATCCCAGAAGTCAGGAGGTCCTTGTGATGGTATGGTATTCCATCATGATGGTATCCCCTCAATGATGGTATCTTCCCTAACATCCCCTCTCTTTTAGGCCAATTTATATTATTTTCTATCTTTTAGGTGGAGCTTGAGTGCCTCTAGTCAAGCATATCTTAGTTATGATTGGTGAAAAGTTTTCCCATCTCCATTTAAAGGTACAGGCTCTGAGAAATTCAGAGTGCGTGCTCAATGAGGGACCCTCCTTGGGGAGGGTAGCTTTGGAATGGAGGTGTGTTTTGGTATTATAATGATATTATAATGAGCAAAAATACACTAGAGTGCAGCATTTTGTCAATAACATGATAGGTCATTGGCTCAGGGTAGCAAAAGTGCAGCTTATCAGTCTTGGTGTGCACAAGAACAGTCAAGTCCCCACTTGGTCACAGAGCCTAGAGGTGGTGTCTCAGCTCCACTCTACGCTCTGTACTGTTCCTTAGAGTCAGCACACCAGGTTCCCCCAGTGCAATAACATCTAAAGATGGAAGCCTAGGGAACGCTCAGGTAATGTAGCTGTGCCCTAACCTGAAAGCCTCTTCAATGCTGTAATTTTTTTTTAAATATGAATACTAGTTTTATTTTCCTAGTTACTTTAGGCAATTACACCACAGACAGGCAACTCACGAGGACTACAGTGATTCTGTGAGGTTATGCAGGGAGGAAATTAGAAGTGCCAAAGCCCAGATAAAGATTAACCTGGCCACTACAGTTAAAATAAATAAATAAATAAATAAAATGGTTTTAAAGTACATAAACAAGAAAAGGAAGACTAAGGAGAATCTCCATCCTTTATTGGATGTAGGGGGAAATGCAGTGACAAGAAACGAGGAAAATGCTGAGGTACTTAATGCTTTCTTTGCCTCTGTTTTTATTAGCAAGAATAATTTTATCGGGGTACTCAGCCCGCTGAGCTGCAACGAAGCAGAATGAAGCTATTATAATCTAAAGGGGAAGTGGTTAGCAACCTACTATACCATTTGAACACACTGAAATCTATGGGGCGTTAGACAAATCTACCAAGGGGGCTGATGGAGCTGGCAGTAGTGCTTACTAGGCCACTTTCAATAATTAACCTGGGGGTGCTGGTTGATAGCCAGCTGAACACGAGCCAGCAGTGTGCCCAGGTGGCCAAGAAGGCCAATGGAACCCCAGTTTGTTTCAAAAATAGCAAGTCAGAAGGACTAGGGAAGTAACTGTTCCTCTGTACTTGGCTCTGGTGAGACCAGACCTAGAGTTTTGTGTTCAGTTTGGGCCCCTCACTGCAAGATATTGAGCTGCTGGAACAAGTTCAGAGAACAGCAACAAAGCTGGTGAAGGGACTACAAAACAAGATTTACAATGAATGACTGAGGGAACTTGGGCAGTATAATCTGGAGAAAAGGAGACTAAGGGGAGACCTCATTGCTCCCTACAACTACCTGAAAGGAGGCTGCAGTGAAGTGGGTGTCCATCTGTTTTCTCTACTGACAAGTGATAGGACATGGGGCAACAGACTCAAGTTGTGCCAGGAGAGGTTTAAATTGGATATCAGGAAAAAATTTCTTCATGGAAAGCGTGGTAAGACATTGGAACAGGCTGCCAGGGAGCTGGTGGAGTCCCCATCCCTGGAAGTATTTAAGAGATGTGTGAAGTTGATGCTTATAGATATTGTTTAGCAGTGGGCTTGCAGTGTTAGGTGGATGGTTGGACTTGATGATCTCAAAGGTCTTTTCCACTTTAAAAGATTCTGTAATTATATCCCATCTGATTGTACATCTCTTCCTTGTATTAATATCCTATGTTACTAAATAAAAATAAAAAATAATTTATCAATTTATGTTATAATGTATTATATAACTATTTGAGCCTTCGTTTCACTTGCTTATGAATTTAGTGTTTGGACTTAGAGTGTCTCTTTTGCTTTTTAAAAATGATCACATTTGATCCTTTCCAAAAATTTGGTCAAATCTCCAGCCAGAGCAAAAAACCTCAATTGCATAATTAAATGGTTATTGCAATAAATGGTGCTTGGTTACTTTAGTACTTGAAGTAGATCTTGGTCACATGCTGTAAAACAGCACAGTATAGTGGATAATAAACACCAAGCATAGGCCATACACAACTCTGTATATGGAACAAATACAGTGGATAAACACAAATATAAGAATACCAAAGCTGCAGTAGTGCAGGAATTGAACCACAACAGACTTTCAATTCTGTGATGTAATCCATTTGGGAACATGAGGGGATCACACATGAAGGTCATTAGTGATGAAACTGATTATACAAAGGTCATTAAATATGATCTTCCTGCCCAAGTGTTGGCCTCCTGGTGTGATGTCTCAGAGTTATTCATTAGAAGTGTACGTGAAAGACATTGCCACTGACTGTAGTCTGGCTGCTGTTCTCACTATTTATAATGGATTTCTCATCCTCTGCTGTTTTCAGTTCATACTATGTAAGACTTTTTTTTTTTTTTTTTTTTTTTTTTTAACAGATGTTGGTTTAATTAAGCCAGAATAGAAATAGTCACTGAAGACACTGGTAAACTCTTTTAGTTGATTGCAATTGCATTCCTACAAAATGCTGGAGGAGGATTCTGTGGTCTTAAACCATGGTAAAAAATAGACTGCAGTCCTTCTTTTCCATGTATACATATACATTAATATGCAGTAAGGACTTTTCTCTGATAATTAATCTTTATGGGAAATATGGTGGCTTGCTTTCAGCTTTACTGTTTCAAATAAGAAATCTTCATGTCTTTTGTCTTTTAACATCATACTGAAATGTACTTATTTATATGGTCTATTAATAGAGAAACTTCTGAGGGGAAAAAAAAAAAAAAAAACAAAGAAGCTGGAAAAACTTCCTGCTAAAGAAAATAACAAGCAATAAATTAGGTCTGGTCTCCATGCTGTTGGAGCACTGTTTGAACTCTATTACTTGATTTTTTAATTAAATGCTGTATGATTTTATTATATGTGAGGTTATAACTATCAAAAAAAATGTGCTCTTTATTTCTTAACTCAGTACATATCGTTGTGCATATATGAAATACACAAAATATGAAAAGATAGTTTGTCATTTCCTACCATAAGAAGCAATATAGCAGTTTTAGTGCAATCTCCAGGATTGTTTCCATGGTGTGTTGTTTACCTTGATGTGTTAATTCACAATTGTTTTCTTACCTGAATTTATTGTCTTCATACGAGAAATAAAACTATAGGTACCATTTAATTTTTTATTATTATTATTACTAATAATAATTAAATAACTCTTGTTAAAGATATCGTAAGAGATAGTCTGATTTATTTATTTATTTATTTTTAATTTCAGTTATCATCCAACTGTCTATAGTTAACTTCTAAAAAATTTGTACCTGACAAGCCAGGTCAGATTTTTCTGCACCACTAAACTTCTGGTATTTCCAAAGTTTAAATTAGCTCAAGAAATATTAACCTTAGGCCATTTGTATCCTTTAGCTAAGAAGGTTTGGTTAATGAAATTATTTATCTCACACATTCAGAGAAAGGAATGAGACATAGATAAAGACACCAATTTCCGAATTATTTCTGTGTTGAGAGAGAGAGAGAGAAAGAGAGAGAGAGATGAGATTGCATAATAAGGTTATCTTTAGTAGAAATATATGGTTTTGATTAGCGAGATACTAAGCCAAAACTTCTCTATGTATTCACTGTCAGCTCAATAGTTATGTCAGTACAACCTGTTCAACAGGATAACAAGTAAAGGCCACAGGTTTTTGGGGTTAAAAAAATATTTTATATAAATAAGTTCATCAATCTCTGTTGTTTTGAACCATCCAGGAAACAATATTTTTTCTTAATTTATGGTCCAATTGTTTGCTTTTAACATTACTCCCATTTTCTAAGACAGTGAGCTGAAGATAGCTGTTGAATCACCATGAAAACACTACCTTCAGTATCTGAAAGGGTTGTCTAATATAAATTTGCATTAAATTAAAACTGTCTAAAGCATCTGCTGCAAACATCCAGGCAATTTCATTCTTTTGATGATAACACATTTTCCAACTAAGTTACCCACAGATTAATTATATATGTGTATATATATATATATATTTAATTTTGTGGACAATGGTTATTTTTAGTTTTTTTAGTTTTTCTACAGGGAAAATTTTGTTACTTTTCCAATCTGAAAATTTTAATTGCACAGGAATTTTGCAATGAAATGCATTTTTATTAAAAACAAACAAAAAAAAATAAAAATAAAGTTGTTGAACTTTATATAGGAATGTGTTGATCTGGGGTAAATAAGAAAGAGAGAAAAAGAGAATGAGAGAGGAAGGGAGGAAGCAAGCAAGCAAGCAAGCAAGCAAGCAGGGAAGGAAATCCTCTCTCCAAGAAGTCTCTAGAAATTTGATATTAATACAGTTTTCCTTGGTTCAGTTCAATAGTTTTTATGATTATTTTTGTGATAAAATGCAATAAAGCTTCAACAGGATTTAGCTCCATCCCATATGGATTAGGACTTTGCAATCTCACATTTTTTGCCAAACCTGTCCATATCTGAGTAACAACCTCTCTATGCAGTTGAAAAACATGGTGATTTACAGAAGCTGAACTGATGAAAAGACGGCTGTAACCCCTCTGCACTCGTAAATGATTGCTATTGTCCAAAATAGCAGATTGTTTTATTTCTGCACAGTGAACTTGCTATGATAAGCTGAAATCTGACTATAAAGGTCAAAACTCCATGCAGAGAAATTACCCAGCTTCAACTATTTAGCCTGTACTCTGTAGTTTCCCAGCATTTTGTTAAAAATGGTTGATAAGTAGAAGTTGGTTTGAACGTAGAAGGAAGGAAGGAAATAACCTGTGTGAGAGGAAAGCATACAGATATAAACAAAACAAAACAAAACAAACAAAAAAAGAGAGGAAACGAACACAAGGATGCAGAAGGAAGGAATACAAATGACATTATTTTCAAGAAACCCACACATCTAAGATGATTACATTAGCACCTTCAGGAAAGTTATATGGAATAATGAATAAAGTTACAAAGTAAAAAGAATAATAGGCAGAAAACTGTAATTTTCAAAACTTCATTGTCCTCTCTTGTAAAAGCAAAATCGCTTCCCAGGTCCTTTCCACAAGTGAAACTTTACATTGGCTCCGACTGGGTTGCCATGGCTGTGAGAAGCCAATAGTACATGAAGGTAATGACCACAAATCCCAGGGGTTTGTAACTTTATTCAAAAAAAAAAAAAAATTGACAGTATTTTTCTTCATTGCTGTAGCTGTTTTTTTTTTTCAGAACAACTTAGCAAAACAACTGCAGTTCTGTCATAATTAGTTTCATTAGATATAACGCATCCCCATCCATTTTTAAAGGACAAATATCTATGAGTTATAATGAACTACAAACTTCCACACACAAACAAAAGGAAGTGAGTTGGAGGAAATTTTTGTAGTTTTGTAACATTACATTTTTAATTTTATCTGTCAGATCTTTGCAAAAATCCTTTCTGAAGAAAATGTAATATGTTAACATTTTCTACTATGCAGACAAAAACTGGGGGGAGTGAACTTTTACTGGGCCCCTCAGTTCAAGGACAGTGAACTGCTTGAGAGAGTCTATCTAGCGCAGAGCCACTAGGATGATTAAGGGAATGGAGCATCTCCCTTGTGAGGAAAGGCTGAGGGAGCTGGGTCTCTTTAGCTTGGAGAAGAGGAGACTGAGGGGTGACCTATTAATGTTTATAAATATGTAAGTGGAATAAGCAAGTGGAATTAGTTTGTTACAACCCACTGTGGTAAGTGATGGAGCTCAAATGTGTTTTCAGTTTTCCATTATGAGACAGCTCCCTTCAGATACAAAGGAGTACGAAGGAATGTGGAAGACAGGAGTGGATCCAGCTTCAGTCTGCAGATACTTAAATGTAAGTAGGCATATGTGATGTAGACATTTAGGCTCCCTCAGGGCAGCTGGCAAACCTATAGGTCTGTGCAGCTGACCCACAGCATCCTTTAGCATGACAGAATGCTTCACTGATTCAACAACACCAGCTATGTGTAATATATAACTCAAAAGTAGACACCAATGTTTTTGCTTATTTGTTTAAACACTATTTGTAAAATGCTACTTCAGATTCACTGGTTGTCCGGGACATCTGAATGGAGGTTTGTAGATATGACAACAAACTTACAAAAGTCTTCTCATATCTGTAAAAAAAAAAAAAAAAAAAAAAAAAAACAGATTAGGGGACAGCAGGGATCTCAGATGGGTCTAAGGAGCCAGTGGCCACCATTTAGATAATTTAACTTTCTTCACTTCAGAGCTTAATTTCATGATAAAGGCGTGGTAAAATCTGGGACAGAAGTTTAGCACTGGAGACCCCATGGCAATAAGCAACTCACCAAATGTTACTTAAAAGAAATGCAAGACAAATCAGGTTGAGGGGTAACAAGGTGAACAAGGAAGTAGCATGTATAAGTAAAAGGCAAAATATATAATAAAATTGTGTGCAGTATGAAGCAGAAGAACAATGAAGAAAGCAAAGGTGTTAAAACCTAAAGTGAGGAAGAAGAAACCATCAACACGAATATCATATTTTTCCTACCAGAGTATTCCAGAGTCTGATGACTTGCTATAATTCTCAACTCAGCAATCTGAAGCAAACCACCTCAAAGAGATTTGGAAATGTGAGTGTAATGAATGTGTTGTAATTTTGCTTGTATTATTACTACAATTTAGGTTTTATTCCACCATGAAAGTATTTTTTTTTCCTGTTATAATTAGTTATAAAAAAAAAAAAAAAAGTTCTTTACTTACATTGCCAAGATTCCAATTAGATTAACAATAAATTATTGGATATTTGGAATGGAGGAACAAATCTAGGTTTAGTCTGTACTAGTGACACACTCCTGAGTAATACTTATAATATTAAGATAGAGCCGCATATGCAGATAATTTATAAAAGGAACTGGCAGTTCTACTAATTTGTAAATAGTGACTGGCATTACTTTATTACATCATTGAAAAAAAAAAAGAAAAAAAAAAAGGAACCAAAGATTAAATAAATAAGCAAGTAAATAACTAGCACAAAAATTAAGAAGATTCTATCACTCCTGATACTAAGCAATATCTAGATCTCTATAAAAGATCATTGTTGGTGACATGGTGGATTGAGTGCACACTGAGCATATGACACCAAGCTGTGTGGAGCAGTCGACATGCTGGAGGGAAGGGATGACATCCAGGACCTAGACAGGCTTGGGAGGTGGGCCTGTGCAAACTTGATGAAGTTCAACAATGCCAAGTGCAAGGTTCTGTGTCTGGACTAGGGTAATCCTAAACACAAATACAGGCTGTGTGAAGAATAGATTGAGAGCAGCCCTGAGGAGAAGGACCTGGGTGTGTTGGTTGATGAGAAGCTCAACATGAGCTGGCAATGTCTGCTTGCAGCCCAGAAAGCCAACCACATCCTGGGCTGCATCAAGAGCAGCAGGTTGCGGAAGGTGATTTCCCTACTCATGAGACCCTACATGGAGCATTGCATTCAGATCTGGGGCCTGCAAGATAAAAAAAAGATATGGATCTATTAGAGCAGGTCCAGAGAGGACTGTGAAGATGATCAGAGGGCTGATGAAGATAGCTTTTCCTGTGAAGACAGTCTGAGAGAGTTGGGGTTGTTGAGAGCCCAAAAGGAGAAGGCTGCAGGGAGACCTTATAGCAACCTTCCAATACCAAAAGGGGGCTTACAGGAAAGTTGAGGAGCAACAATTTGCTGCGGAATACAGTGATAGGACAAGGGGGAATGGCTTTAAACTAAGAAAAGGGTATATTTAGATTAGTAATAAGGAAGGCATTCTTTACTATGGAGGGTGGTGAGCCACTGTTACAGGTTGCCCAGAGAAGCTGTGGATGCCCCACCCCTGGAAGAGTTCAAGGCCAGGGTGGATGGGGCTTTGGGCAACGTGGTCTGGTAGGATGTGTCCCTGCCCACGGCAGGGAGGTTAGAACTAGATGATCTTTAAGATCCCTTCCAACCCAAACCATTCTATGATTCTATGATACTATGAACTGTCCATAACTCCCATTACACACTTCCCTTCATTGCTTGAGGAAGGGAGGAGGTAGAAGAATTGAGAGTGAAGTTGAGCTTCGGAGGAAGAGTGTGGGAAGAATGTGTTTTTGTCTGTTTGCTTGCTTAGTTTTTGTTGTTGTTGTTGTTTTTGTTTTGGTTGTTTGGTTTTAGTTCTCACTATCCAACCCTGTTATTAATTGGCAAGATATGTCATGAACCACTACAGCATATCAACGAATATTTATAATTTCTAGCAATGTCTTCACTCAAAAGGATTATTTATTTAAATAACATACATACATATTACATTTGAGTAGAATTACAGTGGCACAGAAAAAAAATATATATCTATATATATAGATAGATATTTTTTTCCCAGAGTTTTATCACTCTTGTGTTTTGGATTTAGGATGGGAATAATGTTGATAACACACTGGTGTTTTAGTTGTGTTGTGGCTTAGCCCTGGCAAGCTGCTAAGTACCAAACTGCCACTCGCTCAGTCTCCCCAGGTGGAATGGAATTGGAAAGAGAGAATTGGAAAGGTAGAAGTGCAAGAACTCGTGGGTCAAGACAAAGACAGTTTACTAGGTAAAGCAAATCTGCACACGCAAGCAAAACCAAACAAGGAATTCATTTGCTATCCACATCCCACTGGGGGTAAAGGGTGAGCAAACGGCTGTGTGGTGCTTAGCTGCCTGCCAAGATAAACCGCAACGGTCTTTTTGGCACCCAACATGGGGTTCACAGGGTTGAGATAATGACAGATCACACCAGTGTGCGTTAAAACAAAATTGTTATAAGCATTATATCAGTTTAGTAGTTGCTGGTCACAATGTTCAATGTTGATTTTTTTTTTAATTATTATTATTATTATTTTTCTCAGAGTTGTTGTGCTTGTTCTCAGAGTTGTGCTGTGTAACATATTTGTTGTATGTGTTCCCTGTTGTGCTGTTTATCATCCCTGGGGGCTGGTTTAAGGTTATCATTTCTCTGTACTGTGTAACACTGGCTTATGATACCCTAAAATTACTGGTTGTGAGACTAATATGGTATTTGCATTCTGCATTGTTGTCATCTTCATACTTTGGAAACCATCTCTCAGAAACTATTAAAAATGACACTGTTTACCTTTCCACCTCAGAGAGCCAGTCTATGGGAAAGATGGTGGAAGATGAGGGGGGCACTTTCCCCTTGTCCTTCCCTTTCCCATTCTCCTCCACCTTCCCCTTCTCCTCCAGGCTAATTACAATAGCTCTTGAGATTTTTGAATATCCTTGGGATGTTTGAACCAGCATGTTCTTATTGCTATGTCTCCTGAATGTGTTTTAGGTTTTGTTTAAGGTTAAACAACTATTTAAGAAAGCCACCCAGATATCTGCCCTGAGGCAGGATAATTACAAGTGGCAGGGCATGTGAGATACCATGAACAGTGGGAACCAGTGTTTTGGAGCTTCACCCCTTAACAGGTGCAAAATCCTGAAAAAAAAATGGTAAAATATTTGGAAGAAGTATGCTGTCATCCTGGCAATCAAAGAGAGACACAAATCACTACAACATGCTGGGTTTCAGCCCATGCTTACTGAGCCATGTTCAACAATATTCAGTGACCTCAAGGGGAAGAGAAGGTTCTGAAGGCAAAACAACCATCCCTGCAGGCCCTGCAGCTAATCCAATGCCTGCAACAATGTGGCAACTCCAACCCCTGTGACAGGTCATGTGGCCAAACCAACCTCTCCAGCAGGCCCTGCAGCTACTTCAACCACAACAGGCCCTGTGGCTGAACCAGAGAACCCACCCATGCTGGTATCAGTCACCTCCATATTCGAGAAGAAACAATGGATGTGAAAGTGAGCTCATTTAGTAAGGGAAGAAATTTCTAGTAAGAAGGGGAAGGAGGAAGAAGTGGATGAGGCATGCTACCCTGAAACAGGACCATCATGAGAATAGGAGGAGGTACAGGCAGAACTTATAAATGCAACAGTAACCACCTGATCGTTATCCCTGGGTGAGCTGAGAGATACGGGAAAAAAATCAGCCATTATCTAGACAAGCACATTGTCATCTGGCTGCTCCAATGCTAGGATAACAACTCTATGTGGATGATGTCAGGTTCTCTTCCCTTATCCAGCAATGCTGTAACCTCATCGTATTTACCTTTATTACAATTTGTTAATTTTATTTGTTAATTTGTAAATTTACAATTTACCCTTAGTGAAGCCATGTTGATTGTAACCAGTCACCCCCTTGTTTTTCCATCTCCCTTAGCATAGTTTCCAGGAGGATCTGTTCCATGGTCTTTCTGAGCAGAAGTGAGACTGACTGGCCTGTAGATCCCAGGGTCTTCCTTTTTTTCTGTTTTTAAAAATGGGGGTTATGTTTCCCCTTTTCCAGTCAGAGAGAACTTCATTGGACAGGAGATTACAGCAGAGATTTATTTATTTATTTATTTATTGGACAGTCTTCAATCTGCTTATGGAAGTGTTTTGTGTAATGTTTGTTGAGCATCTTTCTACACTTGTATTACATGACTGCCTATGGGAATTGAATTCGAAGACTGCAGAGTTTTCTTCCAGGCTTGTATAAGCCATTAAACACCGGGAGCATATAAAACCATGCTTTCAGTGGCATGGAAATATCATTCTAAAAGAAGGAATTCTTTCTAAATTCCCAACAGACACCTAATCCGCATGTCTCACTGCACACCGAACTACTTAGCGAACTCAAAGTTACCAGTTTGCAAGGAAATCTCCTTTAGGATTTCTCAAACATCTATTCCCTATTCAAACTGTGAAATGAACATAGCTTTATGATTTCAAGCCTTTGGAAAAATAACCATTTGAGACTGGTAGGAGCTGTTGCTCTGAGAATCTTGTTGTGAGCAAAAGGGATCACACCATACAGACAGAGACTAGAATTTCTTACTCCATTGAGTATCTTAGCAGTATAATAGTCTAAATTATTTAATTAAGGCCCCAAAGTCTCATTAATAAAATAGTTTAAATTATTACACAAAGGCGACTGTGTTTCTATGCCTTGGGTGTGGTGTTATGCTTGACCCCACGTGTACCCAGAATCATACAGCTGGTGGTTTTAGTCTTCATCAGAATCAGAGGGGGGCATTTCCCAGAATTCATCAGCACACTTAGGCCTTTTCTGACAGGTCATCATGTTCCTGGTAGGGATTTGTCCTTTCTTGTTCTTGTGGTGAGTTTGGGGCTACTTTTATACATTCCCCTAGCACAGTCTGCTTCTTTCTCATTGATCACCAGCCAAAATTTGGAAGTTGTGCTATAGCATTCTTCAGTCTCAGTTAGTAAAAGGACAGTTGTTTGTTGTATATCCCAGGTCAATATACTGAACTTTCAGGTCAACACAAAGGCTACGGCCTTTTACTAGAAATGCTGGAAATATTATATACTTCTGTACAGAGCCAGCCAGTGCTATTAGTCATGAACAGTTTTCCTAATTTTACTAAAAAGGTTGAAGTAAGACCATGTGTCTATTTGAATAGACTCATGCAGCCGATCTTGTGACTGATGTTGATACATTCATCTACATAGATATCATAAGGGTCATGTAATATGATTATATTTAAATTCATAATTCTCCACAATACTTAGAAGTTTGATCATTTTATTCACTTGCTAGCAGAGGATGAAATGGTGCCTTTATTGTACACAGTGAATTATCTCTGTTTAAGAGATGGGTGTGAACCTGAGATGGATTTGAATGTGAGAATACTGATGTAAGACTTCCAGCCAGACTTCTAATTCCTAATGCCTGAATGCATACAAATGCATCTATATCTGCACACTGCTAACTGGGGATGAGATCTTCATGTTTTAAAAAAGACTCATCTCCATCAAGGGGCATGAAGGTATGCCGGCTTCCAGCAGCAGTAATTTTTGGACCCATAATTACTGAATGTCTGTTATACATCAGAAGACAAAGAATATCTTTTGTGGGTCTGTTAGAACAAAACCCCAAAGACTAAATGGCTTCTAAACATTTATTCTCAGCATTGAATTAACACCATCTTTGTTCTGGTGTATGGTGAATGAGAGCAATCTTGAGTAAATCTTTGATTAGGGGAAGACAAAATTAACAGTTTAACCTATTAGAGCCACAATTAGAAATCTGGCAGTAGATTTCTCATTGTATCTTCAGTACCTTTTAACATAATAAAAGAAATAACATCTGGACTTTTAATCTGTCATTGGGCTTTTCAGTTACAGGAGTCCATGAATAAGGCACTAATGTGCTGCCTAGGTGAAATGGTTGCTTTTTCAAACAGCAATTGATAATAAAAGAACATCATAACATATTGTTAAAGTGAATTATTTCAGCCTAGTTCCAATAGAAAAGAGCTACAAATGTACATGAATAGACATGAAACTAATTATGTATAAGTGGTATGAATATTTCAATTAAGTCCACTATATAGAGAAAAAATAGAGAGGATGGGAATAAATGAGTCACCAAATTCTGAGTTGCTTTATAAAAAGCAAGCATCAAGGGGCTGATTTTTCAAATATAATACACAGATGACAGACTTAATGTTATTGTAATGTACTTCACAGTGTGGTTATGTTGCATACTGTCAACCTTTCCTGATGTAATCCACTGTAATTTATTCACTAAACTTGTGATAACTTGCAACAGCAATTATATATGAATATACCTATAGTGTTACTCATATTGCAGAAAAGCAACATCTCTTAAAATACCACTGTCATTTTTTAATAATTCATTCTTTCTCTCTCTCTTTTCTCTCTCTTTTATTTTGTTTTTTTTTTTTTTCCAAAGTTTAGTCATTTTTTATGTTTTGTCATTGGCTTGGACACATGGAAAAGCATCCAAGGATCAATGAGCAGAACAGACTGAAGTAGAAAATACAATATCATTGATTTATCAATGGAGTTCATCTACAAATTTCCCCAAATCATTCATGATTCTTAACACTTTCTACTCAGTATGTTTATTCTGTTAATAGGATCTGACTTCTTGTAGGAGATTTCTGTTTATCTCATGATATTTAGGACTGGAATAATACACTTGACTTGCCATACTATAAGGGAGACTGACTTCCTCTAAAATTAGTATCAATTCCCAAACTTGTCTATGTCTTTAGCCCATTTTATGATAACCTTGAAAATCTTGCTTCTAAACCATACAAATATTTATGTTTTTGCTCCCACTTTCTCTCTGCCTCTGTTAAAACAAAGCCAAAACTAAATCAAAATCTCAGTCATTTCTATAGCTCCTCTTATGTTCTCCTGCAGTGAAGGTCAGGAAATCTCAGTCATTTCTTTACTTCATTGGTAGCTAATTTCCTACTCTTTTTCTCTGTAGTAAAGAGACAAGTATATTTGTTTCTTTTTATTTTTCTCTCCTTTTTTTTTTTTTTTTTTTTTTCCTATTCCCATTCTCCCCATTCTTCCTCAAGCAGCTCCTACATTGTCAAATGTCCTTTCTCTTTGGTAGCATGTTAAAAATGTTCAGATAGAACAGAAAAGTCAGTCTTCCTGACCCCTCTTCAACCTGCCCTGTTGTCTTTCCTCCCTCTTCTAGGGAAAGAAAAGAAAAGGAAAACATTTGCCAGAGAGGAGACCTGCAATGACTACAGGTCCTCACTTCTCTCTGAAAGTGCCTAACAGCACCCATGGTCCCAGTCTTGTGACAGAGAGGAGCCTTCTGTGGTGCTTTCCCTCTCTGTCTCCTTCTTAATGCCACTGTTGAAAGCCTTAGGTTGTATAACACTCTTCTCACTGGTACTCAACAGTTATATTAACTGTGTTTTTCCTGATTTGACAAAAGGGTTTGAAGTCATGTCTGAGTTCTTCAGAGCAACTAGTTCAAGTGAGCTGAAAATTCCATTGACCTTGGTCTGCTTATTACATATTTCAACCTTCATTGCTATCCTTTGGCAGGAATAAACTCTGAGTTGTAAATTCTCCTAAGTGGTTTTGTACTCCACCACTATGTCCATTGGCTTTATTCAGAGCTGAATCAAACTGTAAATATACATATCAATTTTGTGCACAGTCTTGCAGGCCTAATATGCAACCTGAATATAATTAATTAAAATTATATTTATATGTCTTCCAGAATTTTCTAGTGGCAGCAATTTCTGCATAGTGGTGACTGCATCAGTATGTTTCTGCATCCTCCTTTCTGCTTTGCTTTTGAGTCTGTAGGTGTTTCATTTCATTTTCTATTCAAAGCTTAACTTTGGTGTTTTTGGTGAAATAATCCATGAACCTCTGAAAAGCATATATGCATCTAATAAGAAGCAGAACCCCACACTTACTAAGTTTTGCTCAAGATCTCCAACAGTGATAATCTCTGAGACTAAAAACTATTACATTTATAATTATTAATGTAATGTGCCCTCAAAAATAAAATAAAAAAAAATCTGTCAAAGACTCCTTCCTAAAAACAAACAAACAAACAAACAAACCTGTCTTAAAGACAACTTCCACTAGTGCTAAAACCCCTTAGCAAAAGGAAAAAACACAAAAAACACCCCCCCGGGGGTGACGGGGGGGGTGGAAGGGGTTCTTGGGGGGAGAAAAAGATTGTTTAGAAAAAGCAATTTTGAAGTCAAATCAGATTACTTGGTAACATGCTGAGTACAACAAAGCAGTTACTACTACTACTCCACAAGCTGTCATAACTAAATACAGAATTAATGTATATTTGAAACCTGCTATATGTCTTTCCTATTACTCCCTAGAATTCAATGGCTATCAAATATCTCGTAATCATAACTAAATTATGATTAAATTAATATCTTCTAAAAACTTCTGTACTTTTGATTCTTGCTTTCAATGTCAAGTGAGTTTAAGAAATAAGGTGAAAACTATAATAAATTTATGCTCTGAAAACTAAAAACCTAGGTTTGCTACTCTGTAAAATTATCATTAGTTGACTTTCAGAACAAGTTTTACTCTCCCACTCCATCAAGCAAACTTTGTTTCCCAGTTGGACCAATATGTATATATACACTTATGCTAAAAAGATGAACCATCCAATCAAGGTCTTAGTTGGATCTGCTATTTTTGATGGTAGTTTTCTGAAACAACTTCAGAGACATTGTTTCTTTTTCATGCTGATGCCAAAACTAAGTTAAAACTAATATAAACAGGACTAATATTATTTTATATTATATGAATTGCTGTATACATATTTAAGATTTATGTTCATTTGAGCAGAAACACAGATTGGAATTTGGATTTATACAGAACCTTTCATACTGAAGGCATCTTAGAGGCAAGACAATGCCTATGAAAGTTGCAATAGTTTAGATATATCTCTATAGCTATTTCTATTGAGAAAAAATATTGAACTCCTATTCATTTTGAAATAAGCCACAGACTGAAAAACCCAAATGAACAACCACTAGGTATAAAGAAAAGCTCATTAATTAAGTTACCTACAAAAATAGTTTATTAAATGCCTGGAAGTTTAAAACCTGTTAAAATTTAAGACCTTACAGAAATACTTGTTTTGTTTTGTGTTTTGTTTGCTTGTTTGTTTTTGAATAGTCATTTGCCCCCAGAGGCTTTGCTAGGTTAATATGGACTTGTACCTTAGAGGCTGACATTTCTTCTAAATTAGCGTTACATGGAATAATCCATATCCTAGTGGGACATCCTTAAGCTTTGAAAACTCATCCTTTGCTTGGAATCCATACTTCCTATGTTCTAATAGATACTCCTTAGAAAAAAATATACAATATTCACAATCTACTGTGTGTGCCTAGACACATTAACCTTATTTCTCAACTGAAGATATGAACCAAAAAATTTAAAGTGTTCCTCGAGGTCTGTCACGCAATGTCACCTTACTCCAGTAATGCTTCAGCAGAAATTCCTGTAGTTCTTTCACATGTTCAGATATAAGGTTAGACTTCAGGAGGCCCAAACAGAAGCAGAGTATTGGTCTCCCCTTTGTTGTAATTTCACTGGTAGTCCTCAGGGTAGTCCATCTTTCAAGGCAAGCATCTAATTTATTGTCTATATGCCAGATATTGATTTTATGCATGACTTGAATTCAGCCAGTGTTCAACAAAGAGCAGAACAAAGTGAACATTTCTTTACTTTTTGTTTATCTCTATTACCTTCTGATATGATGTGCCCTGTGGAAAGTCTACCAGCTGTCTATTGGCACCTGTTCTCACTAGACCTGTGTCCCTGGTGTTGAACTGACAATTTATTTATTTATTTATTTATTTTGTATCTTGACATTAAGCACTTTCAAGACAGCAAGAGCATGTATATAGAGGCTCAGCCCCAGATGGCTATTCCATACTGTATGATTCCAAATCCTCAAAGGCTCAAATTCTAATTATACATCTCACATTCACTCATTTCTCTCTAGCTACAGAGTATTTACACGATTCTGTTATAGCAATATACTTATGAGGTATTGTAAATTCCTTCACATGACTGAGATCCTAGTTTACTATTCAAAAAATAATAAAGTCATCCCCAAGAATTATCTTTGTCATTTTTTTACAAATTTTAGCTGGTAACCAGTTTGTCTGTTTGTTCATTTATTTGTTTATTTTGTTGTTTAATTAAATTCCATAGTATTAAAACTTATGTGCTGTACTTGTTCAGAATTATCCTCCAAAATTTGAAAAATAGCTCCCTGATAGAACTGGGCAACAGAGAACCATCATTTCCTCAGAAAACTTTTATTGAAAATTCACTATAGTATATATCCATTTATTTAAAAATATATTTTAAATTACTGACTTAGAAACTGAATCTTACTATTCATATATAGTCTCTTTCAAGCTAACATCATACTGGGTTGTACTTCCATGCATGTATTTGGCACCTATTCAGTTTGGTGACAAAAAGTGATTATTCCTAGCATGGATAATCCAATGACAGACAGATATTGTAAATGCACATTTGTGACAGTCTCCATTGGAATGTGTTCAATATTTGCAGCTAGATCCCATCTCAGACTATGTAATTGCCTATTCCACTTGTATTAAAATTAACAAACTCAGCTGACAGGAAATATTCTGTTGAATATGTTAACTTATGATTTTAAACAGACTTCCTAGAGAAGCAGTTGATGCCTATCAGTGTTCAACAGGCATTTGGATCATGTCCTTATTGCTTTAACTGAGGCATTTCTTAATGCCTCAGTGCTTTAACTTTTCCTTAACCTTGAAGAAGTCAGGCAGTTGAATTAGATGATCTTTGAAGGTCCCTTTGAACTGAATTATTCTTCTCTTCTCTTCTCTTCTCTTCTCTTCTCTTCTCTTCTCTTCTCTTCTCTTCTCTTCTCTTCTCTTCTCTTCTCTTCTCTTCTCTTCTCTTCTCTTCTCTTCTCTTCTCTTCTCTTC
>CM021698.1:127471019-127528187 GCA_011074415.1 Stictonetta naevosa | reverse complement strand
CTCCTCTCCTCTCCTCTCTTCTCCTCTCCTCTCCTCTCCTCTCCTCTCCTCCACTCCTCTTTGTGAAAGAATGATAAATGAAATAGATTTCTATGAGCAATATCTGATACATGGCATTAAAATCTGAATATTTTGGTTTAGATTATATTGCTTGATGATTATATTGCTATTGATGTTTGGGAAGATCCAGCAAAGGGGATTATGGGTGAGAGTAGACAGCTAGTCTCACCAGTGCACACAAATACTTATCAATTTGTTTAGAAAAAAATAGATTGCTTCCAAGACATTGTAAAGATAAATATTTATTATTTATTCTATCTAAAAGTTAGATAAATGTTAGCTATATGCTATATTGGAGAATAAATTTTCAAAATCAAAGTTCAAAGTGCTCCCACAAAATTATCCTGATAGCAGTTCTGCAGCTGAGAACTCCACTCGAATATGTCAGCTATTGCAGCTGTTGTATAACTGGAAACAAAAATCCTCTCATTCAAACAGGTGCCAGACCTGTGTATATAAATGTATATGTTAAAACAAATAAATTCAAACCTACTATTACAGAATTAGCAACCTAGTGAAATATATTTATAAATAAAAGTTTGTGTTGATTTTTATATCATATTGACACATTTTACAACATATTCATATAAGCACATGCTGGATTTCTTATATAAATATATCTGTAAAGAGAAGATACTAAATTTGAGGAAAAAAAAAAGCAAAAATAAGAAAATCAACATCAGCAAAGTAATAATAAATTCTGAATATAATAAAAAATGAATAAGTGAATTCTGAACTGCTGTGGACTAAAATACATGATTCAAATAATTCAGCATTTCTTGGAAGAAGAGCTGCATTGTTAAAAAAGATTTTGTCAGAGTTCCCCATAATATATGACAAGAATAACAGGTAATGCCTGAATAATAAATTCAATTTGCCTAAACATCTTTTCTGACCATTTTAAACTTTTGCAACACTGAACTATTGCCATGGAAACTAAGGTTTTCTTTTCAGTACTTAGTATTATCCATAAAAATGCATAATTTCAGCAATTATGAGACTGGAACAAATGCTTTTCCTAGTATAAGACCAATTAACTTAAAGGAAAATCTAATATTAAATAATTTTGTTCTAGAGGACTAGATTGAAAAAAAAAAAAAAAAAGTATCTTTCAAGAATGTGTAAACTTTACTACCTTTTTTCTGGGTCAAAGTTAAAAATATTCACACAAGGTGTGAGTATTCTGAACATATTTTCTGTGAAATTTTAAAATTTTTAAAGCAAAATAAATTTGATTATTTACAATCTTGCTGTCATTCAAAAGTGAGGTTTCTGAAAAGATAAAATTTATTTGAACATCTGTCTATATTTATTCTTACCTTTTAGTCCTTCTTCCTCAACAAGTAAACAAACAAACAAAACTCTCAGAATATAAATTCCTTATAGAAATAGCAACAGACCCAGTATTATGGAAAGTAAATAATTACATTATGATATTGGAAATTTTACCAAGGAAATACATGTACAATAAAATAAATAATTTTAGGCATGTCTACATAGCTGGATCATACATATACATACGTGTACAATAATTTCATTGTTAACATACTAACATTTTTATAATGTATATTCTTCAGCATAGAAGATACTGTTTTAGAATTTCTTTATATAACAAATATAAATATTTTATTATCTGCTTTTGGAATGTTTGTGGCAATTTATCTTATCATAAAAAAACAGCTCAGTAAGAATCTTGTAGTTATGTCTTTCTAACATCATAATGATAAACCCAAAGAGAATTTTAAGCGTTTGAATTCATAATAGCGACTAGAGCGATTTCTTAATCTCATAAATAATTTCATACTTTGAAAAGCAGAAAGAAGTATATGTGACACTCCATCATGCTTCAAAGTAATGCAACATGATTGAAACTATTACGCACTATACTTTATTTAGAAAATACTTGGAGATGGCACTGCCTTTCTTAGAGATGGGGAAAGAGAGGGAAAAAAAATGGAAGAGATTTTCAGTTCTTAATTTTGTGTTTATCATCTGCCTGAGTAGACTTTTAATACAAAAATGCAATTATTTGTATGGCACTGTTAGCCATATATTTAGCATGCATGCTATTTTGAAGTCTAACTGAATTACTGCTGTAGGGTACAGAGGGAGTTTTAGAATTTCAGTTTGCTTTTTAAGTAAAACTTTTTAAAATTCTTGATGTCTGCTAATGATCTCATGAGGATTTACAAAGTTACATTAAAAAGATGCAGTTACATCTACAGTGGTAGATTTTAAAACAATAATGCACATGTGCTGCTCTTGACTGTACCTTTGTTGATATATTTAAAATATCTGTAATTCTTTTTCCAATCTGAGTTTAAGAGAAGAGTTGTAGTGTACTTCATGGCTTATGTACGTATTAGGGTTCTAGCTGTCATAGATACACAAAATGAGATAACAAGAAACAATACTTTCAAAATGCAGGAAAAGAAAAGGGGGGGGGGGGGGGGCGGGCGAGGGGATTCTTAAAGTCTGCTGTAGTCCATGGGAAGTTTTCTTCCTGATTTCACTGTGGTATTAAGTCTAGAATTTTAAAGCTATTTAGTTGTTTTGTGAACAAATTGCCAAAGTGAAAATGTTTAGGTTTGAGAGATACAGATGATTCAGAGGAGTGAATTAGGTTTTCACTCTGAGAGCGTTACATAGAACCATCTTCTTTGACTGAAATTAGGCACCTGTAATTTTTAAATTCTGTTTAAGATCTGAGCTAAAGTGTTTCAATTTTTTCAGATATTTTTAATTTGGTATTACAAAGCCAAACTAACTCTGTAGTATTATTTTCTCCCTTGGCCCAGCATTGACATTTGCCTGATACAATCTCAATTAGAAGGTTAAAATGACTTATACTATTCTGTATTTTGCTAAATTTTCTGCTGACTGCACACCCTGCATGGGTTGATCCCACCAAGTCATCAGGGAGGAATCTGTATGATCACAAGAAAAAGGGATGTGGACATGCGGGATGAAGGCAATGCCAACCTACACTGGCATAAATTGGCACTTGCCAGCACCAACAGAGCCCTGATATCTTGATTTATTCACAAATTTAGGTATTTATATGTGGGTCTTTTTGCCTATCTGGACTTTCGTTATGTATAAAACATTTCTGTATATGCTACATAGGAAGTTAGAGGAGCTTGAGATACCAAAGGCAAGACAATGAAACACTTTGAAATCCATAGTTTCACTAGAACTAAGACAAGCCTCAATCTATTTTCTCTGATTAAATAAAATTCAGAGAAAAGAAACAATGTGTTTAAAAATTCTTATATAGGAACTAAAATTGAACATGACAACATTGAAAATGCTACTTATGGTAGAATAATTTCCTTTCAGTCAAGAAGTACTACCAATAATAATTTATTTTATTTATAAATAGAATTATTTTTCCCAAGAAAACAATGCTCAGGAAATTCCATAAATAAATAAATAAATGTTAGCACTCATTCTTATTAGCTGTCAGATTTATTCATCTAAATGAAGTACAGTGGAAGCTAGTTGCCATGGTTCCCACAGAGCTCTGGAATAATTTTGTTTCTTCTTAATTGTTGCATATTTGTATACAAATTGCTTAAGCATATCTTACATTTTGAGTCTGAGACCTTAAAGACACAAGAAAAACTTAGAATTTAATATCCTGCTGGTAGAAGAGTTGAATCTCCTGCTGATTAAAGGAACCATGATGAATGAAAAGTTGTCACTATAGAACTGACTGTACAAAAGCAGTATTTTTTGCCTTTTTTTTTTTTTTTTTTTTTTTTTTGCTTTATAATCTGCCCATTAAGAATATCACATTATTTTAATATCTTCAGTCTTTATAATCAGGTCAGACTTTGGAATGCTGAGGTACTTATAGATTTTTTAGTATTATTATTATTTTTCCAGGAAAATCACAAGGAAAAAATCAAAGCTTACATTTTAATATGAATTTCAATAAATCAGATAGATAGAAAGAGCAACTATTTTCTTCAGATCTTTCCATGACTTACAGCATCTGATTTTTGCCTAGTTAAATGTCTTCATTGTCCATTTCTTTAACAGATCACAATACTACAAGAAATGTACTTTCAACTTATTTGGTAAAATATTTTTTCCTATGAAAGACAATTACTTCTCATGTTATCATTTGACTAAAGTCTGTTTAAGACTGCCTTTGTGTACCAAAATATAATTCTATCTCTACCCTGGGAGTTCAAGTAAACATTGTTCCCATTGCCTTCCAGGGTCTCCAATATCTTCCCATACATGCTCTGTTTCTGCCACAAACTACCACACAATTCTCCAATTTTAAAACTTTAAAGAATAAACATGTCAGGATTTGGTCCATAACTAGCTAAGCAAACTGAAAAATTGCTGGTGATACACATTCACTTTTAAACATTTCTATTTCCTAAATAACTTGGCAAAAAAAAAAAAAAAAAAAAAATCTGGCTCTGGTTTTATACAGTCACACAAACACAAGCTTAAATGAGACCCCGCTTCCTAGAGTTTAAAATATCCAATTACAGCAATTATAATCAATTTGGAAATTGGCAGTCTTCCAAAAGTTGTTTGCTGTTACATCAAACAGAACAAAACTCCTTCTTTTTCGTATTCAGGAAGACACTTATTTTGCAGAGAGGATGAACTACTGATTCTCTCAGCATTCTGGCTCTGAGAACATCTGAACTCTACCAAAAATAACATATTACTTTAAAGGATTTCATGATTTTATTTTGTACAGATTTTTGACATCTACAACACTACATAAAATATAGGTTTCATTGTAATTGGAATTTTATACCTAAATAGTACTAAGGTGTAAAATTTGTATTAAAAGGAGTAATAGTCTTAATTTCATACCTACTGATTTTGATCTTACTGAGAAAAATTTACTCATTATTCTATTTGCTCATGGATTTAATCATTCATTTACTGGCAGTGCAGTTTAAACAAATTGAAATGAGATATTCAAACACATCTGTCTCAAAAGATAATTTATGGTATTTCAGAATCTGGATGATTTGTTCTTTAATAGCTCTTTTTTCTTTATGAATTCTATATTTATGACACATAAGCTGTTTTCATAGCACTCAAGAATAATGAGGTTAGTAAGAAATCATTTTTAAAGGTAGATGTCATCTTCCATTTAACAGTTATTTTGACTTAATCTTTCATGTTTCATTTGGTTGTAAAAGTAAAAGCTAAAACTGATGTGCAAACACAAAAAACTGACTATGTAAATTCAGAGCTACAGTAACAGGCCTATGTAAACCTGTTTTGGGTTATCCATTGCTCTTGCAGTAACTGGAATTGAGTACTCAACACCTTGCAAAACTAAGTTAACTGCAAACAATATTTTTCCTCTTCTTAGGAAGTGAAGTGGAATTTATGATTATTCCCAGTCAAGACATCTCTACATTATATATTTTCTACTACACTGTTAGCCTTATTGTGTCATTTTGATAAAGTCCTTTTCTGAGTTGCATTACAGCAATGACAGAAGTTTCAGTTAAGAAAGAAAGTTCCATTATTCTCTCTTCTATTGAAACAGAATCAAAAAATCTCCTTTCCAAAGCAACATGCTTTATTATATCTATTGGAAATTATTTGTCTCTTGCGCTCTATGATCTTCTTCTCTTCATTCACAGCTGTATCCCTTTCATTATTTTTTTTTCATTGCATTTAATTAATTTATTGTATTTCTCCTACTATTTTGATTCTAAAGGATTAGATCATAGTTATATCCAGAACTCTCACTCGTAATCTCAAATATGTGACCTTGAACAGCTCATCCCTGTATTTGTGACTTCCAATATATCTTTTTTCATACTGCTGCGCATGGATGACTCAAATTTGTGTTTTCAGTACCTTTCATTGTACTTCCATACCTTGATCACTGTCAAAAGTATTTTTTAAAACATTTCATGAACTGATCTTTACTTCTAAACATACAGTCCATAAGATCTCTTTTTCAGGATCAGAAACAACTTCCATTTGAAATAGGTTATTTGATTATCCTATAGTTCAAGTATTAGATTACTTTTAGATTACTTTTCCTATACCCTTCCACCCCCCCCCCCCCCCCCCCAAAGTCAATGTGGCCCAACTGTTTTATTAACATTCTGACATTCTGGAAGATATTTGACACATTTATTCTCAAGGAATGTAATTGCTATAGAAAAGGGAAGTAATACATACAGAGTCTGACATATATATCCTGAATAAGATATGTCTGCATACCTCAGTGTCTTTTATTACTCTTTTTAATATAATTTCTTGCTATAGGTAGTATGACTATTTTGCATGCCTGTTACCTAAAATTATCATTTTTTCCCCCTTTGTTCCTATTAAGGCTCAGATTCCTGGACAAATGTCGTGAGTGTATTAACATATTTAGTGGTTTAACCCAGCCAGCAGCTAAGCACCACTCAACCATTTGCTCACCCTCCCCGCCCCATGGGATGGAGGAGAGAATTGAAAACAAAGCAAAACAAAAACAAAAATAATAATAATAATTAAAAAAATAAAATGAAAGCTTATGGGTTGAGGCAGAGACAGTTTAATAGGACAGAAAAGTAAAGTAAGGAAAATAATAATAATAATGATAATAGTACTATTACTGATAATGTGTACAAAACAAGTGATGCACAATGCAATTGCTAACCACCCGCTGACTGATGCCCATCCTATCCCTGAACAGAAATCCCCCCACCCTGGCCAGCCACCCCATATTAATTGTTCAGCATGATGTCAGATGGTATGGAATACCCCTTTGGCCAGTTTGGGTCAGCTGTCCTGGGTCTGTCCCCTCTCAGCTCCTGCTGCACCCCTAGCCTACCCACTGGCAGGACAGAGTGAGAAGCTGAAAAGTCCTTGGTTTAGTGTAAGCACTGCTCTGCAACAATTAAAACATCAGTGTGTTATCAACATTATTCTCATCCTAAATCCAAAACATAGCATCCTACCAGCTATGAGGAGGAAAATTAACTCTATCATAGCCAAAACCAGGACAACATATTACCACAAATCAGCTAACATTACAAGATACCTGAATACTCATTATCCATGGAAAACAAAAGCTAACTTCAATTCTTTTTAAGAAAATGCAGATAAGCGAAGTCCAATTTGAATATTCCACTGAATTAGGAATGTTTAACCAGATGCACCTGGTAAAACCTCTGGATTATTTAGTTAGGACTTAATTAGGACTCCTATAGCCTGAATGAGTTAAGTGTGTACAAACCATCCCATGGGCATTTTCACATCTATTTTCCACATACCTTAATGTATGAATTACAAATAGTCAAGGACCATTGCTGCAATATTACGCCATTTCATAAAATTTTACAATCCCAGCAGCAGTACTTGTGGTGATGACATACTAGTACTGTGATGAAACACTGGTATTTTAGTACTTTCTGAGAAATATAGAAATATGACAAATCCAATTTACCTCATTGTCTTCCTAACTTATAGTCCACTCATTGGAGACCGTGTCAAGTATAAATTCAAACCTTCTTATGTTTGAAAATAACTTCTCAAGAAATTATATTTTTCTAATTGAAAGCATTGCTTCCTATGCTTTATTATTATTTGCTGCATCTCTTTCAGAGAAAGACTATTGTAATGATTTCTTGCAAGAATTAAGCACCTTAATTTAAGTAATGTTTCAGGAAAACATACATTTAGTGACTAAATAGAGCAACATAATTTAGAAGTAAATGGATGCTTAATAAAGCATTCAATTTAACTCTCAACAAATTTTAATTATATTTCCAAGTTAACCTTCATAAAAGTTGTCATAAACTTTACTTGCACATTAAAAGCAGAACATTTTAATATGAAACAGCATATTAACCCAAGATTATTAAAATTCTACTACTTGAACTGTTAACAGATTCACAGTATGTTACAAAAAAAAAAAAAAAAAAAAAAAAAAATTATTAAGCTTCATAAAGCTTATTGTTAGTTCCAATTTTATTAAATTATACGGAGGCCACTAGCAAATACAAACACATTAGATATATAAATACGTACATGCAGATAAGAAGATCCCCTACGTGATTGCTTTTTCAGCTGGAGAATTGATAGCAAGTAGAGAGAAAAACAAGGAGATCATAATACACTTGAGATCAAACTAACAAGACTCTGGACAGAGGTATGCTGGATATAACCTGCATTATGCAATTTGGCTGAGAAAGTCATGCAAACTGTAAAATGTGGAAAAGTATCTGACTCTTTCCCCACTCAAATCAGTGCAGACTTCTACTGACTTCAATGGGATTAGGAGAAAGCAATCATTTTTATCATTTTTATTAGAGTTTTGTCAGAAACCCCTTGGACAAGAAGCAAACAGTGTTCGTTAATGAGTACTAAAAAATAATTACATACATTCAACCATGACTTAAATGACAGAAATGAAGTTTTCAAATTAAGAAACTCACTGGGAATACTTTAGAGCAAACAACCAAAGCATTTGTTTTATTTTGCTTTCATTCTGATTTCCCTCTTCACATGCCCTTGGTAATATTGATAAGCAAAGACTTACGTGAATTGAGAAGAGGAGAAAGAAAAATCCAAAGAGAAGGTTCACTTAGAAGGCTAAATGAATATTTCAGAAAAAGTGAAAGGCATTACAAGTGGAAGAAAAAGTGAAACTCTAAAATGGAATTTTCCTTATTCTTACTTTCACAATTTTCTTTACTATGGTGTGAAGGAAAAAAAAAAAAAAAAAAAAAAAAAACTTTGATACTACTAGCAGAAGAAATTTTGTCCCATTGGAAAACTTCATAACTGCATTCCTAATAAGCCTTAGGAATGTTTATACACATCTGAAACTACATTTATATGTATGTTACCCAAGAATCAGCCTGCAATGTTTTACAAGTTGCTCTGAATATAATACTAAGCAAACTATACTGAAAATAAAGGACACTGATGTGCTCAGAGTTTTCTGTGTCTTTAGACACAGAAATTAAACAAATACAAAATGTACTGTTACACAGGAAAAAAGGTATGTTGCATAATGAAGGCTTGGAATGTGTTATATGATTGAAGAACACATTTTAAGAATGTGTCTGTTTGCGTCTCTGTGTAGCAGCAGCTCAACTTCACAATTCTTTCTCCAAACCAGATTGTAATAATACTTTGAATATAAAATATATTTTAAAGCATGCCACCAATCACATAGATTCAACACAAGGAAGTATCACCTTCAACAAAATTCCTACCACAGGACCAGTTAGCAGAAGTAATGTCAAAACACTTAAGTGCAAGACAGAGATCAAATTCATTTCTTAAATGAATCAGAACTATAACCATAAATAAGCACCTCAATGTCCACTTGTTACCAGACAGGTCTTTTCTGTTAATGTTTATTTTAATGCTGGAGTTGAAAAGTAATTTACTATTACCAGACTGCATGTTAAGTTCATGTTTATCATCAGTTCCTCACAAAAAAAAAAAAAAAAAAAAAAACACAAAACTCATATATATTATTATTGAATTAAACAGGATATCTTGTTTTTAACAAAAACTAACATACAAATTCAGATCAGTCATACCAGAACAAAGATCAGAGTCAAGTGCATCCATTCAAATATTTTAATTCTGATGGTGGCCATCAGCAAAGTCCTAAAGA
The DNA here is from genome assembly GCA_011074415.1 of Stictonetta naevosa. Taxonomy (NCBI): domain Eukaryota; kingdom Metazoa; phylum Chordata; class Aves; order Anseriformes; family Anatidae; genus Stictonetta; species Stictonetta naevosa. The sequence goes on along the minus strand of CM021698.1, from coordinate 127,518,502 downwards.
AGAATATAATGGCAGGGTAAATATGCAGGGATGTTTTCCTATTGCATTATCACAGCTGATCATCAGTGAATATTACTGTTGTTTAAATAGTTTTCCTCCTGATAGAATTAAATTTGAAGACAGTCATCAGTGTGCCAAATTTTGTGTCCTACTTACCTTACAGCAATGTACTCCCCTTGTACTTTAGTCTCTACAACGTATCTAGGATTCAATCAGCAGCAACAAGGAAAATGGGTAGAAGTAATGTGTGTACTGTCTGCATGCATAGTTTGTGCACCGCGTATAAACTGCAGTGAACTTCTTTGCTTGTTAACATTTAATATGGACATACACACAGCAACTGTAATGATTAGGCCAGGTAAAACTTAAGTCCCTATTTTTGTGTTGCACCAATAACAAAAGTAACAAATATGTGTAAATATATATATATATATGTATATGTATATGTATATATACATATATATAATATACCTTTTGCATCTTGTAGTGATTCACTCCCACCCACTACAATGGAAATTTGGGAATTTACAACATTCTGTGGCAATGAGTTCAATAGCACTGTGGACAACCTTAGTTGGAGTGAGATACCTGGTAAGTGACTGTATTAAAATAAGCAAGCATTGATATCCTTATCAATATTAAACGGCAAAATTGAACTTCCAAGACCACTTAAGCAAACAGCATAGCATTGATAAGAAGGTAAAAAACGTCTTACAGAGTATTTATTTGTGATGTAAAAAGTAAATAAATGTGTATTTACGAAAGTGTTGGAGAATCACACAAGTTCTGTAATTAAAAGGAAAAAAAAGATGTAAATATAATCAGATAGATATCTGTGTGATGACTAGGAATAAATACGATCTAATTTTTTGAATGTCAAAAAAAAAAAAAAGAAGTAGGAAAGAGAATTAATAACATTTTTATAAGATTATCTGGAATAAATATCATGCAATACATAGAATAAATATTAAAGATAAACCAATAAGCACAAAATCTAGGAGTTATATGCTGTAAAAAGTGCCACAGAATAAAAACTAGACTGGAAACTGACCTTAAAGTAAATCCATCCAGAAAGAAAAGAAAACAAGAAACTATACATTTATTTTCCAGTGAAAAATATCCCCCAAATATCAAAAAAAATCTTTACAGATGAGTAATTTCAAATCAACTCTATCTTCACTTCACTCTTCTGGAAAAGGATTGCCTTTGCTAATACAGATATGGGTTATGTTAGTCTTATTGACACCTTAGGTGATATTAACAGAACTATAATCTCCAGAAAATTATTCCTTTTTCTAATTGACCTTGCTGTCATAACTTATTGTATTAATATGTAAACTAATAATTTCTGAGTTTCAGGCTATTACTCTTGCTTTTATCACTTTTAATAATCTTAAATAATACCTCCCTATCTTCTTTGTACACACCTAGTCAATTTTTATAGGTACTTACATACTTCTAACCCACCCATCTACTTCTTCACTTTTTTTTTTTTTGTCTCACATCCTCCTTCTTAACACCTCTCTCTAATTCATATTAATGCTTTTAATATATTAATATCTTAGTGTCCTAATAAGACAGCTAGTCTTTTCAGAGGAGAACACTGCAAAGACATTACAATCAGAATAACAGAATAACTATAAATAGGAATTATTACTTTGAACAGAGAAGTTTTATAAGCAATATTAATGCTATTTGAAACCTGATCTTTCTAGCTCCCACCCCCCTACAACCCTCCGAGGATGGGTGCATCAGTTTACTGTCAGGAAGCAACATTTTTCCCGCCCCAGTAGGGAAATTGAGACAGGAGATGTGTCACTGCAGGGATGGGCAGTGTCCCATCCTGCAAGACACAGTGGGCTGGTGAGCTGAGCAGGGCTGGTGATTGGAAAAAATCCCATCAGTACAGCAATGAACATCACACAAAAGTAAGGTGACAAAACAGTTTTGCAGTCAGCCCAGGAAGTCCATCCAGAAATGCAGAAATGCCATGAGGCGGATTTGGGCAGAAGTCTACTTGTCATCCAGCACAAGCAAAAACTGGGGGAGATGGGCTTAAGACTGATTCTGTCACATCTGACTTTTCTATTAGCTGGCGTTTTCCTGTAGATGCTGAGTTGTCTTCTTGTTGAAGGAGCATGCAGCTATCCTGAAACATAGGTAGGTAAGTAAGCCAGAAGTTAACTCTCACTCCATTATCACTGCTAATGGCATGATGACCTAATGGGGAAGAAAGAGTCACTGTCCTGTTCTGATAGTATTTTCACTCTATATGAGATTGGAGGGTGCTGTTGGTTTTTAAATACATAGCTAAACCTTATGAATTTTTTGCTTTGAAATATGGATCCATTAAATAATACATATCTATGTGTGACAATCAGCCTGTTGTCCTTCTAGGACAACCTCTTAGGTCACTTCATTTTTTTTCTAACCTGGGATAGTGCTACAGCTTCTGCTATGAAACATGCTCATCTCTTCTCTCCTGTACAAGTTTCTGTGAGCTGGTCATGCAAAAGAAAAATTAGTTTATCCTCATGTCCACATCACCAACAAAAATCTAATTAATATTGGACTTAAGACTGACTCACAAGGAACACCACTCATCACCATTTTCCACTTGGAAATCATCATGACTTTTGCAGCGATACATTTAATTTTCTTTGTAGATGTTCACACAATACTGTGTTTCGGATTTCTGATGAAAAGAGTGGTAAAAACACACCAATGTTTTAGTTGTTGCAGAGTAGTTCTTACACAGAGCCAAGTACTTTTTTGCTTCTTACATGGGGAGGCTGGGGGTGCACAAGAAACTGTGAGGGGACACAGGCAGAGGACAGCTGACCCAGACTGACCAAAGGTATATCCCATACCATATGGCATCATGCTTTTACCTTTCTGATTCTCCACCAACCCCCCCCTCCCACACTCCCCCTTCCACCCAGGGAGAGTGAGCAAACATCTGTGTGGTGCTGAGCTGCCAGTCAGGTTAAACCATAGTAGACATCAAGCCATTGACCACAACTCTTTGATTGTGACCATCCAGCCAATTCCTTAACCACCAAGTGGTCCATTTGTCAAATCCATGGCTCTCCACTTTGGAGATAAGGATGTAATGTGGGATAGTATCAAATGCTTTGCACAAGTCCAGGTAGATGACTTCAGCTGCTCTTCCCTTATCCACCAATGGTATAAGAAATACAGTGTAGAAGGCCACCATATTTGTCAGGCATGGTTTGCCCCTGGTGAAGCCATATTGGCTGCCATTATTCACTTCTCTGTTCTCTGTGTGCCTTATCAGTTTCCAGAAGGATCTGCTCCATGATCTTCCTTAGCACAGAGGTGACACTGTCTGGTCTGTAGCTCCCTGCAGCTTCATTTTTTTTTCCCTTTTTAAAAATGGGGAGTATGTTTCCACTCTTCCAATCAGTGCAGACTTTACCATACTACCACAACTTCTCAAATATGATGGCTAGTGGCTTAGCGACTTCATGAAACATTCTGTTTCAGTACTTTGAGGCACCATGTGAAAAAGAGCTTATGCTGGGACTTAGGGAGCAACTTCCTGCAGGTACATGTCTCTGTGCACTGTGGAGCTGTGAGAGGAAATGAATGGGAGAAGAGTGTGGCCTAACAAGTGCCAGTGCCAGCAGTGGGTTGTTTAGCCTGACCTCTCCTCCATCTCTGCTGTTGTGTTTGGGACTGAGGTCGGCTCACCCTTTGCACAACACAAAATATGGGGAGTCACATTGCCAGTGTTTGCTGTGGTAGCAAAAGAGATTTCATTTCTTCAAGACAGGCTGTTATCAGCTGATAAATAACTTCCCACCTTCCTGCTTCCTGCCTGCCTTCCATATAAACATTGTGCCTCCTAAATTCTGACACTGCCGATGTCATGTCTTTCTTTGTGCTTTCAAATTGATTCTATGAACATTATGTCTAAATACATAATGCTATTGTCTATTTCCCAATCCAAAATTTCTTGAAGCCAATTGATTTTTTTATTTTTTTTTTATTTTTTTTTCATTTACCTCACTGGGCTCTGGATAGATTGCTTCTTCCCCAAATCCATGTAGCTAGTATAAACAAGACGTGAGATGTAATCTAATGAGTGAACAAAAAGGAAACATGGACACCCACAGTTGTGATTTAATATAGCTCTCAGTAAACCTCTCTCCTTCTTTCAACCTACCACAGATATTGCACCAGAACAAGCAAGAGCTCTACTGAGGTGGCAATGTCCGTTTTGCATGAGGTGCTACATATCACTGAACTAATCCCTCAGCCAGAGAAGTAGACTAAAACGGGAAGAGGACAGACGGACAGAACTTCAGTGACTCTGATACAAAGCCCAAACTCTGCAATGACGCTATTGTAAAAATATTTTGGAGAATTTGTAAAAAGATGGGGGACTGTTTAGGACAGCCTCTTACATTATGAGTAATGATATTTTATAAATATAGCAATGTGTAATGTAAGGTAGCTTTTTATTTGTGCATTTTATTCTGAGGATATTTTTAAATCACTTTGATCATTTTGTACAAGATTTTTCTATCTGGAAGTTAAAACAAGCAAACAAACAAAAAACCCTTCTGCAATATCACAGTGAAAATCTCATTTGTAAGAAGGTTGTAAGAATCCCTCCTGTGAGAAATCTACTTCCTGATTTTGTGTTAATTACTTGTACAAGGACAAAAGAGACAGATGTTTATTTGTGTTTACACTATGCAATAATAATACTTTGATTCCAATAGAGACCAATGCCTAATGTAAAAAAAATATTTTTCATTTGATAGGTAAGTAGATCTATGGCAGAAAACATTTTAGCCCAGTGTTAGAAACAATGAATACATAATCTGGGATGTTGTAATCTTTAAACATTATATACTTCTCTGTTCCAGTACATACGGAATGATTGTATTTTGGAACTTAGAAGATTTCATTTAAAATATGTTCAGTAAAGGACTTTTAATATTTCTTGACTCTCCGTTGCCTTTAATTTCTGAAGGTCTCTTCTTGACCTATATATAAAATAGTGAATAAGAGAGCTTAATAACAAACTAATCATGCGCTAGTTGTGAGGACAGTAAGAGGCTAATCTCCCTTTTTGATTATAAAATAATAATTTCAAGGACATAAAACAGACGTTGTTTATAAGTCAAATAAACTGTATACACTAGCACATTTCTTCTACATCAAACTCTTAAAAAACAATTAGTATATCAACTTTGGTATCACTTAAATATTCTTTGTTTGTGAATTTTATTGTTTTAAAATAAGATGACTAAGAAAATTCTATTTAGATCAAAAAAGGTAGAGATTTAGATTAAGATGACTGTAACTAAGCCATTGTTGTTTTTACTGCATCAGTATCACTAACATATTACTTCTATAGCCTTTAGAGTATCACTGTGTTCTCTGTGCTGTTTTTGCCTCAAGCATATAACTTTCCTGCTTATTTGAGCTGACAGCATGTTTTTATTTTCTGAATACTCAGTGTCATCCAAATTGTACTTTTTTTCTCCATGCATGGTTTTTAATACAAAATGTTATTCATGCAATTTGGCTTTCACAATCATTATGTAATCAGATTAAGGATACAGCCATCTTATGTAAAAGAATTAGCAAGTTAAATATGAATCATAAAATATATCACAAGAACCTCATTCTTGATTGCCTCCCATTTGAATATCTGTCTTAGAACTCAAAAACAAAAACAAAAAAACCTGCAAGGAAAGCTTCACAGTATGGTAAGAGTCTTCAGTGAAGAACGAGAACGAGTGTTGATTTATTTCTGTCTTAACTTGCATTTCTCTCTTTCCTGAGAGAAATTTTGTACTTTTCTCTGAGGAAAAGTACAAAGGATGAAGCACCAGTTCTGGAAGCTGGTGGTTGATTTTCACATTCATTATCTTTTACTACCAAGGGGATGGATATGAATCTTATATGAAGAAATAGATTATCTGTGTTTAAAATATGTAATTTATTATTATTATTATTTTTTAAAACAAAAAGAAGCCTTATACTCAAATTTCAATGGCTAACACATGCCATAGACTTATTTTATTACTTAAATTTCTCTCATGTTATTCTGATGTGTAGTGAAACCCTGTAATCATCAAGGTCATTGTTAATTACTCATATGCTAGAAGCTGGGAATTAACTTTTGGATCTGTCAGTTGGAATTTCATTTTGGAAGAAATAATTTACAGAAAAATATTGTTCTACAGAACGTTCTGATAAGATGGAAGAAGTCAATAAAATGTATCTCAAGCAATGACAAAAAAAAACACTAGGGGAAGTTGTTTCTAGTCATTTTACTTTTATATCAAAATTATTTTTCAAACTCAGAATGCAAATTCTCTCTTTAGTAAGGTACTTCAGCTCAGGTTAGTTGAGCACTAGTCTTTTCTAATAGTTTATTTGCCTACAATTAAAACTTTTAAAAAATACCTTCAACATCTTTCCTTTATAAGCCCTAAAGATGTTTCACCACCAACAAATGTTACTATGTAAAAGGCTGTATGCAAAATTTAAGGTCAGAGGAAACCTGGCTGTTCTGAACTAGAATGAAAAATGTGTATATATTTTAAATATACATGAGTTAAAAAACTACATTCAGACTGAAGTTACTGAGATTTTTTTTTGAAATTATTTTAAAACTAACACTTTTTTAACAGAAAAGGTGTTTTTTTGTTGTTGTTGTTTTTTTTTTTTTTTTTCCTAACAACATACATACTTTTCTTTCTGGTTAAGATTTTCTTGTTTTTTCTTTGAGAAAAATAAATGTTTTCAACTTTTGATGTGAGACTGGTAATTTTCAATATTGGTATACCTTGCAAAAGAAAGCCTACTGAGTGTTGATTTCCTTTGTTTATTTGATGTTCATGTACAGCAGATCTCATTTCTGATATAAAAAATGAAAACTACATCTCTAAATTATTCAATTATATTTACTGAAAGACTAGTAATATGGTTTTGGCAATAGTACTTATCTGACAGTACAATACTAAGTAAATAAAAGCACATCTAAGACAGAGACATATGCCCAGAGACACTGTTCTTATATTTGGGATTCAAGCAGACCCTGCTGGAATAAGCAGCAGTTGCTGCTATCCCATAGCTGGGAAAATAAAGTCCCAGGCACACATGCACATCTTGGTTTTAAGAAGTGAAATTTTTGATAGGCAGATTGTTTCTACTGGGTTTGAGTCTACAGTAATATGCCATACAGTGTATAAAACAGCTGTAGAAGAGGTGTTACTAAAAAAATTCAGATTCATAGTAAGGCATCAAGGAATCTAGAAAGTCCTCCATTGTTTTTTTTTTTTTTTTTTTTTTTTTAAGAATAGAAAAAAAATAATAATTTTGCAAAGGAAATGATAATATCTCTGTATATCTCTCTGCATTTTGTAATGTGTCTTGAGACAGACTTGAAGAGGTCAGATATTGAATTTAATGCTCTTTTGATCTGCCTCACGCTGCATACCACCAGTTAATGCTGTCAGGCTGGTTGGTGGTGCTGGGCTTAGCATTTTAGAAAATAGGACATTGTTCAGATGTCATAAACAATAAAACCACCCTGTCAATTGTGCAGAATAAAGAAATTAAGTCTGAAACAAGGCACTGTTCCTGGGAGACTCTGAGTGTACCCTCAGAAGCACTGAGTCTTTTTAAATCAAATTCATTTTAATAGAATTTACTATAACACTGGGTGCCTCTTGGGAGGTGCTCAGCACCTTGAAGAATCAGGCTTTTGAAAGATGCTTTAGAGATAAATTATGCTCTCCAACCTATATTTTCCCACCCCATTCCTTTTTACACTTCATCACTAAGTGACCTTATGTGGTAATGACTGCTGAACTGAGTAGACATCTGCAATTTTAGAAAGTAATCACAGCTTCTGCTCTAGTGCCTCCCTGCTGCTTCCAGCAATTTATGGACAATAGCTGATGATGGCTAAATAATTAATTCAGCTGAAAGGAAAAAAAAAATAAATCTCTGAATAGATTTTATATTGTTAGGAAAAGAAAAATGTCATAGAACGTAAAGAAGAAGGAAGGGCAGCCTTACTCTCTCTAAATACTATAAGTTCAAATTTCTGTGTGACAGGTAACAGCAAGATGTTGGAAAAGGTGTTGCTTTCTTTCAGCAGATACAGGGAGGGTTTTTTTTTCCCTTTTTGGTTCCAGCTCCCTGAGACAGAATTACATCTATGTCTATCTGTAGCTGAGTATTAGTCTGAATTAACACTTGTTAGTTTCTGTTTTTTATCAATGCCTTATTGTTAATTCCTTCTCAATGTTTCCTGAGAACAATGCAACTGTGTTGAAGAGTTTAGTTGCAGGTGTTTTTCTGCTTTCTCTTGAATAAATAAATAAATAAATAAATAAAAGAGAGAGAGAGAGAGAATGGATAGGACCTCACTCTATTTTACGGTATTTGCAAAATTCCTATCGATTTCATTTAATATCATTGTAGGTAACCCATTGAAAGAAACACAGAGTGATCTTTCTCCTATCAACCAAGTAGTAGCTAAAGAGTAAACACACAGGATGCGGTGATGTGAATGACCCAAAAAAATAAAAAATAAAAATCTGCTCTACACAAAGGACTTGGGCCCAGAAGACATTTTAAGGAAATGTGAAAAACTTATTCCACTGGCCAATACACCTTGATTTCCATTAATGCTAGGATCATTTCATGACAGGCAGACAATATAGAAGATAGTCTAAATGAAAATTGCTTCCACTTAAAAGCCTTTTATATACAAACAAACAAAAAAAAAAACAAACTGCTGGATACTACCATCTCCCATCGTCCTGCATTTCCTTTGTCACTCTGAAAGAATATTGGGCTAGATGCACCAGCAGTCTGACCTATGAGGACATCTCTTATGGATTACAGCACAGTAAGGTCTGCATAGTTTAGGTATTGGAAAGCTGCTATAAGGTCTTCCTTCCCCTTCCTGGAAGGCCTTGTCTCTGGGCAGAACCCCAACTTTCTCAGCCTTTCTTCATAGGAAACGTGCTCCAGCCCTTTGATCAACTTCGTGGCCCTCCTCTGGACTTGTTCCATTATATCCTCGTCTTTCTTGTGCTGGAGGCCCCGGAGCTGAACATGGTACTCCTGGTGGGGATCTCATGAGAGCAGAGTAGAGCGGGAGAATCACCTCCTTCATCCTGCCAGCCACGCTTCTTTTGATGCAGTCCAGGATATGGTTGGCTTTCCAGGCTGCAAGTACACATTGCCAGCTCATGTTGAGCTTCTCATCAACCAACACACCCAGGTCCTTCTCCTCAGGGCTGCTCTCAATCCATTCTCCACACAGCCTGTATTTGTACTTAGGATTGCCCCAGCCCCAATGCAGGACCTTGCACTTGGCCTTGCTGAACCTCATCTCAAGCCTGTCCAGGTCCCTCTGGATGGCACCCCTTCTCTCCAGCATGTTGACCACACCACGCAGCTTGGCGCCATACGCAAACTTGCTTAGTGTGTACTCAATCCCCATATCCATGTCACCAACAAAGATCTTAAATAGTGATGGTCCCAAAACTGACCCCTGAGAAGCATCACTCATTACTGATCTCCACCTCGACATCAAGCCATTGACCACAACTCTTTGAGTAAGATGATCCAGCCAATTCCTTACCCACCGAGTGTTTCATCTTTCACATCCATGTCTCTCCAATTTAGAAACAAAGATATCATGGGGGACAGTGTCAAATGCTTTGCACGAGTCCAGGTAGACGATGTCAGTTGCAATATAATTAAAATAACTAAATATCAGTTTTCAGAAAATACGAATGAAAATAAATGGCCTTAAAAACATCTCTAATTCAGGCTCAAAGCTTTCTTTAATATATGCTGTTGACCTTTTCTCTCATCACATTTTGTTGCCAAATAAAAATGTCATTTCTAGAACAAAAATGAAGGAAAGCTATATACTGGTCTGCAGTGCCTCCAGGGTTTGCACTTTTTCTCTCACTATAAATCTCCTACTAACTCTTTCCTACCCTCAGTGTCTAATATTTTCAAGTAATAGCCACTTCCATGCTACCAACTACTCCTCCTAGTTAAGAGCTTTTTCTTTCATCTCCAAGCTTGCATAACTTTGCCTGTCACAGAAAAAAAGATACAGGTGAGATAGCAGGAGCGTAAAGAGAACATAAAAATAACTTCCTAGAATTGGGAGTTAAAAAATTGTGTCTTCCTCTACTGGTGAAAATAAAGAACTGTTACCTCCCAGATTAGGTCCATAGATTTCCTAGAACTGTCTGTACATTTCATAGTGATTCTCTTAATCTCGGTAACTTTTACTTTGCAAAGGCTGGCAAAGAGAGATGCAATTTCCTTTCATCTAGTTTAGTGCTAGCAACAAAAAATACATTCTTATACAAAAAGAAGTCTGAAAAACATGATGCATCTCCAGTGTATTAATCGGAGAAGAAAATATTACCAGCCCACTTTGTTTTATAAATAAAAACAACACATCCAAAATTCTTTTTTTTTTTCTTTTTTTTCTTTTTTTTTTTTTTTTTTTCCTCTTGGCTACGCTAAGAAGAACTGCACTTTTATCTGAAATTTGGAACTAATGCTTACATTTCCCAGGATCAAACTGTGTAGTTACAGAATGTACCAACTATCCACATGAAGATGTGAAATTAACATCTAATCAACTTGGCTTAAGAAGAGCAGCAAAACCACACTTTTTGTTAATTTTGATAACTGGTTATTCTAGCTAAACATGTAAATATCAACTCACCACCAAAATACCTACTTGAGTTACATGTTTGCGGCAACACTCTGCATAGAGACTTACTTATGAGGAAGAGAAAACTATAACTGGTTTCCAGTGAAAATAACAACTGACACCTTGTGAAAGACTTGAATTTAAGAAAAGTTATTTCTAAGGCCAAATTAGCCCTAAAACTTATATTTGCCCTCAATATCTCAACGTCACTAGGGATGCCCTAGAAAGATACCCTAGGGATTCCCCTGACACTGTGATTATTCTGCTATTCAATACCCCCAGCTATGCAGCATATTCAATTCCTCTCTATTTATACTAGCTTTCTGCATGGTTGTATACCATGCCTTGTTATCTTTTTCACCTTGTTATCCGTAGTAGTTGCCCTCAGACACATAATGTTCTCTTCACCTGTGTAAATTCGATGTCAGCTTGAGGTCAAGTTCAAACACACAAACACACAAAACTACGTGTCAGAAGTGTAACTGAACTCTGCATCTACACCTAAAATTTCTCCTGACTTCTGGGACAGAACCTGACAAATCCTATTTAAAAGAAAATAGCTCCAAGCTCAGCAGCTTGTTCATCAACTTAAATTCAGTTTTCAAGGTAGACAGGATACTGTTCTTGAAATACCTATAAGGAAGTTAGACCTGGATAACTATTTTGAGTTAATGTGATTCAACGATTGCCTCTTCAAAATGTCACTTAGCATATCTGCTCATTCATCTGAAATCTGCTTAATACAATAAAAAAATAAATAGATAAATAAACAGGACTTAAACATTTTGAAACTCAACTTAAAGTCAGGCCTCTGTTTAGTTTCTCAGCCATGTGGGACAGATTTTTAGAAAATCTGATTGTTCAATTTCTCATGCAAATCAATGAGAGTTGCAGATAACCAGATATCTAAAATAATCAGGACAATTTTTAAGTGTCTTCAGTGTTTCCTTTTTATCAATTTTATATATTACATTGCTAATAAATAGAAAATTTTATCAAAGGTATTAAAATTCTGGTTTACTTCACATTTTTTTCTCATTAACTCTTTGCAAAATAGTATTCTTATTTCTCCATCTTTTCCTGGTAATTTTTTAATTTCTTTTCCATTTGTATGTTTCTGGTTTTATTGTCTATAAATATGTATTAACAGATTAAAGAAAATGGATATAAAACCTCACACCTCATCTCTTCCTGTCTAGGTGCTGACTTTCAAAGAGCCATGATTTCATCATGGGAGTCCAGCACTTAAGTTGGAAAATATAATGTGTTGCCAAGAGCAATTTAATCTGGGAATAAAGCATCTCATTTCCCTTGGCAGAGGTCTCAGAAAAATATTTTAAAATAATATTTGCTGATCTTGCAGCATAGCTACTCCATTTTCTCCATATCAAGGCTCCTTACAGAGTACAAACTCTCATCTTTCATTATCAACAGATTGACTCTCAACTCTGTCTTTCCTAGCTGTTTTGTTGTTGTTGTTTTGTTGTTTAAATAATAAAAAAAAAACTCTACTTCAGTTGGAGAAGAGTTAAATTCAGTGTTCTCCTGAAGATCACTCTTAAAACTGCTAACTTAAATGACCCACTAAGAAGGCAATAAAAATATGAGAATCTTAATGGTATTTCTAAACCACGTGATTGTCCTATTGTTTCTTTGTGCTCCCCATCAACCCATCTGGATCGTCCTGTTTTTAACTGGGATAGAGTTAGTTTTCTTCATAGTGTCTGGTATGTACCATGTTTTGGATTTAGGAGAAAAATAATGCTGATAACACACTGATGTTGCAGAGCAGTGCTTACACTAGGCCAAGAACTTTTCAGCTTCTCGCATTGCCCCGCCAGCAAGGAGGCTGGGGGTGCACAAGAAGCTGAGAGGGGACACATCCAGGAGAGCTGACCCAAACTGGCCAAAGGGATATCCCATAACATGGCATTACACAGGCCAATGAAAACTGGGAGGAATGGCCAGAGTGGAGAAGGGGGCACACTGCTGCTCGAGGACTGGGTCATTGGTTGGTGGGTGGTCAGCAGTTGCATTGCACAACACTTGTTTTATATATGAGAATAATAATACATTACTACTTATTATATATCATTATATTATGTATTATATTAGTGTTATGTAAATATATAATTATTATAATTACTATATTATATTGAGAAAACAACATTGAGAGGGGATCTTATCATACTACCACAAATTCACCATCTTAGTTTAAAAGATTTCATGTTAAAAACTAAAAGTATAACAATTAAGTTACATCCATTCAGACTAAAGTTTTATTACAAAACTGTAGTATGAAAAAAATGAGGAATGACAGCTTTGTTCTTGCAGCTACTGTTAATTTTAAGTGATAGAAACTTATTTTAGATTGTTGTTTTCCTCAGTCAAATGTAACATGCCAGAGTTCTGAAAAAAAGGCAAAAAAAAAAAAAAAAAAAAAAAAAAAAAAGATTTGGATTATGTTTTCATGTGTTTCTGAATAATTAGTATTATATTAAAATTTGAAATACTTTTAAAATATCACTTAAGTACTTAAGTTGTAATAGTGCAAGAACAAATTCATACAAAGACAGAAAATGCAAGGGACACAGGGGACTTTACAAACTGGGTATTAAAAACAGAGGAAAAAAAGCAAAAGGCAGAGGCATGGGAGAAGATAGCCAGCATGAAATACTGGAGAAGATTTCTGTTTTGCAATGTTTTTTAATAACCAATCTGCCTGAAAACATATCTAATCCACAAGCTATCAGAACGTTGTGGATTGTGTTCAAAATCTGGCCATAGAATAAGGAATTATTTTTCAAAAAGTTTGATTTTATAACCTCTGAAATAGTAGAAACATCTAGAGCAGATTACTTTTAAACCATCATGTTATCCATCCATTCAAGTTAGATGATCCTTTCCCTACAATCAAGATTGACTTACATCTACATGTCATTCCAAATTAGAACAAATTGAAGTGCAAACACTAACAAGAGACCAAGATAGGTGGAACTTACAAATTACTGACCAAAAAAGATTAATATTAACTAATACAGTCAGTCGATACTAAGCAAATGGAGAAGCAATTGTGACATTAATGTGAAACACATTGATCCCTGATAATTGTGACAATGTTATTTGCATTTCTAAACAGCACTATACATTTACATAAACAATAGTATAACCATGTAAGTTCTCTGATGATGATATGTCACAAGTATAGACAACGTAACAGCTCCTTGAGATGTAGGAGATGGAAACCAAACAAACAATCAAAAAAAAAAATAAAACATCTTTTTCTGTGTCTCAGAACCTCCAACAGCTAAAACTTCAAAGAGACCTTGGTTTCCTGATACTTTTTGAAAACCATCAGAATTTAGACTCTTTATGTAATTCACAGAGAGCTGTCTTCTAAAAACCCTACACATACAGAAAGCTGAGGTAAGCAAAACTTAGGTCTCTGAGCAAAATCAATAGCATCAGGTACCTGGAAAAATTGCTCATGGACAAATTAAGGGTTAGGTAACAACTAAGCAGTGTTTGGCAAATTTCATCAATGCCTAAATATTGGATGCAAACATCTTAGTCTCACTGGGAATATATTTGGATTAATTACTGAGAACAGGTATCATTGGAGTAAGAAATTCTGAGGTTTTCAGAAGTGTCTGCAGTCCTGGAGATGGTGTCTTTGAACAGAATGTGCTCTCTGCCACTTTTTTTTTTTTTTTTTTTGACTTTGTAAAAAGTTATGTTACAGAAGTCTGACATGGCCACATGATACAACACAGTAGCTATGCATTGAGCAGTATATTGAACCATCAATCTTAAAATCTGCATAGTTGCATTACAGCAGTATGGCATCAAAAAAAAAGAATGAGCTCTTCTCCACAGAGCTAATTAGCCTAAGCATAGAGTACGTATGATGTGGCTGTATTGCCCCAGTACCAGCACTGCACACAATACCATTAACTCTGGTGTCTGTGCTCTGTTCTAAGCAACATAAAAATCTCCTTTCATAGCCTTGAAAAATCCTATCTTATAATGCACTTTAAAAATAAATAAAAAATCTGTATATATCTATCCTGCTTCACGTCTATAACCTGATAAACCTTCTCAGAGTTTTAAACAATATTTTATAATGTGTCATTATAAAATGACAACCATGTAGGCAACTATTAATTAGACTAAAAAATAGGCTTATATCCATATAATTAACTATATAATTCTTTTAAAGGCTTGGAAGCTGAAATTTTTAGAACAATTAGTAAAAATGCTAGCAATCATAATTGCAATACACTTTCTCAAATCTCAAGTCTCTGTATTGGAATTTAGAAGACTGAATGGATTTGCTTTCACTCTATAGCATAGCTGTACAATTGGGAAAAGATAAACATAGTTCACAAGTAAATTTATACAGACGGGGTCCAAAAGATATGGTAATGATTGTTGTCTAGTAGTGGATGTTGCAAAATGCTCTCAGGCATTAGGAAAAAAGATGCAATGTGCCAGTAGTACTTTCCTTTAATAAAGGGTAATCTATCAGGTGATTATGGTGGTTTTACTCAGATGGGCAGCAGAGCTCCACTATAACTGCTCTCTCACTCCCCCTCCTCTAAGGGAAAAGGGGGAGAAAATACGATGAAAAGGGCTCAAGGGTTGAGTTAAGGACAGAGAAATCACCCAACAATTATCATTACACGCAAAACAGATTCAGCGTAGGGAGATTAAATAAATTAATTGCCTATTACTAACAAGCTGGAGAAGTAAGAAACAAAGAAAACAAATTAAAAACACCTTCCCCCCATATACCCTTTTTGACCTTCTCCCCCTGAGCAGCATAGAGGAACAGGAGAATGGAGGCTGCAGTCAGTCCCTAACTCTTTGCCTCTGCCTCTTCACGCTCAATCTCTGCCCCTGCTCCATGTGGGGTCCTACCCACGGGATGCCATCCTTCCCGAACTGAGTCTGAGGGGGCTTCCTACAGGAAGCAGCTCTTCAAGAACTGCTCCAAATATGGGTTCATACCACAGGGTCCTTCTGTCAGGAGCAAACTGCTCCAGCATGGGTCCCCCGTGGGCAGCAACTCCCATCAGGTCACCTGCTCCCGTGTGGGCTTCTCTCCATGGGCTGCAGCTCTAGCCTGGGGCCTGCTCCTACAAGATTTCTCCACAGGCTGCAGCCTCGTTCAGGCCAGAACCACCTGCTCCACCAGAGGTTCCTCCACGGGCTTCAGCGTGGAGATCTGCTCTGCCGGGGAAACAATGGACTGCAGGGGCACAGCCTGCTCCACCAGGGGCCTCTCCACAGGCCACAGGGGAACTTTGGCTCTGGGGTCTGGAGCACCTCCTGCCCTCCCAGCCTTCTTCAAAGATTTTGGGTCATGAAGGATTAGTTCTCACTCTGCATTCTTCAAGCTGCTGTTGCACAGCAATTTGTTTTCCTTTTAAAATCTGCTCTTACAGAGGTGCAAACATCACTTACTGGTTCAGCTCTGGGCAGTGGTGGGTCCCTTTGGAGCCAGCTGAAACTGGCCCTTATCACACATGGGACAGCTTCTGGAATCTTCTCACACAAATCGCTCCTGTAGCCTCCCACTACCAAAACCTTGCCACATAAACACAATACAGTCATCTGAAATTATACATGATTTTAAACTTTGAAAGAACTATAATATAATTCAGTGTTTAAGAACTGAAAATTGACTCTTAGTTATCGTCCTGGATTCATCTAGAATACAGTTAATTTTCCTCCTCATAGCTGGTAGGTGTTTTGGATTTAGGATGAGAATAATGTTGATAACACACTGATGTTTTAATTGTTGCAGAGCAGTGCTTACACTAAACCAAGGACTTTTCAGCTTCTCGCTCTGTCCTGCCAGTGGGCAGGCTAGGGGTGCAGCAGGAGCTGAGAGGGGACAGACCCAGGACAGCTGACCCAAATTGGCCAAAGGGGTATTCCATAGCATCTGATGCCATGCTAAATAGATAGGGGTGGCTAGCCGGGGTGGGGGGCGTCTGCTCGGGGATACGGTGGGCATCGGTCAGCGGGTGGTGAGCAATTGCATTGTGCATCACTTGTTTCATACACGTTAGTAGTAGTAGTACTATTATCATTATTATTTTTTTCCCCTGTCTTAATAAACTGTCTCTGCCTCAACCCACAGGCTTCGTTTTCCTGTTTCTCTCCCCCATTCCAGAGAGGGAGGAGGGAGGGGGAGCAAACGGCTGTGTGGTGCTTAGGTGCCGGCCTGCCGAGATAAACCACAACAGCAGCAATGTAGTCATGTAACCAAATTAAAGCCTAAACTTTCAGCCCAGTCCTTGACCTGAATAGTGAGGGAGGATCCAGATCCTGGCATTTATACGTGATTGTTTATATGCAGCCAAAGTAAATACTGTAGTCAGAGGTCATGGGGCTAGATTTTGAAAAGTCCTGCATAAAGAAGAGAGCTCGGAAAAGCAAACTTATAAAACATTACTGTCAAGAAATGTAATTCTGATTGCTATATTCTTTATCTGTCATGACTAGACAGATTAAAATCTATGATAGCAAATTTGCCTTTAAGGTCATTTTCTTTTTTCTTTTATTTCTTTCTTTTATTTATTTTTATTTATTATTTTTTTAACAGGCTCTGTACTAATTTTCCTCACAGGATGACTAACAGAGATATGAACCTTTTGCAACTTTTGTAGTCAATTCATTAGGTCAACTCTAAGCACTAAGCACCAGGTTAGTTCTATTAGTGGTAAGGAGCAATTGACCTTAAAACATTGAAGCCAGGTAGATGAGCCTATTCCACAAGGTCTCTTGGCTCCACCCTTGTTAGGTGAAATCTGCCAGGTGTGGATCATTTGACCTTTGTTATATAGGAAGCATGAGGAGTTGTTATAAGGAATTGCTTCCCTAGGGGAGTTTAAGGCTCAGGTGATTCTATTTATTTATTTATTTATTTATTTATTTATTTATTTATTTATTTATTTATTTAGGTCTACCAGGGTGGAATGGACTCAGTGTTCCCTAGTAGGCTGCTTTTTCTTCAGGTTTTCTACTGTCTCTGTGAAAGAGTTTTAGATATTCTATGAGCTAGTTATGTTGGTGGTGCCTTCTCAGTACAGTAAAACCTTGGTGGTACTACTTCACTGTGAAGTAGTTTGGAAGTGACTCAAGTTCAGAATCTGACAGGTAAGTGTTCCTGGGTTCTGCAGTTGTTTAATGTTGAGGAGTTTGAGTGCTTCCTTCACCTTGTCTGTTTTTAGTGAAATTATTTACATGGATTCTATGCTTCCTTCCCAGCCCTAAAAAAAAAAAAAAAAAAAAAAAAGCAAAAAAGCTGAAGTGCATAAAGGTAAGCGTTATTTTGAAGAATTTTCTTAAGTACTTGTTAAGATTGAACAACAGGCTGTGTGAAAAAGGTGCCTTACTGTGAATTCAAATTTTGCCTTGTGGTAAATAGAAACAGATTTGTGTAGGTACTGGTGGCATTATTGTTAGTTATGCTAAGTGGCAATTGTAAGAATGTGCTGTTCATAAAAGAAATGCTGTCTTCACCATATGCCAGTCAAAAACCTTTAAATTTCTAGAAGTTATAGTTTCAAGGAGATTAACTTCTTTCTTCAGAAGGTTTTGTTGGTCATCTCCTTCTGACCCCTCCATAGACTGGCTCCCTGAAGAAAAAGTGTGAAAGGTGTAATTGTTAATAGTTTCTGAGGTAGGGTCAAGGAAAGATGTGTTTTCCCACGTTTTCTCTCTCCCTTTCTTCTCCTCCAGGCAAGCTATGGTAGCTTTCTAAAACTTTGACTATCCTTGGGATGTTCAGACCAGCATGTTCTTATTGTTATGTCTCCTGAATACACTTCAGGTTTTCTCTAAGGTGAAACAAATACTTAAGAGAGTCATCTAGAGATCTGTGCTGAGTCAGGATGGTTATGCGTGGCAGGGAGAGTAGGAGGATATGGGCAGGCATCTAGAGCAGGGAGCACCTCTACTGGAAAGACCATGAGGAACCCACAGTGGATGAATTGGCTAAACAAGTCTGGCAGTACGAAGAAAGTCTCTCCTCTTTAACAGACATAGACACAGAATTTCTAGGTTGGAAGAGACCTCAAGATCATCGAGTCCAACCTCTGACCTAACACTAACAGTCCCCACTAAACCATATCTCTAAGCTCTACATCTAAACGTCTTTTAAAGACCTCCAGGGATGGTGACTCCACCACTTCCCTGGGCAGCCCATTCCAGTGTCTAACAACCCTTTCGGTAAAGAAGTTCTTCCTAAGATCCAACCTAAAACTCCCCTGGCGCAACTTAAGCCCATTCCCCCTTGTCCTGTCACCAGGCACGTGGGAGAACAGACCAACCCCCACCTTGCTACAGCCTCCTTTGAGGTACCTGTAGAGAGCTATAAGGTCACCCCTGAGCCTCCTTTTCTCCAGGCTGAACAATCCCAGCTCCCCCAGCCGCTCCTCGTAGGACTTGTTCTCCAGGCCCCTCACCAGCTTCGTCGCCCTTCTCTGGACTCGCTCAAGCACCTCGATGTCCTTCTTGTAGCGAGGGGCCCAAAACTGAACACAGTATTTGAGGTGCGGCCTCACCAGAGCTGAGTACAGGGGGACGATCACCTCCCTAGCCCTGCTGGTCACACTGTTTCTGATACAAGCCAGGATGCTGTTGGCCTTCTTGGCCACCTGAGCACACTGCTGGCTCATATTCAGCTGACAATCAACCATCACTCCCAGGTCCTTCTCTGACAGGCAGCTCTCCAACCACTCATCTCCCAGCCTGTAGCTCTGCTTGGGGTTATTGCGCCCCAGGTGGAGGACCCGGCACTTGGCCATGTTGAACTTCATGCAATTGACCTCAGCCTATCGGTGCAGCCTATCCAGATCATCCTGCAGAGCCTTCCTACCCTCGAGCAAATTGACACACGCACCTAACTTTGGTGTCATCTGCAAACTTACTGAGGGTGCACTCAATGCCCTCATCCAGATCATCGATGAAGATATTAAAGAGGACTGACCCCAGTACCGAGCCCTGGGGAACACCACTAGTGACCGGCCTCCAACTGGATTTGACTCCATTTACCACGACTCTTTGGGCCTGGCTATCCAGCCAGTTGCTAACCCAACGAAGCGTGCGCCAGTCCAAGCAAAGAGCAGCCAGTCTCTTGAGGAGAATGCTGTGGGAAACGGTGTCAAAAGCCTTGCTGAAGTCAAGGTAGACCACATCCACAGCCTTTCCCTCATCCACCTAGCGTGTCACTTTGTCATAGAAGGAGATCAGGTTCATCAAGCAGGACCTGCCTTTCACAAACCCATGCTGACTGGGCCTGATCGCCTGCTTGCCCTGCAAGTGCTGCATGATGTCTCTCAAGATAATCTGCTCCATGAGCTTCCCTGCCACTGAGGTCAAACTGACAGACCTGTAGTTTCCCGGGTCAGTCCTCTGGCCCTTCTTGTAGATGGGTGTCATGTTTGCTAGCTGCCAGTCAACTGGGATCTGCCCCGATAGCCAGGACTGTTGATAAATGACGGTAAGCGGCTTGGCCAGCTCCTCTGCCAGTTCTCTCAGCACCCTTGGGTGGATCCCATCTGGCCCCATCGACTTGTGCACATCCAAGTGCCGTACCAGGTCACCAACCATTTCTTCGTGGATAGTGAGGGCCACATCCTGCTCGCCATCCCCTTCCACCAGTTCATGGAACTGGGTATCCAGAGAACAACCGGTATTGCCGCTAAAGACTGAGGCGAAGAAGGCATTAAGCACCTCCACCTTTTCCTCATCTCTTGTAACCAAGTTTCCCCCCACATCCAGTAAAGGATGGAGATTCTCCTTAGTCCTCCTTTTTGTGTTGATGTATTTATAAAAACATTTTTTGGTATCTTTAACGGCAGTAGCCAGATTGAGCTCCAGATGAGCTTTGGCCTTTCTAATTTTGTCCCTGCACAGCCTCGCAACATCCTTATAGTCCTCCCTAGTGGCCTGCCCACTTTTCCAAAGGTTATAAACCCTCTTTTTTCTCCTAAGCTCAAGCCACAATTCTCTGTTCAGCCAGGCTGGTCTTCTTCCCCGCCAGCTCGTCTTTGGGCACGTGGGGACAGACCGTTCCTGCGCCATTAAGATTTCCCTCTTGAAGAGCGCCCAGCCTTCCTGGACTCCTCTGCCCTTCAGAACTACCTCCCAAGGGACTCTACCAAACAGTGTCCTCAGCATCACAAAGTCATACAGGCCTTCGTCTCTGCTGTGGAGAAACATTCTGAAGAGCTCCACCAACTTAAAGAGAACTTCTCTTCCTCCCCACCTGTACAAGGCAGTGTCTCAGCTATCAGGGGTAAGTGTCCTGTGCAAGGAAGATGACAGAGTGGGTACCTGGCCTGTGCCACCCTGTAGCTTTACCTACATGAGTGACCATGAAAAGGACATGAGAAAATAGGACGGAAAATGAACTTTGACACTAGACGCATGGGTACATGAGTTGCAAGGAAAAACACTCAGGGGGAAAAAGGGGTTCTATCAGAAACTTGCTGCTCCAAATATTAGTGAGTGGTCCCCTGATCCGGTCTGCCAGGAACACGATTCAACAGAGCAGTCAACTGTTTCTCTAGCTTTGAAGATGCTGAAATGGTCCCTGGCTTACAAAGAACCAGTTCCCAGCCTGTCTTGAAAAATAGTTGCTTAGGGCTAAGATCTGGCTCTCTCTTCTGTTATGTGAACATCCAGAGAGACTCAGCCTCCCTTCTCAGTTGTGTTTGGTGCTGCCTTGTCCCAAGATTTTCAGTACTCAGTCGCGTAGCCCAGACTCTCCTATTTTGAGAGGATTGCACTCCCCTTACATAATATGGGAATCCCAGTTTTCTGTCTCAAGGATGACTGGTGTATGGCAGTTATAAATCATTGCAGATTGTGCTTGTTGTCAATTGCCACGTAAGTTAAGGCCATGCAAGTACCTTCTATGGCTGCTCAAGGGTAGGGTGGGGATCAGTCAGCAGGTGGTTAGCAATTGTATTATGCATCAGTTGTTTTGTGTATTATTGTGTTAGTAGTAGTACTATTATCATTATTGTTTTCTCTTTTATTTTCTTTTTTTTTTTTTTTTTTTTAAAAAAAAGTGTGTCTCAAACCCCACGGTTTTTTTTTTTTTTTTTTCCTGATTCTCTCCCCTATCTCAGAGAGGGATGGGCTATGGTGAGCAAATGGCTGTGTGGTGCTTAGCTGCCATCCAGGTTAAACCACAACAGTTACACATAGAATTAGGAAACTTTTGTCTGATGTGTAAAGCCTCTGGATGTAGGAATTCTTCCTAACAGGTCCCTCACAATGTTCCACATACACTCAGAGACTGAAATCCTGAATAAGACCTCCTATGAAAGAACAAGAACTCTTTGGGAAAAGGAAGAGGGCACATGGAACTGGGGAGAGAAATAGTGAGTAAATGAAAGATTTTTTTGCCTTTTTAGAAGTGTCAGTAGTCTGTGTAGTTTTGATTTTTACTTTGCCATCTATAAATGGTGATTACCTTCTTGAGAATTCTTGTTTTAAATTTCTATTTTACTTCCTGCTGCAGATTGTATGGCTTAAATGGACAAAACAACATAGTACTCCTTAGCCCTGACTGTGGAGTTTCAATAAATTAAGGCACTAAGAACCTAACACACATTTGACCACCCCATAGTGCTTTTCACTGTGATCAAAAAGTAAATACACTGGGTCTTTGTTTTCATAGCTCTGGGCCCAATGTGGTTGGCACAACTGGAATAGGTGATGGCGTGGAAATACTGCCAGTCACAGAAGGGGATCTGGCACTGTTGAAGAACCAAGGACAGAATACTGAACCCCAACACTGTCAGAAGCAAACTGAGGAAGCACAAGAGGTACAGTTATCTAGCATCTGCCAAAGATCACATCTCATAGGCATTTCATGGGACGAGGTAAATCTGCAGTACATGCCAACAGCAAAGCATACCTTTGCAGCAATGAGTGCTAAACACACACTGGGCTGTGCTAACAAGGATGGAGGGGAATGTTTGTTCTTCTCCAAGGAGGATGTGTGAAACAAAATCTTTATACGGTGCCTATCTTGGGCTCCACATTACAAAAAAAAAAAAAAAAGGCAGTGACAAACTGGAGTGAGTGCAGCAGTCAGCTGCCATGACCATCATGGGGTATGGAGTGAAGAGATTGAGGGATCTGACTGGATTCAGAAGTCTCCTTCTTTCTAAATTATTCAGTAAATCTATAATTCGAATGAAAAGAGATGTGATTAAAAAAAAAAAAAAAAACACTACCATCCGGGGGAAAAAAAAAAAAAAAACAGCTCCTGGGGTGGGGACAAACAAAGGAACTCAATTTGTACACACATTAGCATTTTATTTCTGATTAGAAGTATTTAGGCAGGTATTTTCTGAACATATACACTTCCTGTGCTTTAGTCACATTACAGAGCCATCTGAAAACATGTAAATGATACTATTTTTGGATGACACTAAATGAAATGATACATACGCCTTCTGCACATTAATTACTAATGAGTGTTCATTCAGTTCACATGGCAAGTCCAGATCTAACCTGGAATAATACCTCAAAATTGCATCCAAGTCTCACAACAACTACATGCTAAATCAAACCGTATTGCTTTCTGGCATTTGCAAATTTAGTCTAGACATAGCTTTAGATATACAGTGATTTAGAACTGACCAATTAGTTATGACTTACTATACAGTCAGCCGGGAAAAGAACCAAAAATCTCATAATGGATATGATTACAAAGGAAAGAATCAATTCAATATCAAGACTGGGAGTTGGTATGGGTAAACAATTACAATCCCATTAAGCAGCAGGAACAAACTCCAGCCCAGCTGGGGTATTAGAATCGTAGTTTGTTAAAGCTTTAAATGAAAAAAAAAAAAAAAAGTACACAAAAACTACAGATAGAAAACTAGGCCCTGGAAAATCAGGACACACAGTATACAATTAAGAATAAAAATGATTAAAAAAAAGATAAAGAAAAATTACATATTACATATTATAGCAGGTACAGATGCAGAAATAATCTAAAACATAAGTGAAACTAGGACCCAGAATGACAATTCTGATTGAAAGAGGGAAGAGGAAAATCTCTAGTTACCTATGGACCTGCTTTTAGCTTGTGATTGCAAGCACAGAACTATAGAACAGCTAGTAGATGTGAATGCAGCTATAGTTAAACAAAAAGAATAAGGAAATAAAACCAGAGAACAGTCACAACTCTTTTTTAAATTTGAACTGACTTTTGGGGATAGTCATGAAAAATATAGAGGCACTCTTCAAAGAACAGCAGTGTAAAGTTAAAGTAGACAACTTGACACACGCACAAAAAAAAAAAGCAAAACAGAAGTGTGGTAATTATCAGTCATCAAAAATTAGTAAAGATCTATTCTGATGGATAATCCCATATTCATCAGTTCTGGATTACTGTGATGAATTTCTATTTCACTCAATATGTTCTTCCATAAAAACTAGAGATAACTTTTAATATTCTAGTCATCCTAATGTACACAATTTCTGCTCTATTGATTTAACTGTATCAATAATTCCATTAAGAAAACTGCTTATAAAAGTACTTTTTCCATAATAAAAGCATGGCTTCCATTTAGACTCAGGAACACATCTGAGTATGAAGACAGTAATAAAAACTTGAATAAACCTCACATCCAAGAGATGTAAATAAAAATGTGAAAATGATATGTGGTTATATGTTCTTAAATATCAGTGTCTAAATCAACTCTAACAGGCAAAGTTCCTGGAACTGATCAGTATCTAGGGTTAGGGTTAAGGTAAAATTTAGGATTTAAGGAGTGTGAAATTACAGAATACACTGGATGAGTGGGATTGCAAAGGAGCTGGAAAAAAAAAAAAAAAAAAAAAAAAAAGAAAAAGAATAAAACTTGTCTATAAAATACTTTTGGTTGTTGGCACATTTTAATGGGATCCCTAGATGAGGTCAGTATTTGACTTGGGCACTGTCTATTGTTAGTGTTGCAGTTTAGAGAGAGAGAAAAAGCAGAGTCCTTGTGACTCTGGGTTTTCTGAGTGGCTGCCAAAGCAAGTTGAGGTCAAAATGCTCATAAAGATGCCAAAGGAATCTATTGAAAAGCTGCTCTTTTGAGCACTTTTCTGTGGGAGCCCTAGGTGGGGTGTGCATTGGACCTCGGCACTGTCTAAAATTAGGGTTAGCGTTGGAGAAAGCACAGACTCCTCTTGTGAGTAGGGTTGTGAAAGGTCTAACAAAGGTAGTTGAGTTCTACCAAAAGACTTCTGTTGCGAGTACTGACTGTTTCATGGGAGCCCTAGGTGGGGCAGGTGTTGGACCTGGGCGCTGTCTAAGTCTATGGTTAGGGTTTACAGAGAGAGGAATCACAGAGCCCCTTATGTGATTGTGGTTTCAAAGAGTCTTTTTAAACATGGTTGAAGTTCACCAAAATCTATTGTTTACCAACACTTTTTCATGGCAGCCACAGGTTGGGTGTTTTTAGACCCAAGCCTTCTCTAGGATTAGAATTAGGGTTTTGAGATAGAGTTGGCCAATTGAGTTGAGCCAATAAGTGATACTTGTGCCTTCCTGGTAATTATTTCATTTAACATAAAATATGCTATGCAACAGCTCTTGGAGATCAGTAAGGAATTTTGAAAACAGTGCAAAATCCCAGGTCTTTGAAGATGGAATAGGAAGAGGGGCTTCTAGTGCCAGGGCAGATTCCCCTGCAGCTCATGTAAAAGACCATGTTTGCGCAGGTTGCTCCCCTGCAAGTACCTCTTCAGAGACAATGTGCATGCCATAGCACTTGGAGAACCCTGTGGTGAAGCAGCTGCACATCGTCTGAAGGAAGCTCTAGCTTGTTGAATGCCCATGCAGAAGCAGGTTTCTGACAGGCACTACAGAAGACCTCAGAGATGAGCTCTTGCTGGAGCAGGTTAACTGGCAGGACTTGTGACCCATATGGGACCTACATTGGAGTACTCTAGCGTTTAAAGGACTTTAACACATTATATAGGCCCATGCTTGAGCAGTTCTTGAAGAAGTGCATCTTGTACAAAGTCCATATTAAGTTAGTTCATGAAAGACAGTATCCCTTAGGATGGACTTCATGTTGGAGTCGGCAAAGAGACTGCAGAGATGTAGCATTATGAATGGACTGTGACTTCCATTCCCCATCCCCCTGTGCCAGCTGGGAAGAGAAGGCTTGAGAAGAGCCTGTGGAGAGGAACCCACACAGGAACAGGAGGCCTGGGGGGATCTGGGGGCACCTGGCAGCCAGCCAAGGTTAACCTTTGTCAACCTCTCATGGTTTCAGGACAAGTCCACATACCACCTTTTCTGCAAAGGAGCTTAACACCTATTGCTGGTCCTTGGTGTACAGGCATAAAAAGATAATTCCCGGAGGACTTTGCATACAGGTGTTTTTGTGTGTGACTTCAACCTTGGTTCCACATGAGAACTATTTTTACACTCAGGTAGCAGCTGCAAAACTCAAAGTACAGATCCGAGGAAAATTTAAATCATAGAGAACACCTCCGGTGTACCACATCACTAATGTGCTCTTTGCATAAAGGCCAGAAACAAAACTGATTCTCATGAATGTCTAGTTATTACCCGTTTATTACCCTTTCCCTACATATTTGTTTAGTAATAAAAAAGTAAAAATATATCTTTGTGCTAAAAGCTTTCTAACAAAATTAATCCAGGAATCTTAATCAAAGGATGGCACTATGACGGTATATTCAGTAAAGCTTCAAAAGCAGTGAATGGAGAAATATGCAATTATTTGTTCATTTTTAAGGCATAAATTTAGATTTCCATTTATTTTGGGCATGTTATTAATATTTTTTAACCCTAAATATTGACTGAGAAAACAGAATTTGATGTGGAATTGGTAATTTGGCAGAAAAGTAATGAGAAGGGAGCCACCAAAATACATTCAACAGCAACTATGACATCCCTGTTTTTGCAAATAGTGAAGTTAGTGGAAGCCCAGGCTAACACCTGTGTAGAACATGGAAGAGACATCAAAAACCCAGAATATGACAACACTGTTGGCTTTGTTTGTTTGTTTGTTGTTTTTTCTTTTTTTCTGATTATCCCTCATTTCTTTATTCTCCCACTAGACCAGGTAAAAGAGGGAGGTACAAGAGATGTCTCTGCTGATTTTAACCAACAGGAAATAGATCCCTGGATTTAATTAAAAAGTCTCAGTCTCATTACAACTTCTTCTATGCTTTTTTTTTTTTTTTTTTTCATCTTCAAAGCTTACAATGCCGATTTATGTATCAACACTGCATCAACTGCAGCCCACAATTCCTGGGCTCCATCAAAAGAGCAGTAGCCAGCAAGTTGAGGGAGGTGATTGTCCCCCCGTACTCTGCCCCTGTGAGGCCCCACTTGAAGTACTGCATCCAGGTTTGGGGCCCCCAGGACAAGAAGGGTGTTGATCTGTTAGAGCAAATCCAAAGGAGAGCCACAAAGGTGATCAAGGGGCTGGAACACCTCTCCTACGTAGAAAGTCTGAGGGAGCTGAGGCTGTTCAGACTACAGAAGAGAAGTCTCCAGGGGGACCTCATTGCAACCTTTCAGTACTTGAAGGGAACTTACCTCAAGTACTCACCTTGAATACTGTGTGCAGTTCTGGGCACCACAATGCAAAAAGGACGTGAAACTCTTGGAGAGTGTCCAAAGGAGGGCTACAAAGATGGTGAAGAACCTAGAGGGGAAGACATATGAGGAGCGGCTGAGGTCACTTGGCCTGTTCGGCCTGGAAAAAAAGGAGGCTGAGAGGAGACCTCATCACGGTGTACAGATTTCTCACGGGGGGGAGTGGAGGGGCAGGCGCTGTTCTGTTCTCTTAGTGATAGGACCCGAGGGAATGGTGTCAAGCTGTGACAGGGGAGGTTCAAGCTGGATATCAGGAAGAGGTTCTTCACTGAGAGTGTTGTCACTAACTGGAACAAGCTTCCCAGGGAAGTAGTCACGACACCAAGCCTAGCTCAGTTTAAGAAGCATTTGAACTGTGCACTTAGTCACACGGTCTGAATTTTTGTGCAGACCTGTGTGGTGCCAGGACTTGGACTCGATGATCTTTATGGGTCCCTTCCAACTCAGGGTATTCTATGTTTCTATGATTCTATGACTCTGTTATTATAAAAAAGATGGGGAGCAACTCTTTATTCAATCGGATAATGACAGGACAAGGGGGAATGGTTTTAAACTAAAAGAGGGGAGATTTAGATTAGAGGTTAGGAGGAAATTTTTCACTCAGAGGGTGGTGAGGCACTGGAACAGGTTGTCCAGAGAGGTTGTGGATGCCCCATCCCTGGAGGTGTTCAAGACCAGGTTAGATGAGGCCCTAAGCAACCTGATTTGGTGGGTGGCATCCCTGCCTATGGCAGGGGGGTTGGAACTAGATTATCTTTGAGGTGTCTTCCAACCATGACAACCATTCTATGATTCTATGATTCTGTGATAACACACAATACTACTATTGCTGTCTGTAGATGAGAATTGATTTGATGCAATTCTCATTTGTTTTTGAGATTCTGTCTTCCATCAAACAGGCATAAAACTTTTACTTTTGTAAAGCATTTGCATATACAGAACATGTGTTTGAACTCTATTTCAAGGCAAACTATTTATACAGTCTAAAATAAAAGGATCAAAAGTAAAAGAATAGAGAGAAAAGACTGATTGGCTCATGGGGAGGGAAGTTTCCTGTATTTAGTTTTAGGATTTTTTTTCTTAATTATAAGATTTATAAGGACATTAAGAAATACAGAAGACAAGAACTGTATCAAATCAGTTCTCAGTCAGGAGCCTCTCTAGTTCATAGCTGAAAGTGATTTGATATCTTGCTTCATTTTCTCTCATCTGTTACACATTCAGACAGCTCTAACAAATTTTTCAGAAGGTACTCTCACTATGTCATGAAATATGTTTTTTTTTTTTTTTTTTTTCTTGTAATATATTTAAGAATTATTATGCACTGAGGTAACTTTGTTTTAGGGTAAACTCCTAATATGCAATTTGTAACACATCAGATAAGGAATGTTAGAAACATCTGGACCTCTCCCTCACGTTAAGAAATATATTCTGCTTTCAAAATCTGTATGGAATTGATTAAATATCTCAATTTACAGGACAGTCCTATTACTCTTTAGTCTCTAAACAGAAGTTATAGCCTGAAAAATACATTTAGTTACTAGAATTGCACACTGCACTTCCATATCACTCCATTTCAAAAGTCACCAGGTATAAATGTCTATTACCCATCCCTAGCCCTAGTCCTTGAGCAAAGATATATGGCACCATTTTCAGGTAAAGCTTGGTACCACTATTAATTAGTAACGACATTACTTCAGGTGTGTCAGCAAGTAGTGAATATATGATTCATTTATCTAACAATTTCATGAAATCAACAAAAAATCTCATACTTTGCACTGACATTTCCCAAGCTGCCACAAATACCCTGCAGTATCACTGCAATGTTTCTGAATAAATGTAAGGTGGAAAACAAGTAGCAAGGTATTCCTACCACAGCCCTGACTAAGTGATGAAAGAAGCATTGGCTGCTGTAAACTACCAATCTGCCTGTATCAATTACTTGCCTGCCCAGGGGAGATCAGTTCTGCATTTCCAATACCATTGAAGTTTACCAAATGAAAAATAGAAAAAGTGTAAAACACTGAAGTTTGTCGTCATTGCTGATTTATCATCTTGTGTGTTTTTCATACAACTGAAAAAAAAAATAAATACATATATATTCTCTAAAATGGTTAACTTTGTAAGCCATTGTTGTCTGGCATTGTAAATGATTTTTTGTTGTTGTTGTTTTGTAATGTAAATAGAAAAATCGTTCTTAGTAGTCATGATGCTACCATGCCTGCGTTCATTTTGGTTAAATTATTTCATACTGTAGTACAATGCTTTAGTTTAAAATGTGTTTACCCTGGGGGGATGGGATGAATAGGTATGTTCACAGACAGCTACTGAACTTCAAAGCCTTTAGTAGTCTAAACTGAAACATGGTAATTAAGAACTTAGGTTGTGAACTGCACTAGTTTTCAGTTTGTCTGTTTCTGCTAAAAGGATATTAATCTTTGGGCTAGCACACTGTTTTGCCAGAATAGTGCCTCACTAAATCCAAATGGGCTTATCCCCTCCAACTGGTTTAACTGCAAGGTGTTAATTCAGCTGCTAGACATCCCCAGGATTTGCAACATTTGTTTGGGTTGCTCATTGTGCTCAGACCTGCTATCTAACATTTTTATGGTGATCTGTGCCTTTAAATGGGTTTCACTGAAGACCTTTCAATAAACATATAATTGACTTTTGAGATGTTGGCTTGATTTAGGGACAAAAAAAAAAAATAAAATTCATTTTGAGTGGCACAGTGCAACTCAGTTTTGGGAAGAGAGAATCGGTTGGCTTTATTGCTATCATAAAAATGAACACTTTGGTGACCACCAATTTAGAGTTTTGCTTTGTTTTGTTTTTTAGGGTGTAAGTACTTCTTTGTCCTGCACATAGGGATACATTGCCTTTAAATAGTAACATCATGGAACAATTAAAGAGAAAATGTCTCTATATTGATAATCTGTTTCCTAATCATTCAGTTTTTCTGATTGAAACTGCAAACAGTGTGTGAAAGAATAGACTAGGGAAGGATGCATAGAAGGCAATAGGAATAAATACATCCATTACACTTTCTGAACACTTCAATAGTTCTAGAATTTGTCACAAAGTAGGACTGAATTAAAATGATAAATACAAAAGAACAAGACAAGCATGCAACGTGGAAGAATTCTGGCCTTCTCTTGTGTCTTGACCTTACACTAGGGTTTGTTTTTGCATTTGTTTTCTAGGCATTATTTTTTACATAATGCTAACTATTTAACAAGTAGGGCCAGACCAAATTCATGTCATATATACTGTGGAGGAATCATGGAAACAGAATTTGATAAGTAATTTAGAATATCAGAAAGCAACCTCTTTGATTGGTTTTCAGGTATGTAGGGTCATCATAGATTTGAAGTCTGAATCTGTCTGACACTAATTGTTTGTTCTTATTGTACACCGACTACGTGTCAAGTTGCCTAAATTCTCATCAGCTTGTTGCTCTTAAACTTGGGCTGTTTATGTAGGTTAAATGAATATACCTTATTTAAAAAGACAAGACTTTATTGCAAGTCTAATTGAAAGTCTAATTAAACAGTTGTTTTCAGCCCAGATTTAACTATTACAGAAAGAGAAAGAAAATATTACTATTACATAAAATGTGCCAACAATATCACAGTTAAAAGTGTTATGCACTCTTTTTGGACATTCCCATTGCACCTCTGAGTTCTCAACTTCAGATAACCTCAGTCTTGGGGAATTTTGCGTTGGGTGATCTAAAGTCCTTTCTGGAAGAAATTTGATGTTGACAATGAAGATTTCTTCCTCTTCATCCTGGGATCTACTCAGGATTGTTTTTCTACATTTTCTACTACACATTAGAAATTACTCTTTCTTCACTGCTATGTAATTCCATGATTCAACCCCAAATTTGGTATATATGGTATACATTACATGTTAGCTACTTATTGTTATCCCTGAAATGGTTATACCTAAGTCCCCGGGATGCAATCATTCAATAACTGATATTTAACCACTGTTAAATTATTTATAGCTTTAAGTAGTCTGGTAACTTCTTGTGCCTGCACTTCTAAGACCTCTACTATAATCGCCTTTACTCCTCTACACTGCATTTTTATTCTAGGGTCATAAATAGTTCATTCCACACATCATAACCACCTGCTATTGCTGTCTATTGTTTACAAAGAGTACACATAACAATAGATGTCATACCATGCAATCAATCAAAGCTAAGCAAAAGCTAAAGGAAATGAGGTAACAGTCACCTTGTTAGGACAGCTGTTAAAAGTAAACAAGCTTAAAGAAACTTCCATGTAGTCCAAGTCCAGGTAAAGCCTCACAAGCCCTGAGGTTGTCATTGTTAGCATAACACAAAACTTGTGGGCTGTTGCTGTAAAGGCTGCACCATATTTAGTAAGCTACAAGTCTAGTCTGTCTCTTTTTTTTTTTTTTCTTTTTTTTCCTCTTTTTTGTTAGATGTTAATGTTTATTTCATACCAGGAAATGGCAGTGCTCTAGGAAACACTTAGGTTGTTGCCTAAATTTCACAATTAAGATTTAAAATATGAAGTTTGAAAGAACTCAGTAATTTTTCACCATGTTATTGTAGGGGCTGATATGAAAATTATTGCATAGGAGTGCTATTGCCATACAGAAAGGCATGTTTATAGTAAAGGGCCTTTTCCATATTCAAATCAATTAGTAACAAATATTGATGTAAGAATATTTTTACCTTACTAGTTAGTCATCATTTGAACATAAATATATATGCAAGATCATAAGTATTTGCTCACAGGTTTCAAACTTAAAGTACAAGGGTACTCTATAACCCCAAAAGTAGAAACTCCCCTCAGAGGATTGCACTTGTAGCTAGAAAATGAGTGGTATCACACCAGTGTTGTGTCTGCTGATGAGCAGTGCTGGCACAGCATCAGGACTCTCTTTAACCCTCCTAGGGTGTGGGCCAAAAAATGAGAAAGGAATATCACCAGGGCAGCTGACCTAAACCAACCAAAGGGATATTCCATACCATATGATGTCACACTCAGCAATAAAAGGTGGAAAAAGGAAGAAGATTGGAGGGGTGAGATCCCGTTGAAAAAACGTCTATCCTCCTGAATACCGGCTACATGCATTGAGGCCCTGCTTCAAGGACGTGCCCAAGCATCTCTCATTTGTGGGAAGTAGAGAGTAACTTCTTTCCTCTGCACTTCCACACAGCCTTTACTTTTTTTTTTTTTTTTCCCCTTCTCCCCCTTCCCCTTTTTTCCCTGTAGTTAAATTGTTTAATTAATAATAATCTTTCCTTAATAATTATTCTTTCCCTTTAATTAAGTTATTCTTACCTCAACCCGTGAGTTGTTCTTTCCTTTACTTCTTCCCCTCCTCTTCTAAGGAGGGGGAGGGAGAGAGCGGCTGTGGTGGAGTTCAGCTGCCTAGCATGGTAAAACCACCACAATATCAGAACTTTTACTGTGTGGAACAGCAAACGCTGTATAGGTTTCTTGGCAGAAGTTTTTCACCTCTACAAGGAATACAGATAGTGAGCCCTCAAAGTGAACAAACAATGAAAGTATGGCAAAATTCAACTCTTAGTAAAGGATGGCAACTACAACTTCAGCTATAGAGGTCCTGTGAAAGGAAAATGTAAAAAAGGATCAAAGAGGTGAAAATGCCCTAGAGGTGTCCTGGGATTACAGGTGTAGCAGCTGTACTGGGTGTCCGTGTCCTAGTGCTGGCAGCAGGGGCGGCCCCTGTGAGGAGAGGCTGCCCTTTGACAGACACAGATGGTGCCAGCTGGCTCCAATGAGCAATACTGAAGGGCACTGCTGAGTTTGGCCACCAAGGCGGTGGCACCTGTGGGGAAAAAACTTAAGAAAGAAGAAAAACAAACAAACAAACAAACAAACAAACAAAAACCCACCACCACCACCAACAAAATCACTGGAGTAGGAGTGGAGAAGGGATGAAAACATGAGATACAGCTGAGGGAACATCAACGTCAGAGAAGAAGGAGCTGAAGGAGATTCCCTTGCAGCCTGCAGAGAGTACTACAGGGGAGCAGCTATCCATGCTGCAGCTTGCAGAGTACCCCACCCCAGAGCAGAGCAGATAAAAAGTGCGCAGAGGAAGGAGCACATAGAGAAACTGCTATGTACTAACTGCCACCCCACCACACACACCCATTCCCCCCTGCTGCTCGGGGTGGAGTAGAGGAGTCAGGAGTGAAGCTGGGCCTGGGAAAGGGGAAAAGAAAGGCATTGCTTTAATGTATATTTTTTTGTTTGTTTGTTTCCCTCTGGCTAAATTATTATTCATTTGTTTATGTGTTTGTTTTTAATTGGAAGAAAGTTATGTATTGAGTCTGTTTTGCCCACAACAGTGCAATAACTGGAAAAAGATCTGCCTGTCTCAACGTGACCCACAACCTTTCTTGCTTGGGTCATTCCTATTTTCTTTCTCTTTCTTTCTCTGTTCTTCTGAGTCAGAGACTATACATGCAGCTGGGTGGGAGCTGTTAACCATGATTCTGTTAACCATCAGAGAGGTGAAGGAAATTTAATGTTACTCCATTTTGTCTTGCTCGGGTTAATGAATATGAGAAAAGCAATGCTGTAATAAAAGAGGTAATAAGGTTAATAAAATAATGGCATAGTTTTGTGATAGGTGAAAATGAATATATAAAGATGGCCCAAATCATTCTGACTAGGATTAAGGTGCATAAGCAGAAGGGCTAGTTATGTTTAAAGTATAAAGGTTTAATTACACAGTTTATGGGAAGATCACATTGTTTGTAGCCTTGGACAGAAGGTGTTAGGTGTGTGGGGGCTACAAGGCTTAGTAGGGGATTAGAAGACCTATTAGAAAAGGTTTCAAGTGGTGAATATGTTTACTCTTCTTTCTTCAAGGATGAAAGAGGACTGGATTACAGTGTATAAATGTTTAAAAGGGTCACACATGAAGACCTTGAGAAAAGTCTGTTCTGATTCTAAGGGATTATTATAGCAGGAAGTCATTGCTCTGAAGCTAGTAAATAGTCCTTCAGAATCAGCAATATACTGGATTGATATGCTTGTGGATTTCAAGAAAATGTACAGTTATTTTAATTATTGTAATGATTTTGTTAGGAATGGTAAACATAGCTGAAGATTTAAATTTATTTTTAGCTGGTGATCATTAGGATCATAGAATAGAAGCATATAATCATTTAGAGTGGAAAAGACCTCTAAAATCATCTGTTCCAACCTTTAACCTAGCACTGACAAGTCCACCATTAAATCACAAAAAGTATAAGGTATGTAATAGCAGATGAATATCTGAATTAAAATTACTTCTATTCTTAGAATATTGGGAAGGTCCTCATAATATAAATTATTTATTTTTGAGTGTTAGAGACTGTATTAATCAGGAACTTTATGGATATATAAAACACCCATAATTTTATGATCTCTTCCTGCAGAAGTGGTTAAATATGTTTATGAACACATGTAAGTTGACCTCAAACTTTTTTTTCCCCCCCCCCTGGAAAATTTGTCCAGATACCCGTGAAAATTTATATTTGCATACAATTTTCTAAGAAAGCCCCCGTAATTCCATAGCAGATTTTCAGAACAGTCTGGCAGTGCTGGAATTATTATACATGACATCTGCTGTAGACCTGTTGGGTCAGCCCAGTAGACTTTGCAAATGCATTTTGCTCTTCATCTGATAGACAATAGATTCATGTGTGTGTTCTATCCACAGATGAAGTCAAAACATAATTATAAAGAAATGGGTAGTGAAAGTGATCAGAAAAAAAAAAAAAAAAAAAAAACTATTCTTGAAAATACCTCAAAAAGTGTATTCTCACCAAAAAAAATAAAAAAATAAAAAATAAAGCAGTACTAAAAAAGTCAGAAACCTAAGTGCTTTTTTCTCACTTTTCCCGTGATGTAATTTAGTAGTAAAAGTAAAATAAGTAAAATATAACAAAAAAAGACATTTCTTTTGCACTCCATTTTACAGAGTGCATTGATTCCATAAATTTGAGCACCCTATACAAAACAATTTTAGTCACATTTTATCTAACTATACTGTGCAGTGTTCTAATAAATGTGCATTTGTGTGAATTACAAGTGGACTTTACTAGGTATTATAAAAATACAAATTAAATAATCCTTAGACTTTTCTTATTCATTCTCACAAGTATGTTCAGTTAAATATTTGTGTTCTCTGGGCTATGAATGTTTTCTATACTCAATGCAGGAAGGGGAAAGCACCCTGCGTACTCTACCACTATTTTCTGAACTAATTTAAGAATAGGTTTCTGTCTGGTTATTTTAACATAAATACATTCATGGTGGTACAACAGACTTATTTCATCTTTTCAAATAAAATCAGAAATTACAAAATATCTTAGTTCAAGCTGCTATGTTGTGGACTGAATGGAAAAATGTGCTCTGAAAATACTAAGAACTCAGTCACTGGTGACTTGCACTGTTCTTAAAAATCATCTATAATATTTTACTGTGATTTATGTAAAGATAGCATACACATAACCAATAAAAGAAAAGCACATCTTTTTCATCTTCAGAGTATTTCTTATAATCACAAAAAATGTTTTCAGAATTACTTTAATACTCACACTGGAATGCAGCATCTGCCTAAGCAGATGTAGAATAAGACACCGAGTTCAGCTGGTATAATAACCCTTTAGAATCCTTGTACTTTATAGAAATAATCTGCAATTCCTTTTGGCTTTACTAAAATTGAAATTGTGCTTTTAATTCTTACATTCATAGACTCACAGAATTGGAAAATATCCTGAGTTAGAAGGGACCCACGAGGATTATTGAGTACAATTCTTGACTCCACACAGGGCTACCTTTGAGTTAAACCACATGTCTATGAGCATTGTCCAAATGCTGTTTGGGCTAGAGGTAATGATCACATCCCTGGGGAGCCTGTTCCAGTGTTTGATCACCTTCTTGGTTATAATAATAATAATAATAACATCTTCATATCCAATTGGAACTTCCCCTGCCATGTTTTTAAGCCATTCCCTCATGCCCTACCTGGTCACCAGAGAGAAGAGATCAGCACTTTGGTCTCTACTCCCCTTCATACGGAAGTGTTAGACAACAATGAAGTCAGCCCTCAGCCTCTCCCAAACTGAAGAAACTAAGAATCCACAGCCACTACTCATATATCATACCCTCTAGCGTTTTTTGTTGTGTTTTTTTTTGTTTGTTTGTTTGATTGTTTGTTTTTGGTTTGGTTTGTTTTATTTTCACCATCTTTGTTGCCCTCCCTTGAACACATTCAATATTTTATCCTGTTTATTCAATAGGATAATATTTTGTTATCCTTATATTGTGGAACCCAAGACTGCACAATAGAATCAAGAGAGAATATTGCTGATCACAGTTAATGATTTGCTGGGAACGAAAAAGCTAGCGATCGTACCTCTTAATAATCATTCTTAAGCAGAGGCTAGAAATATACATCCTGAATTCTGCATACAAGCTCTGTAAATGATGATGAGACTGACCTGAGCCATGTTTAAAAAACATTGAAATTCCCAGACAGAAAAGATATTTCAAAACTATAAACTGAGTTTTTTAGACTAAACTATATATAACACAGTAAAGTTATATTACTTTTGCAAATTCATTCTCACTTATGTAACACGCTGTATATATGTATATTTTTTCATATATTACAATATATTAATTTCACTTTAAGTGAGACATTTTGTAAAAAGTAATATTTTTTTTAATATATTTTCAATTTTTAATTGAATAAATTATTATTCAATCAGTTCTGCTTACAAGACAGGACATCAACAGGTAACTAAAGAATACTTGATGATATTAAGATTGCATTTTTTGTTAAGGCTTCTTGAATGTTTGATAACATTAAGATTAAATTTCTTGTTAAGGCATTTTGTACTGATAAACTGAGGCAGAGATCTACCCTTTTCAGCCAGAAGACATTTCAGTTTTACTAAATTGCTTAGTCCATTCTGATATAGGGAAGGATTAATTTTCAAATAACTTTAATAAGTTTTACCTGTGATATCCTTTTTAACAAAAAAACTCCAAAATGGAAATTGGAAATTATCAACCCTGATTTTTATTTTTTTTTTAATGTAAAGTTCTAATTTATCCTGAGAATTTTAATGTGACAGGAAAAAAATAAAACTAAAACTGTACCTTTTTCTGTAGTAAAACAGCTTTTAAAAAGTTTCACTCAATCCTGTCTACTACTACGACATTCATGTTCATTCTAGTGAAGTTATGCATCTCCCTGAGGTTTATATTCTATCCATCTTACATTGCTGAATCCATTTAATCACAAAAACAAGGCTTAGTCTTTGCCATCAATTTTAATTTACAGGCACTTTTCAAAGCCTCCTGCTCTCGGATCAACCCTATTCATTTTCTACTTGTTATATTCTTGAAATTGTATGTGTGATACCTTAAGCTTTTTAATGTTAGATTTCATTTGTCATGTGTGAAGCCAATTATACAGTTGACTCTTATCTATCTGAACTCCTTTTGATGCATGCGGTCTTTGCTAACTACTTCCTCAAAGTTCTGAATAATCAGAAAATTCCGCAAGTTTTTACCTGTTTTTTCTGCCAGGAAATTTATACATAATTAGAGGATTTGAGCAATGATTTTCTATCATGTGTTTGACATATTTCTTCCATGTACCACTACCTACTTGGATCTTCAGTAATGAACAGTGCAACTTCCCATTTTTGCCAAAAAAAATAGTCTTCATATGATATTTTTAAAATCAGCTTTTCATCCTTTGTCCTTTTTCACTCTGGCTGCCAAAGCAAAGCAAACATGTTCCTGTAATTTACCAAAGGATTAAGAAAATCCTAGTAAATGTTCTCATCTCAGCTACCATTGTCATAATTTCTTATCTCTTTCAAAGAGGTAAAGAGGTTGGTTAGGCAATATGTTCCTTTTTCTATATTCATTTGGGAGATCTTCTGTTATCTCATTACTGTACAGGTGTTCTTTTGTGCTATTGCTCAATATACCTTATTAGTTTGCTTACTCTAGAGAAAAAATGCCCTAGTTTTTTTTTTTTTTTTAAAAAAAAAAAAAAAACAAGAACACAGGATAGGTTAAGGTAGATGGAAAATAAAATAAAAAAAAAAAGACCAATAAAAAAAATGAGTTTCTGTAAAACACTCAATTTGTCCCTGGTTTGCAATGAGTTTTTTTTTTTTTTTCTTTTTTCCCCTGTAATTTTAAACTAGCAGGACTAATCAAATAGTGAGTAGGAGAGTAATAGCCACTAAAGTCAAATGACCCACATTGGACAAAAAAACTACTTATAGGTACTCATATTTTGTTTCCAAATTCTGACTTGTGTATAAAATAAAGCATATGATCTGTACACCAAACTAAACCTTCTTCCACTCTTTTAAAACCTTGAGCTATTCTACTGATCTAAACCTACAGACTTGAGTTTCAGTTTACATTTACTGAGAAGTGAAGGGGGAAGGAGAAAGAATCTGCATAGCAAGAATTGACTGCAACTTCCACTGTAAAGACAGAGTCTGAATAGAATTTTCTATATTATGAAGTTTGACTATACAATTCTTAGATATTATTAAGTAAAGGCTAGATATGTAAGAGCCATGTGAAGAATTTAATGGTAAATGCAGTTTATATCTTGTTTTGACAACAAAAATATCATATGATGAGGAAAAACTCACTTTTAAAAAATAGATTAAAAAAAAAAAAAAAGCTACTCTACAGAAAGTGAGTTGAACTTGTCACTGCTTTCCAATATTGATGAACAAATACATGAGTAGGCTATTACCATCATAAGGATTGAATAATCCCTGAGAAATGGTTCAGCCAAACCTAAATCTCTCTTTCCCAACAATGAATTTGTAGTCTGATTGGAAATAATATAATATTTGTAAATAGTTTAAAGGGGAATAATTCATTAGACATATTACTCCAGCTTGTTTTGTACTGTTTTCCCTCTCTTTTTATTTCTTCTTTCTTACTATTTGCAATACATGATTTCATTGATGTCATTACATATTTTGGTACAAACTTGGAATCTCAGTTTAAAGGGCCTTTGGATAACTATATAACACAGGTAATTATATATTATAAAGATCATTGTACCATGGCTGTACATGAACTGGCTTTTTTTTTGCTATTTTCTGTTATGTTTCTAGTCATACAAATATACAACTTTTAGACCAGAAAAGCTCACTTTTAATGTATAGAGTTATTGTGGTTTAACCCAGCCGGCAGCTAAACACCACACAGCCGTTCGCTCACTCTCCCCCCTCCCTCTCTGGAATGGGGAAGAGAAAAGAGAAAAACTGAAGCCTGTGGGTTGAGATAGAGACAGTTTATTAGGACAGAAAATAAAATAATAATAATAATAATAATATGTACAAAACAAGTGATGCACAATGCAGTTGCTCACCATCCACTGACCCAATCTATCCCCAAGCAGCCGGCCCCCCCACCCGGCTAGCCGGGTTTAGCATGATGTCAGATGGTATGGACATCCTTTAGCTAGTTTGGGTCATCTCTCCTGGGTCTGTCCTCTCCAAGCTCCTGCTACACCCCTAGCCTGGCCGCTGGCAGGACAGAGCGAGAAGCTGAAAAGTCCTTGTCTTAGTGTAAGCACTGCTCTGCAACAATTAAAACATCAGTGTGTTATCAACATTATTCTCATCCTAAATCCAAAACATTGCACCCTACCAGCTACTGGGAAGAAAATTAACTCTATCCTAACTAAAACCAGCACAAGAGTATATTACTAGCCATAGGGAGGGTCACAGATGGCTATGACTATTACAATATAAGGAGTGGGAAAGCAATAATAAAAATACATTTTACTCATCTGTTGCATTTCAAAAGTTTTCTACAACCTTGAAACTTAAAAAGATAAGAGTTGCTGAGGGGGGTTGTTCTCAGTAAACAAGATTCATAACTTTTATGTGGGAAAAGAATGATGCAAAAGAAATTAGGGAGAAAAAATGTAAAAGTAGAAGACATTTTTGTCAGCTCTACCTTACTCAAATTTTCTAAGAAATTATACAGATAACTTTGTTTATTGACCCAAAGGATATTGTTATCACCCTGTCAAGATATCATCCAGTAAATTCAAAAATTTGAGGGAAACCCATGTTTAGAAAAACATGTGGTGAAGATATGTCTGTTGATCTCTCCCAGCTGGATTTGTGAAATAGGTTTTGGAAATGAGATTTCTATTGAGAGGACTGAACACTCTCAGTAGTGTACTAGTGACATTAATCTACAGATGTGAGAGAAAACAAAGCAATAACTTCAGAAGTACAAATCAGAGTCACTGTTGAAAGCAATCCTGGGCTGCAAAAAAAGAAGAAAAAATCAGGGCCTGGGAAGTTTATGAAGCAACTTTTGTTTTCTAATGCTTGTGTATGTTTGTGTCCTTTTATATATTTCTTTTAATACAAATATAAACTAACCTTACAAT
The DNA here is from genome assembly GCA_011074415.1 of Stictonetta naevosa. Lineage (NCBI taxonomy): Eukaryota > Metazoa > Chordata > Aves > Anseriformes > Anatidae > Stictonetta > Stictonetta naevosa. Next base: position 127,477,619 of record CM021698.1, on the reverse strand, counting down.
CTTAATATGAATTCCATACTCACAATCATTTCTTCTGAGGTCTCATAAGACTTCTGTGTTCCCTCCATAAGTTGCCTGAGATAGAGGGGCCCATGTAAGACAAAACTTACAAAAACAGCAAAAGGTTTATTCAGAGGTTATTGGATTATGAGATATCTGTAATAATGTAGACCAATGGATAAAAAGCAAAGAGAGAGAGGCATCATTGGTGTCTCATCCTAGGGAATAATGAATAAAAGGACATTTGTGAAAATTAATGTTCTTCATGTAATGGAAACAGAGAAGGCTGGAAAAACAAACAGTGACAGTATGGCAGATTAAGTCATATTTAATAATTACTTTCTGAAAATAAAATGAGAACCAAACAAATACCTAAAAAGAAATTTGGGAAAAAAAAGAAAAAAGAAAAAAAATGTAAGCCATATTACTATGTTCTCACTATTATTGTTCTACTACTACTATTTACTGTCATTGGAATAACCTCTTTTAATCATTAAAATGATTAGGTGTGTTAGGACAATCTTTTTTCTTTTTTTTTTTTTCTTTTTTTTTTTTTTAAGGCAAGATTTTTAAAAATAATTTTTTTTTGTTGTTGTTTTTTTTTTTTTTTTTTTTTTTTTTAATGTAGAATAGGAATCTCTCTCCCAGAAGAGACCTCCTACCATCCAGGAATGTCTATGAAATTTGTTTATCTCCATATTGTACCAAATCTTCATCCATATATGAACAGGGCAGGTTTTTTTTGTTTGTTTTTGTTTTTATTTTTTAATACCAAAAAAATCATAGAGCCTAAAGGCAAAATATGCTCTGCTTTGCATACCATCATTCAACTTCAATACTCACTTAAAAGCTTATTTAGTATTATTTAGTATTATTTAGTATTATTTAGTATTCCCGTGTCTTAATAACTGTATAGTTACCATTCATGGAACCAATGCATTACTGCTTCACTAATATATTAATAAAAAGTTATGTTTCTTCTTTTAAAGATATGATAACAAGTTACCACAGCTTCCAGTATAATAAAATACATTTTGATGTGTTAAATAGTAAATATTCCCAAAGCAAAATCAAACATAGATAAATCAACCATTTCTAGTTTGACTGTGTTTAAAATACAAATAATATACCAGCCTAGTAAAATAACATAAAATGAAAAATGAAGTTTCTTCTAACTTCAGCTTCCTGACTTTTGACTTCATTTCATAGTTTTCAACCTTTACAGGTTGCTGTAGCAACCTATAGCAGCCATCTGCAGTTAAGACTTTCCATCCATGCTAAATTTCACATTTGCAGTAATGGTTTTGTAAATGAATTCCTGACCTTTATCTGAAGAACAATAGGTTCTGCCAAATATTAATACCTGTAGTACCTTGAGATATCCCTGATTCATATAATTTAGTTAGGGGTTGTTTCTGTCTGCTAGTAGCATGTGCCCTTTCCTGTATGAATATGTTCTCATGAGGGTCAAAATACAGCGACTAATGTCAAAACTCCTTCACAGAGCCTTAAATTAAGTTTTGTTCCATTTGGTTTAATTTATAATCAGTCTGTACTACTATAAAAATTCAAGCAATTGGTCCAAAGGGGCTTGGTGCTCTCACTGTTCATATATGTTTGAAGAAAACAAAATATTTTTTTCTGGGGTTACTTCTCATTTTATATAATTCTGAGCTCTACTGTGTGTTAATTAATCACCTTTTACTTAAGAGCATTGTGCTTCACAAACTTTGTAGTTTCCTTATAATCAATGAGGAGTGTGGGGCACAGGACAGCAAGGATCAGTTGTTCAAGGTGTGCTCTGTGCGGCAAATGGAGGGAAATACTCCAACACTCTGTAAAGGAAAGGGCATTACTTCTGTGAGCAGTTGTGCTTTTTCTAGAATGGTGAAGGACTAAATAGTCCATCAATAAAAAAAATAAACGTGATTGGTTGGAAAGACAACTAAATCTAGTTTTGCACTCTGTTGCTGCTCCTCAGAAATTACTCTGCCCTCATCTTACCCTGAAACATTGCTGAGGTATCAGCAGTAAGGTGCCTCTGCACTGGGATAATCTGCTTTTAAAGCCAGGAGTGAAAGTCACATTTAGGAAGCATGTGCTTCATATCAGATAAGACTTCAGGTTGTAGCTTCTACTCCTAATGACTTAGTTCTGAAGTCATTCATTTTTTCTTTACAGTTTGTAACACTTACTCTCATTGTCTTTCATCTTCTACTCCCAAAGCCCTTATTGAGGCAAAAATGTTTATTTCTCACAGTGCCATTGCTGCCAGCATGAAGAAAAACAGGCTTGTGGGTTACAAGTATCTATATTTAAGAGAAATTGCTAGCTTCTAAAATAAAATTTTTATTTGTAGCCATAGTTATTCATATTTTTTCCCTGTTGTGGGTTGCTGATGTATGGAGAAAATGCTTATTGCTGAGTGAAGCAAATACACCTGGACTGCCAGCAGCTCTAGGGAGTTCATGTTTTATTGACTAGAGAAACTAGATGGGTGCTATTATTTTTTGGCTGTACCTTTTAAATTGATGTAATAGATACCAATTCATTTGCACTTGTTTGAACTGCCTCTGCATTCAAAGAGTTCTGAATTGTATTTATTTTCCGGATTCGTTAGCCCATTTTAAAAATGAACATGTTCAGTTTTTATCTGAAACAGTGAAAAAAAAATAAAAAAATCTCTAAAGTTATCTAATTCTTAGTGTCCTTTTAATATAATATATAGTAAAACATATACATATATATATATAAATATTTCCACTAAGAATAAGATGATAATAACTTTCATTGATATGGAAGAAAAAACAAACAAACAAACAAACAAACAAAAAACTCTTTAGAATAAAACGTATTTTAATATTGAGTACTTCTGGCTTTATGTATAAAAAATGTTATCACTACTAAATATGCTTGCTTTTAAATTGCAGTGACCTAAACTTTCAGAAAGACATAAATGATTCTAACGGTACTTTTAAAATCTTAGTAACAAATTTATTGATTTATTGATTGATTAATTCTATCAGGAGAGTATTTCACTCTAAAAAGACTAAAGAGCAGGAAACAGCTGATTTTGCCTTCCTCTACTGCAAACCATCATAATACCTCATGTAGAAAAGTGTAATTTCCTGACTTTTGCACTTTTAACAATAGATTCCTAGGGAGAAATAGGGGGAATAAGTTAATTTAGAAACCATAAGATTACCATAAGATTATGACACCCTGATTCTTTTAAAGATGGGATAAAAATAGGTGTTAATAGAGTGAAATGGAGAGAAAGAAAGCAATTTAAGAAGCAATTGTTTACTGTCTAGTCAAGTCATATGACTTTACGGAAACTATATAAAAGTTATTGTTCTTCAAAAGACAATAAGTATACCCTTACTTTGATGCCAGCTGTTTCATGGGATAATTTCCTTATGACATAAAACCGATGTTGTTTTCTCAGTTTGTTTTTGTTTTTCTCATTAGTGTTATTATAACATTAGCAAAGTCTGAGAAAGTGAAAAGAATTAAAAATATTTGGAGTTAAATATTATCTTCAGCAACACTTGTAAAATATATAAAGGTGTTGATTTTTTTTAATGCTTGTTTTTCCAACAAATGTTTCTATTTCTAATTTCTATGTTCTTGCAAATTTGTTTTATTACAGAGTTTTAAAATTGGATACATTGATAACAGTAGATTTTTATTTAAACTATAAACTCAATGTAAAATGTGAAAAAAAAAAAATGTTCTGAATAGAAAGCAGGGCATTTTGTTATGAGCAGATTTAAATGTATATAAATGTCATTTTTTTTGTTAATACGTGTTTCATTGACTGATTGATGCTGGAAATAAATGTGATATTTTCAGTGTTACATTTGAGGGCTCTAATCTCCACTACATCATTTTTTTCCTAGGTGTCAACTCCAACACAATGATTAATTACATACTAATAAAGTTCACTTTGGCAGTCTAAAACTAAAATGTCATTTCTATTGGGTATGAATAATTTTCAGCTAAATAGAGCCTTGAATCTGCACCATGGTGTTCTTTGTTTAAGGACTGTATTTTTAAAATTTTTTAATACAGCTGAAAGTGAAAAAAAAAAAATATGGATGTGAGGTATCTACATCATAACGTGATGTTTTTGTTGGCTGATTCTCCTTTTAGTCTTAGAAATAAATTAAATATTATCAATCATTAAATATAATCAGGTTTACAAATCGGTCTACAGAGCTGTTAGCCAATCAGAAAATGAGAGCACTAATTCCTGTCCTCATACTAATACATAAATTCTCTTGTCTAGTTGCATGCCTAGCATGAAAATTGAAAACAAAAATCAGACTCTAATATTGTTTCTTAACTGGAAACATTAACAGCTGCACACAGTGAGCAACGGCAATCTGTGCCCCAAAGAACTTAAAATCTTAAAGATAAAAACAAGGATGTCAAGAGGACACACTGAAAAATCTGGAGAATAAATTAACTGGACAGTTTTAAAGCTAATATTAGTATTCTTCTGTATATGTCAATGGAAGTGAGTTTTCATAAAGAAAGTTAACAGTGAAAGAATGTTACCTGATAAACAGATATTGTGGGTTTAGGCACCAGAAAAAAAATAAAATAAAATAAAATAAAAAATTAAAAAAAATGAAAGAGGCAAAAAGATGAAGACAAAAGAACAAGAGAAGAAAAAGTCTGGTTTGAGGTTCTTGTTAAGTTGTACAGAAGGTTAAAGGAGAAAATTAATCACATGATGTGGTGGTTTCACACTGATGGCTAGCTAAACACCCCACTGCTCTCTTACTCCTGTTCCTCAAAGAAAAAAGGTGAGAAAATACAATGAAAAATGAGTCTCAAGGACTGAGATATGGACAGGGAGATCACTCACCAATTACTGTCACGGGCAAAACAGACTCAGAATAGGGAGATTAATAGAATTTATGGACTATTGTCAGCTACAATTGTCAGCTTTTATATCATTTCTTCCACTTTGTTCTACTACTCAGCTAAGTGGTTTTTTTTGTTTGTTTGTTTTTTGGTTTGTTTTCCACTTTATTTATGTTTTTGTGTATTTAGTAACTTTTCACAGAATCACAGGATGGTTGAGTTTAGAAGGGACCTCTGGAGAATATCTGGTCCAAGCCCCCTGCTCAGTCAGGGTCACCTGGTGTGGGTTGCTCAGGACCATGTCCAGACAGAAAATCTCCAGGCTTAGAGACTCCACAGCTTCTCTGCAAAACCTGTGCCAATGCTCAGTCCACCTTACAGTGAAAAAGTCTTTCCTAATGTTCAGACAACTTCCTGTGTTTTACTTTGCGCCTATACCTCTTGTCCAGTCACTGGGCACCACTGGAAAGAGTCTGACTCTTTTCAGTTTTACCCTCCTTTCCAGTATTGATACACATTGATAACATCCTCCCTGAGCCTTTTCTTCTCCAGGCTGAACAGTCCCAGCTGTCTCAGCCTTTCCTCATAGGAGAGTTGCTCCAGTACTGTAATTGTGACCCTTTGTTGGACTCTCTACAGTAACTCCATGTCTCCCTTGTGTCGTGGAGTCCCAAACTGGACGTAGCACTCCAGGTGTGGCCTCACCAGTGCTGAACAGAGTTTAACATGGCAGACAACTAAACGCCACACAGATGTTTGCCCCCCCCCCCCCCCCCCCCCCCCGGGATGGGGGGGGAAAAATGATATAAAAGTACAAGAAATTGTGAAAATTGAGAAAAGGACAGTTTAATAAAAAAGGAAAAAAGAATGGAAATAAATAAATAAATAAATAAATAAACATGGCAGGTGATGACAGTGCAATTGCTTACCACCCATCCACTGATGCCCAGCCAGCCCCAAGCAATGGCAGACCACCTAGCCAACTCAGTTTCGTTGTTCAGCATTTTACCATATGTTATGGATTATCGGAGTATCCCTTTGGCCAATTTGGGTCAGTTGTCCTTGCTTTGTCCCCTCCCGGCTTCTTGGGCACACCCAGCCTCTGCAGGGCAGTATAAATAGCCAAAAGTCCTTGACTTAGTATAAGCATTGCTCAATAACTAAAGCATTGGTGTGTAACCAACATTATTCTCATCCTAAATCCAAAACACAGCATCATACCAGCTACTAGGAAGAAAATTAAATCTATCCCAGCTGAAACCATGACAGAGGGAAAGGATAACCTTCATTGATCACTGGCAATACTTTGCCTGATGCAGCTCAGAATACTTTTAGTCTTCTTAGTGGCAAGGACCCTTAGTGGCTGACTAATGTCCAACTTGGTGTCCAACAGGACCCACTAGGTCTTTTTCTGCCAGGCTGATTTCCTGACAGGTGGGTCCCAGCATGTATTGGTGCATACGCTTGTTCCTCCCCAGGTGTAGAGCTTCTTTTTTTCTCCTTGTTGAACTTTGAGGTTACTGTCAGACCATTTCTCCAGCCTGGTGAGGTCCTTCTTGATGTCAGCACTAATCTCTGGTGTATCAGCCACATCTCCTTTTTTCATTGTTTCCTGTCAATTATTCTCTGAATTTTTCTAGACATTTAATGTTGTCTCATTTTACTTTTCTAAACACCTTTTCCTTTCCTTTCCTTTCCTTTCCTTTCCTTTCCTTTCCTTTCCTT